>BNCP01000086.1:0-308549 GCA_019650235.1 Volvox reticuliferus | reverse complement strand
ACTCCTTGATGGCGGTGGCGGGGGGCAGGACGGCGTTCTTGGCGGCTGCGTGGCGGTGTGGGTGGCGATGGCGGTGCCGGTGAAGCGGCGGCGTAGGGTTGTGGAGCCGGTGTAGATACAGAGGATGGTGTTGATATGGAGCGCAACGTAAAGTGGGTGGCAGCGATGAACAGTGATCTCGTTACAAACAGAATCAACAGAATTAACCAAATCAACAGAATTAACCGAATCAACAGAATGGATAACATAATAAATAAAAACATTATCATCTGAAACAAACAGAGATAAAGAGGTTTAAACAAGGTCGATGAGGGAACAGTGGAAATGCAGAAAGGGCCCGTAAGAGCCGTTACGAGAGATTCCGTAGAGCTACGGAATGCGAACGGAACGAGGGGTGGGGGAGCAGGAGCGGAAAGAACCCCGCTGGGTGAAAAGTGACTGCGAAATCTCCAAACACACACACACACACATGCCACACCATCACCGACTCCCCCCATTCTTCCTCCCACTCCCTATCTCCCACCCTCGTCCGTCCGAGTACTCACCCGCGAGCACTTTCGCATTGGCCGCCACCTGCGCGTCCCGCTGCTCCTGCCAAGCCGCCATACGGTCTAGGTAGGGGTCCGAAGGCGGATGCGGCGTCACTCCAGGGAAGGCACGATCAAACACAGCTCGCATGACGTCCTCGTGAGACAGCAACGTGGAGATCAGGTCCTGCCGCTCCGAGGGCGTCAGCGGGACGTCGTTAGCGGCGGATGCAGCGGCGGTGCCGGCGACACCAGCGAAGGGTCCGTGCGCCGCCATGCCGGCGGCGCTGTTGGGTCGTCGGTTTGTCGGCGTCAAGGCGGAGGGCGCGGCGGAGAGGGGCCGGGCGACGGCGGAGGCGGCGGGGACGGGACGCAGTGCGGAGATGGGGCGGTTGCGGGCCTGGTCGCGGTCTGAGGCGCTCCGCTCCCGCTGCGCCTCCGCCTCTGTGTGCCGGGTTGCGGGGGTCAGGTTTTGGGAGCGGTTAAGCCGGGTCTAGCAAAATACCAAATTCAACGGAAAATCGGTTTTGTTGGTTAGGATAAGGGTATCGTCGGTAGATTGGTTGGATTTGGAAACCCACCCTATGCACAGACACACATACATACACACATACACACAGACATACACACAGACATACACACACACATACACACACATACACACACACGTACCAAGCGCCTTTCGTCGCTCCCGTATGTCCTCCACACACTGCCGCAGCAATGCCTGCAGACCCGTGCGCTGCTGAAGCTCGAGTGTGTGAGCCGCCCGGGCCTGCTTCGTGCGCCGCCGCTCGGCCTCCAGCAGCCGCTTCAGACTGTCGATCACGTCCTCGTACCGCTGAATCTTTACGGCAATCTGAGACTCCGGGCCGCCTGCCGTACCAGCAGCGCCGCCGCCGCCGCCGCCGCGTGAGGACCCGGGCCGCGTCGCGACCGCGGCGGAGCTCGGGCGGCCGCCGCCGCCGCCGAGCGTCAGGAGGATGCCGCCGCCGCCGCCGCCGCCACCTTCGGTGGAGGTGAAGCCAGCGGAGGCGGAGGCGGCTGTCGTCGCCGCCACGAGGTCCTCCTTCTCCTGGTTGAGTACGGAGATCTCCTCCAGCAGCGTCGCAAGCTGGTTTCGGAGCGCGCCATTTTCTTTCTTCAGTGCCACCGTCTGCTTTATCAGGTACTCGCGGTCCTCCTCTTGCAACTTGAACTGCGCACGGAGTCGGGAGTTCTCCTCGGCCACCACGCTGTGCTTCTTGTCCAAGATCTGTGTACGACGTACGAACGATTTGGGAAATGAGAAAGGGGCAGGCGATGCAATTCAATGTACGTAATAATATGATGCATTAATTGATTGCTTAATCTAGGAGGAAATTAATTACTTAATAATATTATTAGCTAACTATTATTAGATCATTTTAATTAATTATTTATTTATTCAATCAGCTTCCATCCTTCCTTCTGATACCTACTCCGCTCCGCTCCCGTCTCGAGCACTCCTCACTCTTCGCACGCCCGCCGCCAGGTGGCATCTCCCCCACCAACGCAACGATTTTCCTTCCTTTCTTCACATGCATTCTGCTAAATTTTAAATGTTAAATGTTACCATTAAAGCCCATTTTGTTATGAATAAAAAAACCATCTTGTCAAAGACGTGTTCCTCCGAAACCCAATTTAAAGATAATACCATGACTTAAACCCTCCCACCTGCGCGATCTGCTGTGTGCTGTCCAGCTGGGCCCGCAGCACCTTGATCTGCTCCGCGCAGTCGATGTCCTCCCGCGCCGCGCCCTTGGCCTTCTCCGCCATCACTGCGGCCTCAAGCTCGTTGAGTCTGGCGGTGAAGTTTCTCAACGTCCCGTGCTCCTCGTTGCGGAAGGTGGCGGCCTGGGCCGTGAGGAGGTCCTCAACCTGGGACACCACCTGGTTGTGGAGGTCGCTGAGACGGGGGGGAGGGGGAGGGGAAGGAAGAGGGAGGAGGAGGGGAAGGGGGAGGGGGAGGGGGAGGGGGAGGGGAAGGAGAGGATGGGAGAGGAAGATAGCGAAGGGAAGAGGGGAGGAGGGAGAGGGGAAGGAGGAAAGGGAGGAGGGGAAGGGGAGGAGGGAGGAGGGGAAGGGAAGATCAGCGGACCCGGTTACGAGAGCACTCCAGGTATCACTCCGGGGGGAACTAACGGCAAACAACGAACCCTCGGGACACAGAAACCCGCTCACAGACGCTTAGTAATACATGCCGTACCTAAAGCTGTAATACGTAATGGGAAGGGAGGAGAAGAGACCAGGATGGGGAGGACAAGGGAGGGGGGAACATACACACGTCCGTTTACACATCTACCCTCAACAGTGAACATGGTGCACCATCCAACCAACAACCAACAATATGTAACAACCAACAAACCGCCAATAACCTACCGTATATTTGCCGCCGCCTTTCCGAATACTGGATTCTGTGGCTGATCCCCCCGGGCCTTACGCAGCTGTTCCTGTAACTTGGCCATTTCCTCTTGAAGGGCAGCCTCTCGCCGCATGTAGCTGTCCTGCCGCCGCTCATTGTCCGAAGCAAGCTGGCGGACTTGGTCCTGTGACCAGTGGCCAGTACGATTAATAATTCCAGTAATGGGGCAGCATAAAAATTATGTGAAATGGAATCATCATCATCATCAATAAATATATAATAATAACATATTATAACAATATAATATAATAATAATGGATGAGTAAACCCTACAAATAAGAACGGAACAGGACTGAACAGACCCGGGTGGAAATGCGTCCGGCAGAAGTGAAAATCGAGTGGTGTGGGGTGGTGAGGTTAGGGTTTAGGGTTTACTGCACTGCGCAATAACGGGTGGAGGAGTGAGAGGGGGAGGAGTGAGAGGGGGAGGAGTGAGGGGGGAGGAGTGAGGGGGGGAGGAGTGAGGGGGGGAGGAGTGAGGGGGGGAGGAGTGAGGGGGGGAGGAGTGAGGGGGGGAGGCAGATGGATAAGAATGGGATCTCTAGCCGCAAGGGTAACTCCCCCTCCTCTCCCCGTTCACCTCAAGTTCTGCCACGGTATCCTCCAGTTGGTTTTGGCGGGAGATGGCAGCTGCGTAGTCGGGCAGGTCGCGGGCCACAGAGACGCGGGTGGGGCGGGACAGGCGGCGGGAAGGGGAGCTGCGGCATTGGGGAAAGCGGACAGACGGACAGACACGTGGGCAGGCAGGGAGGGAGATTGGCATCCTCATCCTCATCCTCATCCCAGTAATAACAATAATCATAATATACTATAATTAATATAATATAATATAATATAATATAATATAATATAATATAATATAATATAATATAATATAATATAATATAATATAATATAATATAATATAATATAATATAATATAATATAATATAATATAATATAATATAATATAATATAATATAATATAATATAATATAATAATAATGAGAAGGCGTTCATTCATTATAGATGTTATCGACTCTATTTCTCAGGAGACATCCCCACCCTGGTTTGCTCTATGACCAGGCGGCTCTTGCTCACCGCCCATCACGCCAACCGAGACCCCTAAGTGTAAGTGTTTTGCATTTAGTGTGTTGGTGGAGCGGTAATCGGGCGTGACATCAGCTATCATGCGGCTGTGTTTGGTTTCCCTTTTTCTCCGCCTCGGCCCCCCCCCTCGCCCCCGCCCCCGCCCCTCATCACACCCCCTCACCCTCCTCACCCCGACATCTCACACATTCATATTTATACAATATCACAAAACAAAACCTGTCCGTACAACCTGTATGGGTATATTTCCCTCCGTGCGTTCATAGCCCAGCTCGTTTCACACATACACGCATATGTACGGCACCTACATACACACAAATACACCCGACACCCGACCCTCCACAACCCCAGCTAAATCCAATTAAGTTCCAGTTATGTCCATCTAAATCCAACTAGATCCATTTATATCCGTCTAAATCTAGCAAGCCAGCCGCTGCCATTTCCCACCTCTTGCCGCCGCTGGTGGTCGTCCGCACCTCGTCCCCGGACAAGTCCGTGGCCCCGCCGCTGGTGTTTGACACGCGGCGGGAGGACAGGCGGGAGGCGAACAAGGAGGCGGATGTTGGCCGCTCGTACGTTCCCGAACTGCCCGGGATCACCGTGCTGACGGAGTGGACCGAAGTAGTGGTGCGCAGGAACCGGCGGGGCGGGCTGGCGCCTGCCAAGGAATGAAAGAAATGGTTTGTGAGTTTCTTCCCTCCCTGCCCCCTCACTGTCCCTCTCTGTCCCTGGCCCCCCTGTCCCTCTCTGTCCCTACCCGCCTCCCTCCCTGCCCCTTCCCTGGCCCCTCCCCGCCTCCCTCCTCGTCCAGCCTTTACCCCAAAGACACACCCGGTGCTGGTGACGGTGTCCCCTGACCACCTCCATTAAAGCTAAGAAGGCTCTTTGAGGAGCCGCGCTTAAACTGCGCGTGGCGGTCTGCCTTCGAGGCCGTGTCCAGCTCCGCCCGCAGCTGGGCGGCCTGCGGAATGCAGCGACGGAAATAACATTTCATGACATCAATTATGAAAGACCTCTTATCCGAGGGAATGTAACGTATAATCTGTGTTGGGGGATGTCGTTTCATGCATCGGGGAAAGGGCACATATCGCCGAGAGGTTCCACGTGGCATCGAATTCGCCGTCCTTATTTGCTGCGGGTGATAGATGGTTAAATATGGGTTTAAGGCGGCAAAACAAATGACAGTATGTTGTCTGACAGATCCTGTAGCGGGTGGAGCAGGATAGGCTCCTTCTACTTGCCTTCTCGTGCATCCGATTCAGAGGCTGGTAGCTTTGGAGGGCGGTCCCAAGCACCCCGTCCGCCATGGCTGCGAACCTTCGGCTCCGGTTTCACAGTTGAAATACTGTGCTGGATTTTCGGTGTTAATGAAGATCCCCGGTTGTTGCTGTTCCCGATATTGACAGTTGACACGCGGACTGGCGTACCTCCAGCTCCCGGCCCAGGTTAAATACTTTTACGCGTATTTATATGGCCTGTGTTCATTATATGATTGAAAAGGAAAGATGAGCCCTGAAGGTCCGCAGAGCTCGGTAATGGAGTCTGAAAGTAAACAAGCATCACTGCATATGCGTATCAACTAATGCATTTAGTTCACAGTTACGTAAATTAAATTGGGTTTTAACATATTCTTCATTTTCATGGCCGCGCGAAATTAAGGGTCCACTCGAAGGCCTTCAACACAACCGAATGACTAGCTAGCGTGAAAAAATCAGACCATGCGTACGGTGCAATTTCATATTGCTGAATTGAATTTGTTTCCAATTTGTCACTAGATCGTCAATAGCGACTAAAATGCCGTACGATAGACGGCAGAAAACCATGGCAAACCTGGCAAAATGCATCGCCCAAGTTGTCCAGAACTATGGAAGCGCCCAGGCGCTCGACACCGCCTTACAAGAATCTTATGAACACGTCCATTGTCTTGAAGGCGGTTTACGTCCCCAAAACTCATCTATCGGGTTCCATCTCGTTGCCTGCCCGTTTCAGAAGCTGTTTATTCCCACGAACTGAGATTTATCGGCATATATTCTCTACCGGAGCGGTCGGCTGCTGCCCTGGCTTATAATCGATCATCGTTGAAAATTACTGTTCAGAAATTTCGCGCGCCGTCGCGTGCTCATCAACGTGCTGTGGCGTCATGCGCCAGCATTATAGTGACGGCTCAAAGCTGATAACGCCAAGCCTTTTACAAGGCATATTATGCACTTGAAAATTCCCGACTGACAGTTCGGCCCATTCAACTTTCATTGACACTTGCTCCCATACCCTTGACGTATCCAACAGCAATCCTTAGTACAATACTCTTAGCATACGTGTCCCTCATGGGGCCGTAAGAGGTCGTCATACAGGTCCAGTTCTTGAGGTTAACATGGACGGTCCATAAATTGAGCACTGCAAGAATCCTTGTGCCGGTGTGTATATGCATGTAGATTAGCCAGTGACTATGTGGATGTGTCGATGTGAAACCTGTACCAGGCTTAATAATTAGAGTTTGGTTCATTCTGAATTATCACTCCAACCGCATCGAGATATTTACACTGGCTTCCCTGTCACATACAGATACCCGAGAAGTCGCATCTAGATATCCAGACCGGTCCCCCTAACCGCATCTACATACGAATAAATGCTGTTTAGACACCGATATGGATAGGCCCCCATTTTAGATATTTAGATGCAAGTAGAATGATATCCACAGCCAGCAGGTGCTTTACCGCATCTGAGACCCGTTTATACCTTCCGTAGGGTATAAACTTAAGGAGCCCTCTTTTACTGAGCCTTCTTCCTGAGATCACGATACCATGCCGCCTCCTGGCACAAAGGATCAGATGCACCCCAGCATATCTTTAAGTGAAGGAACGTCCCGAAACGAGTGGAAGGAATCAGGTCCCATCCGCGCCACCCGAGTACTGTGAAACACATCGCTCCTATAGCAACTCCCAACAAACCGCCGACCACGACCTGATCAATCGAATGATAACCCAAGTATACTCTAGATGAAGCCGTCAGCAACGCCGCGACACCCAGTCCCACCACTTCGCAGGCTCCGATAAGCCGCGTGCCCAAGCTTTTCCCGCCCCACCCGCGCAAGTGCAACAGCAAGTGCAACATGAAGGCGAAGGCAATGGATTGCGTATGAGAGCTGGGCATTCCGTATGAGTCACATAAATCCAATTTGGCACAAGTAGCTGTGGGTCTTGGATGCCTGAGCCCGTGCTTTAGACCCCGTGCGATGCCCTCATTTAGCACAAACGCCACAACGATGACGCCCTCGTGAATATCTCTGCACGAAAAACGTACAAGTATAGATAGCTGAGGTATCGATATGTGCAAGGCAAGAGCCGCACCTGCGGCCATAGAATTGCGAGGCATGGTGCAGTATTAAGACGTAGGGAAGGAGGGCTGCATACGCCAGTATCTTGCCAAGGTTGTCGCCCTCATTGTAATAAACACAGCTGAAATCGGTGAAAGCCATTTCAAGCGATTGCCAATCAAGCCGGGTGACAGGTCATAGCGGCTGGTGAGTAAATGTCGAAGTTCAAGTAATGATAATAATATATTAATTGCTTGTAATTCTTAATTAGAATAAAATATCGATGTGATACCAACACACGCAATTAATGCATGGAAACGGATGTCCAATGAGAAGTTTAGGCAACCGAACGGCGCCTTGTCAGTAGTCACAAGACTGCATACGCTATCAGCATGCCGTGTTCTTATAACTTTGGACGAAAGGAGAATACGTGAAAGGGAATGAGCTCTGCGAAAGTGTGAAATAACAGTTGTAACATGTGGTTGTCCGTTGTAATCGCCCGTAACATTTTCAATCTAGGACGTTAAGCTACGAAGCCACCCCAAATGCCTAATGAAGGCTTAGCCTGAAAGTAAAAACAACAACCCGGCCTCCCAGAGGATGATCCAAAATGCTAAACCAATTGCCGTACACGCGCCAATCGTACTTTGAACGCCACCGGAGACCGCACTCGCATCATAAAATCTCCATGTCAGTAACACAGGTGCAAAGTTGAAGACGTGGGATAATGGGAGAAAATCTAATGTGCAGGGAGGAGGCTTGGGCTTGGCGGAGGACGGTGGAGGCTGGCCGGCGGTAATGGGAAGTGCAATAGTGGCGTGGGAGGTAGGTGGTTGTAACTGTGGGGTCTGGAAAAAAGGACCGTAGAGCGTAGAAAAGCAACTGCATCTTTTTTAAGACAGCATATGCTATGCTTCCAAACAGCACTAGGAAGGCATCATATCCAAACCCAATATAGCTGACTTGCACCCGAAAGGAGGCGTCCATGGACTCGCAGCCATGGTGGCACACTACTACTGCAGGCCATCGATGTAAGATTGCTTTTAAGGCTGCAACGGATTGCTGGCAGTGCGGATGTGGATGCAAATGCCCTGGAGGGCCAAGGTCCCTGCCATTACATACATTACCGCCGACAGGCTGTGGCTGCTGTTCACGTGTAGCTCTCATGTAATAAAAGGTGCATCAGGCAAAAAACACCTGCACGTTCCGTGCCCCCTTGCCATGTCAGCTCAACCTGCGTTCCTCACAATTCCCCACGAGCAAACACACTCGCAGGAGCTCTCAAAATATCTAGGTTACTGAAACTGGGAAAACATCCGCGCTCTGCTCCTAAGGTCTTCTCACAAGCAAGACGCATCCTAGCAGCGTGAAACTGCCCCTCTACCTCTCCACAGACTTGATGTGGGCATTTGAGTGTGTATGTGGGCCTTGTACGCTGCGACACCAAGCCGGCCGCTTTCAATCTCAACGACCACAAACAGGGTCGCCGCCTCCCTCCCTCTCACCCGCCCTTAAAGCGTACAAGAAGACCCCGCCATACACGAAATTGAGCCATCCTCGGCTTTCCCCGGGACCTTTCCCGCCTCCCTGTCCCTGAGTTGGTTGTCCCCTTCGCCCCACGCCTTGCCACATGCCTTCCTCATTGATATTGCGTCCTACAGACCTACATCCGAACACAAGTCCTTCATGCGATGATTGCTTTCACACGATCGTTCCCTGACACGGAAATCTCTTCTGCTCCTCAACGCCGGTCCACCCGAATGGCATAACACCGTAGACAACACTTGCATACACACTCTTGGATCGCGATCCCGTACCAACGGCTTGATAACGGCTACTGGCCACGTTCTCCCCCGATCCACTGCTCATGCGCAATTATCTTGTGCGTGGCCGCTGACACTCAACCGTGTGTGTGTATGTATGTATGTGTGTATGGCAGGAAGGCAACGATGGGGTTAGGTCAAGGCGCAGCACGTCGCTATGCCCCACCTGGGCGAAATCCGTGAGAGCATTCATGGGGGGGGGCAATTAGGCAACTTCCTTACAGGTACCATCTACGATGGTACGCGCGCCCCGCGTCCGTAGTTATACAGGACATGTACCAAAAGCTGTCGGGCGCCCAAGGGGTAGAGCCGCTACACTTTGAAAGAGAGCTGCACCGGCTGTGGTGCGGCACTCTCCCAAGATTGCATTTCCGGCCTCCGCCTTCTCACACCTCACATCTGGCAACCAAAGGGCCCTCTGCCAGCACTCGACAAGTCGACATCCAGCACCTGCGACCACCCTCCCAGGCGATTCGCGATCTGTGATCCGTGAATGCGGGTTCGGGGTCCCGGACGGCAGCTTAGGCCCCCACCGCCTCAGGCTTCACCCAACCCGGCAGGTCATTCGCATCCACCCCAGCAATCGCGCGAAAAGACAGCTAACCAAAACCCCACCACCATGGGCCAGCGCCTCAGGCGTCAGACCTAACATCATCCTCTTTGTAAACACGCCACATACTTGTTAAATTAGACGGCCTGCAGTCATCTTTCCCGCCTCGGCCTGTACTGCCTGCCGCCTCCTGCTTGACCCCTGGCCTCTGGACGCTGTCAGAGAGGGAAGAGAGCCCCTTCGGAATGAAGTCCGCACACCAACCCAGCAGGTAAAAGTGGGGCTCCAAGATTAAGCGATTCATCACTATTCGACACGGGCCGCATCTGCCGCCACCGGAATCTCCCAATCCGTGCCATCGTAGGTACTAGGTGCCACACGCCGCCGTGCCTCGTGCTTGAGAACCACTACTCTCCGCATCAAGTCCTCCTTTAACGGTACCTCCACCTCCGCGCACGCCCAGGCTAATCGCAGCAGGCAAGGGTCATTGTACTTTGGCGCGACGGCCCGAGCGTGTTCCTGCAGCGCTTCAAAGAGGCCGCGGTGCTGGTGGCCAAGCTTAGCGTACGCCCAAGCGACAACGGACGCGTCCCATGCGCACAGATGCCGCAGCCGGCCCCGCAGCAGCAGTATTGCTGCCGCGTCGAGGAACTCCGGGCAGCGGTGACCGTGGCAGGCCACGGCCCAAAGCGACAACGCCAGCTCGTGGGGTGAGGTGTGGGGGAGCACCGGCTGCAGCTCCTGGACCAGCAACCGGAATAACGACTGATTGTACAAGCTGCATTTTGCATAGGACCAGAGCAGTTTGGCCATGCTTTTCGCGTGATCGCATGGAGTTGAGCCAGCACCGTCGTCACCGTTGAAGCGGGCGCTGCAGTCGGCATCATCAGTGGAAGAGGCAGCACGCTGAGGCAGAACGCCGGAACCACCACCGCCACCGCCGGAGTCCAAGGACACCGTGCAACGTGGCCCCGTGACGGCAGCGCCAACGGTGCCGACGCTGCCGCGCCGGCGGGCATCCACGGCATCGCCACATCCATCCCTTGGTGGTGGCCGGCGCGGCTGTAGCGCCAAATCCACATCATCGTTGTGATGGAGAGACGTCAGCCGCCTCATCCGCAGGCGCGGCTCTGGCAACAATTCGTCCGGCGATTCAGGCGGCGGCGGCGAAGTCGGCGTTAAAACAGCCACAGTGGCTGCGAGAGTGCTGCTGCAGCTATCGCCATCCCCAGCTTCGGGAATCATCGCTGCGGAAACAGTGCTGATCGCGACACAGCTGGTGGCGCACGACTCCTCAACAACTTGTTGCCTCCCGCATCCTTCCCAGCCGGCGCGATGCCATAGTTTTGGTCCCGTCAGCTCCTCACCGCCATCACCGCCTCCTTGAGACCTGGCCCGTGCTTGCCCGTCGTTTGCTGGTGCCGCTTCCACCAACTGCGACTCGCCCTCCCTGGATTGCCGCTGTTGTTGCTGGTGCTGGTGCTGCCTGCGCCGCCTCTGCTGATGCCGATGTGACGCCAGCGTCAAGGCCATATCCGTCCGCTCGTCGAGCAGCTGGGCTTGCTGCTCCTCCCGGTGCTGGTGCTGGTGCACCTGCCGCTGCCCGTCCTCGTCCTTTCCGACCTCCGCCTCCGTTGTCCCCGGCGCTTCGTCTGACACCGAGGCAAACCGCCGATGCAGGTCATCCCGGTGCTGCTGCTGCTGCCAGTGGGATGTCGAGCGCTGTGAATGCACCAAGTCATCATGCCGGCGAATTCCAGCTGCTCGCCGATGACGGCGCAATCTGACACGCTCCACGAGCACACGCGCCGCCTGTATCAGCAGCTGCCGGTCCTGGCATTTGAGCACAGCCAGCGCCCATACCAGGTTAGAGATCTCCATGTCGCTGAACTCCCGAAGACGCGGCTTGGCCGCACGGCACAGGATCGTGGTCAGGGGCCCATGGTAGTGCTTCGCGCGCGCAAAGGACCAGAGCAGCGTGCTGATGCCCTGAAATAGTGGTGGTGGGGGTGGTGGTAATGAGGGACCCCGGGACGTCAGGACGGAAATGAACTCAAGGAAACGGTACACAATACGGCCAGGTACTAACTTCCGGTATGAGACTGTAAGCGATTATTCGTTGGAGCGTTAGTATTGTTTTAGTATTGCTCAACAAACAGAAGCTAGAGACGTGGTATTGGGAAGGGATTTAAAAGGCGTTTTTGATTCCAGCAAGGTTAGAAGATGGCATAGAAGGCCAGTGTGAGAAGGTGCAAAGCGAGCGTCCGAGTGAGGAGAGGCAGCGGAGGCGCTCTAATACCCAATGGCGGCTCAACGGCAGAGTGCCGCGAGCGCACGCCAGTCGTGAAGGGGGCGCAGAGCAAACAGCCTCGGGGACGAGGCTGTTTGACGCTTCCACCTACGCCCAGGATTTGCCAATATGCCAACCAGGAGGGCGCCATCGCTTTTGGTATGGAGCATAACCTACGCCCAAATTCAATATTAAATCATTCGTTGGTTACCAGATGCCAGATGATGTAATAGTTTAGATAAATGTGATCTATCATTTACCAGCATAGCGTCATGGGCACCCAGCCCCGCCCGCCAAAACCATCCGCTGGCCCTCGAAAGGCTCTTTCTTTCCCAGAATCGCCATCTTTTCGCACCTGCGGACACAACTCGCCGACACACGCGACAGCGGCGTTTGCGAGCCCATTGAGCAAGATGGGGTTGCAGTACTTCGCAATCCTCACTGCCTCCGCAGCAGCTGCCGCGACGACGCAAAGCTCCAGCGGGCCTAGCTCGCGCAGCCGCCGCAACACATGCTGCGCCAGCACGTCCATGTCCCCTGTGGAGACCCGCCGTAACGCCACCGCCGCCTGCACCAGCTGAGCTAAGCCCGCGGGCGACATGGCCTCTAGTCGCGTCGCGCCGCATGCGGCTGCAAAGATGACTCCTACGGCATCATAGGATACATACGACCCGGCATTGCGAAGCTCCGAAATGGCCCACAATGTGTTCGAGATCTCCTGTTCATTCATGCGGCCACAGCAGCGCGTGGCGGTATTGAGCAGAGACCCCAAGGCTGCGGGCGGGAGCGGGCAAGGCTGCAGACGAGCACAAGCCCAAAGCGCGTTGGCGACGCCCTGCGGTGTGAGATCCGCTCGTCGACACACCTCCGAAACCAGCACCTGGGCGACGTTCTCCAACAGCCCAGATCCCGATCCGGATTCAGACGCACTGCCGCCACCGCCCAAGCTGCTAACCCCTCTCGTGCTGCTGCTGGCGTGTGCCGGTGGGCCACTCGCTTCCGTTGCATCAAACGCGTCATTGAGCCCTGCTGTGGAGCTAGGGTGCGTTGACGCGTTGGGCAATTGTGATTCCGCCGACCAGTGTCCTTGCCGTCGCGGGTCATTTGGACGATGCTGCCCTTCTGCGAGCCCCACTCCGCCCTCAAGATTACTGCCCAAGTCCAACCCCAGTGCGTGTAATCCCCTAACGGCATCGCCGCTGCTGCCACCAGTCCCGCCAGCCGCTGCTGGCGCCGCCCAAGGGTTATCAGCCGGACCTCTCAGCTGCTGTCCATCCAGTGTATCCAGCGACACGGGTAACGACAGCGGCAAAGGTAGCACCGCAAACGCCCACAACGTATTCACCAGCTCCTGCGTGGCAGCCTCCCGTAGCCCTGAGCCTCCTGATGCACGAGCCGAAGCCAACAGCAACCGCGCCAGGTGTGCCATCAACTGCGGATGGTTGTGCTGCAGCTTGGCGCACGCCCATGCCGTGTTGGCCACGTCCTGGTAGTTAACCGCTTCCACCGGTAGAGCCATTAGCGCCGCCGCAGCGCCATTAAAAAGCTCTTCGCAGTGGCACTGCGCCGTCGCACATGCCCACAGCAAGTTAGACAGCCCCGACGCGTTGAATTGGCGTAGCTGCGGCAAGGCCGCCTGTACGGCTGCCGAAATCATACTGCGATCCTGGCTGGCTGCCGCCACCGCCCAGGCCAAGTTGTGCAGCTCCTGTGGCTTGAACTCGTGCAGACGCGTCTTGCCAGCCGCGATGATTGCGGCCCAGAGAGACACCTCGCGATAACCTAGTTTCGCCAGCCCTAGCGCAAGATTGGAAAGCTCCTGCGGTGGTGCCGCGAAAAGCTTGGCGCCGCCTTGTGCCTGCAGCTGCGTCGCCGCAGCCTGCAGCAGCTCCGGATGGTCACGGTTGCCCATGGAACCTAGCGCCCACACGACGTTGGCGTATTGTCGCGAGGTGTAGTGGGGCAGCTGGGTCAGGAAGCCGGACACCAGGTCAGCTAGCAGCGCAGACGGGTCCAGTGCCGACTGGGCCGCTGCGGCAGCGGTGCCAACGTGATCCAATCGAAGCTGGGCAGCAGGGATGTCTCCATGTATCTGTGAAGAAGCCACTGCGCTTTTCCCGGAGCTGGATGGGTAACTACCATAGGTATCGTGTTGATCAGGTCCACGTCGGTTCTGGTCTTGCTTGTTTAAGCTGCTGACGTCGACTCCACTTGTGCTGGTGTCGCAGCTCATCCTACCGCTGTTGTTACTACTACTACTACAATTACTGCTGCTGCTGCTCATCTGTCCTTCGTCCTGGGTACGGTAACCACGCCTCTCCATATAGTGTAGCGCGTCCACTGCCGCCGCCGGTGCAGCTCCGTCCTCCGCGTCCAGCATGGACCCCGAAGGCGAGGCGAAACCGCGTGGGTGCCGCCCTAAGGTTCTAACCTGTTCTGAAGACGCAGTGGAGCCAGTTGCGACCACTAACCGCTGGCCCGTCGGCTCCAGCCATTGTTGCTGCTGGCCTTGCCGTGACCGCAACCCCTGCCGCAGCCTTTGCCGGCCCCGTTCACCTGCCGTCAGCTTCGCGAGCTTCACGATTGCCGCAGAAATATGTATGGGGTTAAGCCGCGGCAGATACTGCCGCACCACGGCCTGCAGCTCACACGTGGATTGTGTGTGCGTTATGCGCCGAGTGATAGCAGCGGCGTCGCGGCTGTTCATAGCATGCTGGTTCCGCCATCGGCGGTTACCAAGGCTGCTATCGCCAATCCGAGCGCTGGTGCTGGGCTCGCTGTCACAGCTGCACTCCCCGCTGTCCCCTGCCGCCGGCCGCTCCTGAATGTGAAGAGTCGGCAGGTCAATAATCTCACGGGACGAAGCAGACCCATGAAGAGGAAGGGCATGCTGAATCTCCTGCGGCCGTGATGCCAGGTGCTGCAAAGACGCAGGAAGGTTCCACTGTCAAGGCTTTTTCGTGCGACGGTATGGGAAAGTACATATGCCCCGGCACGGTGGGCAAGTCAACAACCCAAGGCCCCCCCACCTGTATTGAAACCTGAACCCCAAAGCCGCTCCGTGACTGATCGACATGAGAGCTGGACGGATCCGCACCAACAAGGCCGTCGTGCAATTGGGATTTGACAGCCTGCAGGGAAACGCCTTAACTTTATCCTGCATCTGACAATTCCATCCTTGCACAACGGCAATAGCTTACCCGTCGGATAATTATACGACTTGTCGAATAGCAGCGCAAGCCGCGACAGGGACGAGGGCCCCGAGTCCTCCACATTAACTTGCCATCCAGGTCCACGCACAGCAAAGATGCAAGTATGGTCAAGGTAATGTAAAACAACCTGCAAAAGTCAGGATCCTTCCCGAGGGAAGCACCTGCGTTGCGGAATGCGCTGCAAGCGGCCGCCTAACTACAACCGCGCAAAGCTATTTCTCATCGAAACGTCCTGTATTCAATACTTTTGCACCGATGGTTTTATAAGAGGTAGATCCAGTGTTGGCCGGCTGCAAGCTGAGAACTCGTCGATGCAGCCAGGAATGATAACTGTAGTGGAGTAACGTTTATCGACCTGTATTTTCATATGTTGATGGATGCTTGAGCAGGCTTCCTCGGCGCAAGCGGGAGCACCAAAGGAGGCTGTCGTACGCCACGATCTCTTCATTTCCATTCTCCTCCTGCAAACACTGCATGATTAGGCCTGTTTCTAAGCCGCTTAGCCGAGATTTTGGCTAAGCTAAGCGGTCATCTTGGAAACAGTTAGCTTAGCCAGGGCCGCTAAGTTTCGCCTAAGTGGCTAAGCAGGTCCTGGGAGCTTAGCGGCCTAGCTGACACTTAGCTGACTTAGCCTGTTTCTGAGTCACTTAGTTACTACACTTAGGCTATCCAGAAATGGAGCCAGTGGAGCGCGAGGGCCTTCTGCAAACTTTCAGGAGCTATTTAAGCGGCTCGCTTTCGCCATTAAAGACACTTAAGAAAGGACATTTTTTACAAACAGTAGGCACATGATGCTGCTGGGTGGGAGCTCTTAAGACTGCAGCCGACATTGAGTTGTTTCATCACCCAGGGGAGATTTTAGGCAACTTTGAAAAACAGTCCAATATTAACATATTGACACAGATTTCAATTTTAAAGGAGATTTAGCAGTTCAGATCGTAATGGTCCTGAAGTATGTTTTCTTGAAGCATTATCCACGACGGCAACTACTTTTAGCCCTATATAGGTACATTTAGGCATGACCTAGATTATATTATACTCGGCACTAAAGACCAAATGAGAGCCAGTGCTAGGTGCACAATATCTAATGGCAACTGCTCAGCATCACAATTTAAACCTGCACGTGAATGTGGCATGCGGATTTGTAACATTTTTGTACACATGAGGCATGGAGATTGAACCATTCCCAAGTTCCTATGGAAAGGACTTTATGTGTCTACCTTAAACAAGGATCCCGAGGAAAAAGGAGGGAGGGGAGAGAAAATATTGAAAGGACATAAAAGAGAAGGGGTAGAGAGGGAGGGAGGAGGGAGGGAGATGGGGGGAGAATAGTTGGAGGGAGAAGGCAAGGAGGGAGAAGGGACTGAGGGGTGAAGAAGTAATGGGAGGGAGATACGTAAGAGGGAGATGGAAGGGCGGGAGAAGAGACTGGAAAGGGAGGGAGAAGGAAAGGAGGCATGGCAGAAGGGGGATCCCAGGCTTGTTGTCCAAACTTCCCATTGCCTCAAAGGCAGCAACAACCTCCACAATCTCGTTCAAATCCTTCGGAGGCCTGGGTGCATGGTGCTGTCAGCGTCTATAAATGGATTAAGTCACTTCACAAACTGCGCGTTGTCATGTTGTTTTGCCTAGCTGAGTTTGACGCATGAGGCCAGAGTAGTTACCGCCACATACAGAGCAATTTACACCTGCTACCCTCCGATGCATAATCCTAGTGAATTCTCACGCTCAAGGCCTACGGTGCACACATCAATCATAGTATGCATGTCATATCGCAATTTTCCTGCCTGACATGTAGTTCATATCTGCGTGAACCGTGTGTCATCCCAGTGCACTATGGAGTTATATGTCGGCTCGGTGCGCCTTCGATTTATTCGATTTTCAGGATAAGAGCAACACCTATGGGGAGGCCCATATAGTTCGTCCCGTTCCCCAGTCGCATCGCCATCCTGAAGGATGTTGGTGACAGCTGGAATGACGAATGTAAACAACAAAGGGGCCAGCCTGGCTGTGTCGGTGGTGTCGCGGAGGGGCGGCAGCGGCATGTCCTTTGGAGCAGCCGCTCTTTATGGTGCCCGGTGGGCCTCAGGGCATCGGTGGATGTGATTGAGCAAAGAGGACTGAGGGCGCCAACTGGCGTTTTGGTGCTCTCTTTACTTCTTGGCTTTTATGAGCATTATTTTTACTGGAGGAATTAAGTACGGAGCACTGATTTTTTGAAGCTTAAAGAGCACATTTCCTTGGAACGTTTTTAGCGATGGCTCTTAGCATATGTGAGGATTTCAAATACTTTTAGTTATAAAGCAGGTATCGGAAAACCTGATAGAGATCCTAGGAATTTTGCACTGTCTCCTCGTGGTTTCATCTGCGCTGTCTCCCCAGCAGCTGTGTGCCCGTTTAAAGTCCCCTGTCCGTCCTAAGGTTTTCTACACTGTGATGTGCATTCTTTTGCTGTCCCCTGAATGAGGTGCTGGAGAGGAGGGGCGTGCAAAGTGCTGTTTCCTGCTGTGTGCATGAACTGCCTTTCTGCGCACGCACCTTTCTCTCCATCCTTGTGATCTTGAGCCAACGTGAGCGAGATGTCTAGTGTGAGTTAGCTTTGAAGTAGTGCGTGCGTGTGTTGGCGACTGCCGGCCGCTGGCTACCGGCTGCATTGTTGTTAATTGTCAGGCCTCCATTAGATGTTAACGATCCTTGCCTCGGCGTGTTTAGGTATCGCAATACATATTGCCATTACTGCCTTCTTCTGCATTCCCGTGTGCACCGTGTGACGGAGAAAGAGAGGAGATGAGCGTATGTCACCGTAGCACCCTGGGCGGAGGGACCCAAATTTAGAGGGTCCCTACTAAGTATACTGGCGCTTTTCCTTGTTGGTCCCCAACAGCCTAGACGTCGGTGTCCTTGCCCTAGCAGCTGCTTTCATCGCCTCTGTATGTGAGCCGCTTGTTGAGAACGAGTCATAGAATGAATGGTACCAGGGATTATTAACACCGCTTGTGCATCGTGACCCCTGGCCGTTGTGGCTCGGTAAGGATACTCCCCTCCCTGGTGCAAAGAGAGGGGCTCTCCTGATGCCTAAGGCTTGGCGTCACGGCATGCATGGTGGTGTTAACTGCCCCGGGTTTTCCTCACTCGCTCCCTCACTCACTCTCGAGTGGGTCGGGTTTCCCGCTGATGGCTTTTTTCCCGGCGCAATCAATCCGCAAATGGTGCGGATCAGTTCTTAATGCGCCGGGAGGCGCATGGAAAACCCCCTGCGCTGCACGAAAATGCATGAAGAAAAATATACCCCACGTCCGCTTTCTTTGATCGTACACTTTGCAATATATCTCGAATTTCTGATATCGTACAGAGAGCTCTGAGGAGCTGTTGTAGCGCCATATAGAAACTCTAGATAAAGAATTAAGATAAATATTATTATATTTATTGTATAAAGAATTATAAGACGTTAACTATAATACGTTAATGTTATTACAGAAACTCAGCACGTGGTTACTTTAGAATAAAGCTCTTTTGAACCACGAGTCTCGTTCGGACAGAAAGATCCCCGTACGAAAATCAAAGCCTAGATAAACAGAACACAGAGCTCGTTTTAGCTCTCTTGGCAACAAAGATCTAAGGTCTTTGGAGAGGAATCAGGACGACCTACTAAGTAGATAGAGTCCTGGTTTGCGGGAGCGAAACCCGCCTAAGGCATTGCTAGTAACAGCTACGCCTGCAACATTTTGGTGCCTTACATTTTCGCTCTAATCGTTAAGATAGATTATTCTCTACTAGACAAGAGTCCTACGCAGACTCCGCCGCTAGTAGCACAGTCACGTTACCAAGTGTGGAGTTGGCGACCCACTTGGTTAGACGTTTACGGTAGCTTGCATATGCTACCGAATCTAGATCAAATTTGTGCACGAGTTAGAAATCTATTGGCAGAAGAGCTCCTACAGAGAGGTACGTAGAGCTGTTACAAGCACTACTCCCATAGACATGACAGAACCCACGAGCTCACGCAACCCAAACACAGATGAGATGAACACAGAAGGATTGGTCGATGCCACACCACAGACGGCAATGCTGCCTCCGCAAGTCAACCCTGCGCCGCCATCGGCGCCTACAGAACACCTTGCTTCGCTCTCTGCAACTCTTCGTGACTTACAAAATAAGTTCGAAGATATGCAGAGCAAGTATGATATGCAAGTATCAGAAGTGACGGCTTTGCGCTTCCGACTTGCTGAGTCCCAGAACACCGCACCTACGGTAGGAACGGTTACTGCTCCTGTTGCTGTACCAACCCAGAATTTAACACAGAATACTCATCACGCAAAGCTGAATGCCCCGCAGTTGAAGATAGATGCCGACCCAGAACGGTTCGCAAAAGTTTTTCGTCCCTTTTGCTGCACTGTGCACGGCGGTTCAAGACCATCCAGAAGCGTGCACGTGGACTTTGCAATATGGAGAAGAGCACAAGCAGCCAGAGAATCGGACCCTAGACAAACTCCTCACGGCTTTCACAGAGCGCTTCGCGCCACAGGTGCGTACAAAGAAAGAAGAAACCGCACAGGATTTATTAGACGGTAAAGTAAAAATGGACGAAAAGAAAGGTCTTATGGAGTATATTGCGCGCTTCAGAGAGAAGATCCACCTGACCGGGCTCAAAGATTTGACCTATGTCCTGCCGCTGTTTCGTAAAGGTTTAACTCCTGCCCTACAGAAAGCATGCAAAGCAAATTATCGTGGTTCGGAGTTTGAGAGTTTGGAGGATATCATTACGCATGCTATTGGCGAGAATAAGAAGCTGGATAACTCCAGTGAAACACAGAACTCTAAAGCCGTTTTGAATTATGCAGCTAACTTCAAACGCTTCAAACGCGCGCAGAACCAGTCCGCAACCGGTGGGAGCTGGCGGGAAGTTGTCAATCGCCGACCGACGCCATCCCAGACCGGAGCTGGACCTAGCAATAGTTTGCAACCACAGAATAACGCACAAGCTGCAAGATTTTCGGGACCTCCTCGGCCGGCTCCGGCCGCGCCGCAGAGACCTCAGAATGCCGCCAGGCCTCCCCGGAACCAGACCCAGAACCCGCAGCAGAAACGGAAGAGGCAAGACGTTCACTTGTCGAATCCAAATGGTGCTACAAATTATTTTGCGAACTATTTGGGTCGTTGCTTGACCCACAAAGAGTTCCACCAGCATCGTCGCAAAGGATTGTGTGGACGATGTGGTAAGAGTAGCCACATAGGCGAGGATTGCACGGATTATCCTTATGTAGCTGGAGAAAGCACAGATGCTATGGCCGAATAGGAGATTGCCCAGCTGCCCTGTGACCAGCAGGCTGGGAGCGCACGGAAAAAGTGCAAGATTGAGACGTGCGAGAAGGGCATGTTTGACCTAGAATTGTTTGCTGTCATCCAAAGAACTATTGGCAAGAAGTTTACTTTAGATGTAGATGCCATGGATGACGGTAGCGACAGACTTTGTAAGCTGTTTACGTCGCCATCTTGCCCTTTCCTTGACTTTGATTGTTCCGGTCACCTTATTTGGCTGCATCCGCACCCAACAAAGATCTACAGCTATTTGCAGCACTACAGAAAATGCAAAGAATTCGACCCTAGCACTGCTGTGTGTGCAATCGTACCAGCAACAAAAGGGGAATTTCGCGGTTTGCTCAAAGGAATGACCTTGCTCATGACTTTACCAGTAGGATCAAAGATTTATAAAAGAATCCATGAAGGCTGTGAAGAGCCGCCGCCAATTCCAGAGCCACTAGAAGTTTGGTACGATGCTCCTCTTTCTGCCCAGAAACTAGAACCTAAATGCTTTATTGCAAATACAGAATACAGATTAGATTTGTTTGATGGACAACTTGGTGGAGCAAAAGTACGTATTCTTCCTGATACAGGTGCTACTCATTGCTTCATTTCCAAGGAGTTCATAGAAAAGAACGGTTTTAAACTAAAGCCAACAGTTTTCTCACCTGTTCTTTTAGCAGATAAAAGCAAAACTCAGATTTTGGGTGAATGCTGTGCGAGCCTTCGCATTGGACAATTCCGTACAGAAGTTCGTCTTTTGGCATTGCAGAATTTTACACCTGCTACAGATATAATTTTAGGCCAAAACTTTCTAAAGAAATTTCGCGCAGAAATCCGACCAGCTTTGGGCGAACTAGAACTGACCACCTTGTCGGGCAGAAACTTTGTACTGAGGTCCGCGCTCGCACCACCTAACGGACCACAGTTACAATACATAGAAAAACCTAGAATTCCATTGTTTGAGAAAGCTCCAGAATCAGCAAAGCTTGTTTCTGCGAAGCATGTTTTTCGTGACCTGCGCACTGAGGGATCACGATCTATGCTAGTCGTGGTGCGCGAAACACCACCACCTGCGCAACCACAGCTTAATGCTTTGGAACTCCCTACAGAAGCCAAAGAAAACCCAGAGCTTTCAAAGATCCTATCAGAGTTCGCAGATGTCTTCGAACCGGTTCAAGGACTGCCACCTGAAAGAGGCGTAACCCACGTTATCCCCTTAGAACCTGGTTCCCAACCTGTTTTTAGACCCCAGTTTCGCCTATCACAACTTGAATTGGCTGAGGTCGAAAAACAAGTCACAGATTTGCTACAGAAAGGCTTTATAAGACCATCCACTTCACCTTTTGGTGCCCCTGTCCTCTTTGTTGCAAAGAAGACAGGAGAACTCAGGATGTGCATAGATTACAGAGCTCTAAATAAACTCACAGTAAAGAACCGGTACCCTCTGCCCCGCATAGATGATACTTTGGACAAACTAGCCGGATCCAGTTTCTTTACAGCTCTGGACTTGGCTTTAGGAAACCTCACATCTCAGAGTTACAACTGTGATAAAATTTGGACGGATTTTAGGAAACCTCAGAGTATAGTAATGTAAATTTGATAAATCCAGGCGCGATCTCAGGTGATGCTTCGACCTCGTCTCAGATTAAGCGAAATGCTCGTCCAAAGAATTTTTGCAATTTTCTATACAAAAACTTGTTAAAGACCGATTTTAATTACTCTGATTGCCTTAATTAATTGCCTTACTTATTAAATTGTAAATGGCACACATGAACCAAAACCTGAATATGAACAGTCTCGGTGGATACCAAATGTTGCTACAAAGTGCAGGAATTCCCGCTCCTGTTGGAATTATGCAAGGGCAGTTCCTCCCAGGACCTAGTATAGCTTCCCAGTTTATGCAAGTTTCGGCACAGCCACCTTCGCAACAACAGGCTACAGAAATTACCGCAGTAGCCAAATTGCCTGTCTCATCACAAGATGATTATGACGATGAGGGATTGGTAGAAGATGCTGCGGACTCAGATGGCGATGATGGTGAAGCGGCAGATGAAGAACGTTTGGGTAGCAGCAGCAGCAAGCCCAGCAAAGTGACCAAAAAGAAAAAAACGGATTCCCCCTGGAGTGGTGTTCATTGTAGCGTGCTGTTACGTCAGGCAGTATTGATTGCACTGGCAGCAGCCGTAAAAAGCAAGGGGGCAGCACTGGCACCTGATGAAACGGACAACGTATTCGATTCTTCAAGGACAGAGCTGCTAACGAAGCTCTCAACCGACAAGACGGCAGCTAAAGCTACAAAGAAGGAAGCCGAAGCCAAAAGGCTACAGCAGCACATCGATTCGATCATCAAGCTGCATGACATTAAAAGCCAAAGGAAGGGGGCGTCATGGAACAACCTCGTTTGGACATGGATCCATAATGCTTCCGTTCACGGGTGCGTTGTAGGTAAAAAAGAGAAAACACCTTTCTTATAATCTCTTATATGCTAATGTGCATTAACGAATGGAATTCAGGAAGGGTAAGGTCCGATCCAGTGGCAAGTTCTCGGTGGCGGCAATCCAAGATGATGATCAACGGACGCAGATTTCGGAGGCTATCGACACAATTAGGCGCTTTTCAGATTTGGGCCACGGGCTGGCGGGGATAGATACAATAAAACCAGCCCAGCTACAACAGCAAGCACTTCGTGAGGCGGCGCACAGGAAACGGAAAGCAGTAGAGCAGAGCCGTGAGGAGAACCAGAAGAAGCAGAGCCAAGTCCTTGAGAAAGTGCTCGAGATTGTGAAGGTACATACATCTATACACATCATATAAAAATAATATTAATATTATATCATTAAAAAAATCCTGCTGTCATTTTCTTGCGAACTGTATGTAGTTGCACGGGCATGTTAGGGACTTACGGTACAGTTAGGATATTACGGAATGCCGCAGCGTGCGGCTAAGCTGTCGGGTCCCTTCGATTAAGATAACATTGCAAACCTTTGCTGCTACAAAATTTCACGATGCAAACTCTTTTCATTTCCGTTATACAATTTGCTGATTACAGGACAAGGCGGACACACAGTCTGAACTGGTGGCACAAATTGCACAAAGCAACGATCTGAAGGAAAGGGACATCAACTTGAAGTCCCAGTTACAGGAAATGATGAAACAGCTTGTGGAATCGCTTGCAGCAGCATCAAAGCGCTCTTAGGCAGTAGTAGGGAGTGGACTGTGCGTGAGCGGTGAATGACCAACAAATGATTGATGCACTGTAGTTGTTTGATGATAATAGTTGGTGATTTAGATGATGGATATGATTCCGGATGATCATGATTGTACGTTTGCATTAAAAGCATACCGTCACAAACACTGCACCAACATACACTTTGCTATGGTTAACATACACTTTGGTATTGCTCTTCGATAAATTAATTTCTCGGGATGCAATAATGAATTACGGACACATGGACAGCTGCGAAGCAGGTGACAGGTTGTAGCTCACGTGTTCTGCAATTGGCTGGGGGGGGGTGCTGAAGGGAGGATGTAGCACTGAAACTGGAAGATGCTGCTGAAATCACCAGAAGCTACTGCAAACATAAAACGTGTAAAGATTTTGGCCTGTATGTACGGTGTAGAGCATAATGCATATAAAAGGCATTACTTCACGCTCCAAATAAAAATCTGCACCTAAATTATACTGTTGGATGTTGCGAGATAGTCTAGCGGACATTGGCAAAGCTTGGCCGTATTACGAGGAAGTATTAATTACATAATTATATATTGGAATAAGAAAAGAGAGAGCGAGAAAAACGTCTATAGAAGCAACGTCTGTCGGATTGGTCCATGCAGCGGTACGTAAAAGGATAGGAACTTCGCCCACAGAACATACCACAATATACATAATTCGAAACCTTATAACGTACCACAAAAAGACCCCTGAAAAGCTCACTTCGCGTCCACGTCTAGGTCGTACTGCAAAGCTCGCTCACTGATACGCAAACCAGCTAGGACGGCTCGCTAAACATAACTAACGATAACGTTTTCATAACACGCCCCCTCGAGACGTTCCTAGCTCCAAAACGTCGGTCTGGCAAGTTAATAGCTCCAGCACCACAAAGATGTTGCGCGCTCACACCATCACCCTCAGTCACCAAAGCATGCAAAAGAAACGATAGGACTTCATGCCATAACTCCCATTCCGTTCCGAAACTTCTTAAACTTGATCTCTCCCAAAGCCTTCGTGAGAATATCGGCCACCATATCTTCCGTAGAGCAATAGGAAAGCGCTACCTCCCCTCTAGCAACCCGCTCTCGCACCAAGTGATGCTGCACATCAATGTGCTTGGACCGAACCGAAGTAATAGGGTTGTTTCCTAAGCTAAGCGCCCCCTGAGAGTCCATCCAGATCCCAATCGTGTCTGAGCACAGATCGAAATCTCTCGCCAGCTTTCGAAGCCATAGAGCCTCACGAACCGCTGCTGCCGTAGCCTGATATTCTGCCTCCACCGAAGATGCCGCCACGGTGCGTTGTAGCTGACTGTTCCAGCTTATAGCTGCTCCACCCAATAGGAAAACGTATCCAGTCGTTGACCTGCGCGTCGCCGGATCACCAGCCCAGTCTGAGTCGCTGTATCCCTCCAATTTAAGTTCTCCAGCTCCGCCAAATCGTAGTCCTAGCTCCTTAGTGCCCGCCAAATAGCGAAGTACGCCCAGAGCCAGTCCCATGTGAGTCTTCGACGGTTTGCCCATAAAGCGCGCCAGCACGCTCATCGCCTGTGCGATGTCCAGTCTTGTGCTCGTCGCCAAGTAGTTCAGCTCTCCAATTAGCGTCCGGTACTCTGTGCTGTCCACAAGCTCCGTCTCACCGTCTCCTGCCGGTAGAACCTTCGAGCCAGGAGGTAATGGGGTGCTTCGCGGCTTAGCATCCGCGAGCTGGTGTCGCTGTAGCAGCTCCTCGATGTACCTCTGCTGCGAAAGCTTAACTTCGCCGTTCTCTCCCCTGCTGATCTCCATCCCCAAGAAGACTTTCGCCTCCCCAAGATCTCGAATCTTAAAAGCTTCTCCCACTGCCGCCTTCACCTTCTTGATTAGCTCCACATCGTCGGATGTAGTGACAATATCGTCGACGTGCACCAGCAGATAAACAATCCCATTCTCGTCCTTCTTGATAAATAGCGCCGGGTCTGCTTGTGATGGTTTGAACCCGAGCTTGTCCAGCGCCGCCACCAGTTTCACGTACCAGCAGCGCGGGGCCTGCTTCAGCCCGTAGATAGACCTTTTAAGTCTGCACGCCTGGTTGGGATCTTTCGACTCATAGCCCGGCGGCTGCTGCATCCAAAGCTCTTCCTCCAGCTCTCCATTCAGAAAAGCCGTTGACACGTCCAGCTGATGGATGGGCATACCCTTAGCTGCCGCCACCGCCAGCAAAGCTCTTAGCAAAGCGAAACGCGAGGTAGGGGCAAACAGCTCCCCATAATCAATCCCCGCCCGCTGCTCATAGCCCTTCGCCACCAAACGCGCCTTGAAGCGCTCAATTTCCCCATCTGCTCCACGCTTAACTTTATATACCCACCGGCAAGGTAGCAGTCGAGTGCCCTCCGGCGGTCGTGCCAGCTCCCATGTTCCATTGGCAAGCTGCGCCGCAATCTCCTCGTCCATCGCCTTCTTCCATTCTTCTGCATGCGGCCCATTCGTAGCCTCAGCGTATGTTGACGGTTCAGGTATTTCTCCAGTAGATGCCGCATTGATCCGCCCATAGGTTACCCTCCCGTTGGGCTCCCGTCTCCACTCGATCAGCCGCTTGCGTTCACGCAATGGGTAGCGGCGATCCTGCATTTCCACATCTGCATTCCCTGCGGGTGCTAGTTGTCCTCCACTGGTTGAAGGCCCTCCGCTGCCATCGCCGCCACCACCACGTGACTGCTCTGTCCGTGGGAATAGCGCCAGCGGCATATTAGCTTGGCCTCTCGGTGGCGCCGTCTGCCCACTGCTGGTTGACGGCCCACTGTTGTTCTCAGCCATCTCAATGTCCATGTTTGAACCATCCAGGGCGCCTCCGCCACCCCCTGACGGCAGTACCATCCCAGCGCCGTCGTCAGCCTCCTCCTCATCGTCGTCAGAGTCCATACGGCTATTTCCAATGGCCGTCTCGTCGAACCTCACCGCAGAATGCTTAGTGATGCTGCCGTCGTCGAAAAGGATGCGATAGTGCCCACCGTGCTCGTATCCGACGAAAATCCCCTTCCGACTCACCGGCTCCAGCTTGTTGCGCTTCTCCTTAGGCACGTGCGCGTATGCTGCGCAGCCAAAGACCCTTAGGTGACTGATATCTGGCTTCGTGCCCATGAACGCCTCATGCGGTGTTACCTTAGCGCCAGCGACAGGCGAGATGTTGCGAAGGTAGTTCGCCGTCGCAAGTGCTTCTGCCCATAGCTGCTGTGGCAGTTCAGACTCCACCAGCATAGCCCGCGTTTTCTCCAGAAGAGTCCTGTTTAGGCGTTCTGCTGCCCCATTTTGCTCTGGAGTGTACCCCACCGTTGTGCCGTGGATAATGCCTTTGTTGCTGAAGTAGTCGCCCATGGTCTGGTTGACGAATTCCCGTCCACGGTCCGTGCGTACCTCCTTGACACGACGTCCAGCAATATTCTCCAGCGCCTCAAAAATGGCGCGAACCTTCTTGCCGATGGCGTCCTTGGTCTCTGTGAAGGCCACCGCTGAAAGTCCCGTGCAATCGTCCAGCACCGTAGTCACGTACCGGGATCCGCCAAGTGACGTCTCGGGCATGGGACCACAGACGTCCATATGAACCAGCCCAAGCGGTTTCACCGCCTTGTGTCCAGTAGCTGGGAACGGTCCACGTGATTGCTTCGCATAGATGCACGGCTCGCAGATCCGTGAGCTGGCTGCCGCCAAGCCCCCGCGATCAAGCTCCATGCCGGTTACCATATTCTCCCGGCACATCCGTTCCAGGCTCCCGAAGCCCAGATGTCCCAAGCGCCGATGCCACAGCGCTGCCGCCGAGTCTACTGACCCGGTCGCCGCACATGAGCGGCTATCGCTGACCGAACGCCCTGCTGCGTTGTAGCGAATTGCGTAGAGGTTTCCAACCTTCTCGCCTTGTAGAATAGTCCGTCCTTGATGCTGCACCAGAGCCTTCCCGTCGCCCAGCACCACTTTGGCGCCGCGGTCGTCGAGGATACCCGCCGAGATAAGCTTGACGGTAGCCTTCGGCACCACATACACGTTGAGTAGGTCAATCTCCAACCCTTCGATCACGTTGCTCTTTAAGGTGCACGATCCCACATGCGTCGGCTGATGCCTGGAGCCATCGTAGCCGATAACGTTGAACAGTTCCTCCGCCTTGACTGCACGAACGTTCTTCAACTCGGATGCATCGTAGGTAATGTGCCACTCCGATCCCGAGTCAATGTGCCAGTCCTTCAAGCGGGATTCTCCTCCAAGCGCGAATGCCAACTTACTGGGCATTGCCGATGCGCTCCCGCCACGTTGCTTGCCGTCTCCTCCACGCCCTTTGCTCCCCTGATCTGCTAGACGCTTACGGCAATCCCTCATAAAGTGTCCGGGTGTCCCGCAGTAATGGCAGGTAACGTTAGGTCTTCCGCCGGTCCTTGCTCCTTGACCTCGCCCTGACGAACCGGCGTTGCCGCCACCCCGGCGCGCACTAAACGCCGTCGTCTCCTTCCTACTGGCCTCTCGTTCCGCTGAGTCGTAAGCCATCAGCCTTGAAACGACTTGTTGAAAATCCAGCTCACCTTCGCGCGTCTCAAGGGCAGTCGTAATAACGTGATACGTGCGTGGGAGACCCTTGATGATAATCGTAGTCAGCTCGGCATCAGTGACCACGTGTCCGACATCCAGCAAGTCTGACTGGAGCTGCCGCGCCCTGCTGACGTAGACCGGCATATGCTCTCCATTGGCCATCTTGAAGTCGCTGAGCTCCTGTCGTAGAGCTATCTTCCTCGTGTTGCAGGTTGATGCGAACGTCGCCGCCAGAGCATCCCAGGCAGCCTTGGCGTTAGCTGCCCGCACAATGGTCTGGAGGTGGTGGTTCTTGACGTTCTTGGCCATGACGCTCTTGACCTTGTTTGACATATTAACGTCTGCTTCTGAAATCGGTGCAGCAAGCAGAGCGTGACCGTATCCGAGCTCGCCACATAGTAGCTCGAATCGTAGCTTCCAGGTTGCGTAGTTGTTAAGGTCAAGCGGTTCGTCCAACCTATCCTTCCCCATTGTGAAGACCTATAATCGCGAAGATCAACACTAATAGATGGGCGAAAGATGCCAAGCTCCGCGGCACACGTTGCCGGGGCTCATAACCTGTTGCGAGATAGTCTAGCGGACATTGGCAAAGCTTGGCCGTATTACGAGGAAGTATTAATTACATAATTATATATTGGAATAAGAAAAGAGAGAGCGAGAAAAACGTCTATAGAAGCAACGTCTGTCGGATTGGTCCATGCAGCGGTACGTAAAAGGATAGGAACTTCGCCCACAGAACATACCACAATATACATAATTCGAAACCTTATAACGTACCACAAAAAGACCCCTGAAAAGCTCACTTCGCGTCCACGTCTAGGTCGTACTGCAAAGCTCGCTCACTGATACGCAAACCAGCTAGGACGGCTCGCTAAACATAACTAACGATAACGTTTTCATAACATTGGAAGAAGTCATGGGCGACGTAGGTGATGCTGCTTTCAAGCTTGCCCGTGATGCCTACAACCAAAACAACCTGCTATCTGGCGTAACAGCAGATGTCGATTTTGAGGAACCAACTACGCTCTTTAAACAAAAAATAGTTTGTGGGCAGCTGAATGTAATCGCTGGAGTAGGTGGCGCTGGTAAGACGACGCTGGCAACGTTTGTCTGTACACTTGCGTTGATGGGTGGAGAGATGGGAGGCGAGCTGATTCCACCTATGGGGCTAATGGAGCACGAGACGGGTTCCTATAAGCCGAGGGTGATCTACATCGAGGGCGAGAACCGTGTTACAGCCATAAAGTCCCAAATTTACGGGATGTACCAGGCATCAGGGGAACCCAGACACTTCAACCCCAACGACCAGGCAAGCATGTATAACTTTATTAATTATCTTTATTTGCTTAATACGTAGCACTATGTAATGTGTAGTAGGCTATGCAGTATGTTTCTTATCCCACACAGATCAAATTCGTTGAGGCCGGGGCAAAGGGAGATTACTTCCTAGACAAGGAAGAAACTGGAAAGGGTCGCAGCATTCTGGAGCTGCTCAATCAACGTCTGAAAGATCCGTCTGTCGCGATTGTAGTAATTGATTCGTTAAACTCAGTCGTTTCCGGCGGTACACGAGTAAGTTTATGCTTCTTGTTAACGTTTAAAAATAAGATATAAAATTGTAAAAAATTTTCGTGTAGACAACAAACGATGGTGCGGCGATGCAGCGCATCATCCAGGGTCTATTTGACCTTGCGAAAGCGTTTAAAGTGACTATCCTTCTGCTTCATCATACGAATAAGAAAGGACAGGATGCTGTGTTCAAGGGTATGCGGCCTAACGCAAGCATGGTCAGTGGTGCCGCCGCCATTACGAACATTCCCAGACAGGTGACGTTCGTATTACCGCTGATGTCCGGCGGGAACCCTGATCCAACTTGGAAACAGGTATGCTAACGTCTTTTATTTTCTGTATATTTTTTTTCTGTCGACTTATAGCAATCCTAAACTAACACGTTTTTGAAGGTGATAACGATCAAGACAAACTGCACGAAGGCAACAGGACCCCTGTACTTCAGGACATGCATGACTATATCGCCTATGGGGAAAACGTTTGTGACTGGCTGGAACGAGTACCAGCCACCCGGAGAGCTAGTTACGGCAGCACAAGCTGACGATCCGTGCATAGCTATTTTGCGAGTCCTCCGGAACAGGTCTGTCGAGCTTTAAGTAATATTCTAAATCGTTTTTTCTTTTAACCTAACTGATAAATGTATTCGACTTTTGAAATGATAATTGTTTGCCTAACACATGCCACAGCGGTGAGGCAGGAGCTATGTGGACATTTGTTGAAAGAGATCTCCTGGCGGATGAGGCCTTCACGATATCCCAGCTGCTAGGGGCCCGCGAGACCCTCCAGCAGGAGAAGTTCATAGAAGAAGTACTGCGCCAGTGAGTTAATTATTAAAGTTTTTTTTATTTATTACTTCATGATACGCGAAAACCTATTGCTATTAAATATTCCAATTCTTATTGCGTGCATCTATCTATTTCGCTTGCGCATCTAGCTAGCTAGCTCCTTTATCTATATGGGTATCTGGGTATCTCCCTTTCTGTCTACCAAAAGTTGTCATACATATTATAAGGCATTCTAATTAGTAGGTAAAGATAACCCTACATCTTAACTCTACATCTATTTATAAAAACATGTGCAGATCGGAGGCGCTTTGGGTTGTGACGGATATGGGTCGTGAAGCTTTTTCCAGCGTCCAGGTAAAGGAAAACACAGCAAAGAGCATCCGTGGCTTCGCAAGGCCTAAAGTTGCCAGCTCCGTTAGCTCAGTGCCCCTACCTGCTCACCTAAGGCAAGCAAAGCGATCATTCACATCTGAACAGCCATCATCTAGCGAGGCTACGCTGGTTCCCGGTACAGCTTCCTTGTCCGGGTTCCCATCAAAGTCGTACAAGCTTGCACCACAGTATGTCACAAGCACGTTCCGCGGTCCGGAGTTTCCATGTCCTCCGCCAGCCACGAGGCCATCAGCAGCAACTGTGATACCTGGCACGCCTAACTCTGCTGCATCGCAGCAGCGTTTCAGTCAGCAGTCCTTCTACACATCGTCGTCATCTCAGCAGTTTCAGGAAAGGCCACACGGACCAGGAGAGCATTGGCAGCAAAATCAGAGCTATCAGAGCTACCCGCAGCATGCAATGCATCAAAACTACAGAGGCAGCAGCACTTTTGCAGCCGTGCCAGCGTCAGCACCACAGATAGGTGAGCCGGAGCTAAAACGGGTTGGACCTCCTCACGAGCAAGTGCAGCAGCATCAGTACGGTATCTACAGTCAGGCCAAACGTCTTCGTGTTTGGCAAGCAACATTGTCAGATGATGCTAGCATCGATACAACGAACAGAGTTATTACTACGCAAACGCCACGTCGGTCTCCATTCAAGTGATGCATGGGGATAATGCTTTCGGAATATTTGTGACACCACCATAGCAAAATATTTGTTTTTTTTTGCCATCTAGTGTTTTCAACACTCTTCATCCGGTGTTTTTCAACACCAAAACCGGTGTTTTTCAACACCAAAACCGGTGTTTTTCAACACCAAAACCGGTGTTTTTCAACACCAAAACCGGTGTTTTTCAACACCAAAACCGGTGTTTTTCAACACCCCCTTATAAAACGGTTTGCCAACGGTTTGGGTTAGAAACCAGCAATTAGTCGGCGACCCTCAGGCGACTGAAAAAATGCACGTACACTATCACGGTCAGACTGTTCCCAGTCGTTACCCGTGCCCCTAAGTACAGCTTCTTCCCATGCTTCCATGGCCATCTCATTTAGCGAAAATCGATCACCTCGTATGTACTTCCTATTTACCCGCATGTAGTAATTCATAAGCTGACAGCAGAGCATAAAAATCATGTTTGCTCTTGGAAGGCTGTGGCGCCAGACACCAGAAATCATGCCAAACTTTATTTTCATTGCACCAAATAGGAACTCAATCACCACCCGGTATCGGCGGACAAGCCTGTTGTATGCACGATTATTACTTGACATAGCCTGACCACGCTGTTTCTTCATGGGGGTTATGAGGCCACAGGACTCAAATCCGTTGTCAGCAAGTAGAGTCTGACCTGCAGCAAAAAACCTCCTCCTCTGGGTGTACAGATCACATGCCCTATAAGCGACACCATCGTGGGTTTTACCAGTAAACCCAGTCCTGACTGCAAGTATACGTCCACGCCAGTCACATACGACTAAGTGGTTTAAGAAATGCCGTTTCTTGCGGCCGTTGTAAAATAGTGGCTCATCTGCACCTGGACGTCGAATGTACTGAGCAGTGCCGTCAATTATGCCAACTGCGGCCATGTCCCTACCAACCCCACGCATGCTGTTGCTGGATAATGCTCTCCGTGCAGCAGGGTCAGGCCATTGTATAGCATCCTCTGTGGCAACTAAAAGACATTCGACTACATGCCAGAAGTCTTCACAAATAGAAGCGATATTGAGGCCCGACATTGCACAGAGTCTCACAAGGCGGTCGTCATCTTTAAGACGTACCAAGCAAAGAAAAACTCTGGTTCTAGGATCAAGCTTATGTGGCCTACCACCATTTGTCGTTCTTTGTCGGTTCAGCGGACGACTCCCTTGCACATCCCGTGGCTTTAGTAGGTAAGATGCCGGTCTATTAGAGTCCAAAAGTACATTCATTAGTTGCTCGAATTGTGATGGTGTAAAATTTGTTAATGATTTAAAGAGTGTCGGATTGGCAGCATACTGCGAGTAAAGCTCCTTTGCTTCTCCTGTTCCATACGTAACTTTTTGCTTACATGTCAGTACGTAATTTCCAAGGTTGGAAATAACAGTCGCAAGCATAGGATGAGCATTTGCCGCAGTAGTGCATAAAGCGACAACTGACCATTCGATGTCAGTGTCATCGTCCAATAACACGATACAGCATAAAAGCAAAATTGTAATTAATATTGCCTCGTCCATCTGTCATATAATTTGTTTAATTTATAATAATAAGTTTTTGGAAGTTGTTAGGAAACGTAAAGTAAAGTAGAGCCCGGTAGTCGTACCCTCAAATTTACGGACCTCTAAATCTGAGGAAAGTACTTTTCCTAAAGCCTCTATTGCCCAGCTGCCCTGTGACCAGCAGGCTGGGAGCGCACGGAAAAAGTGCAAGATTGAGACGTGCGAGAAGGGCATGTTTGACCTAGAATTGTTTGCTGTCATCCAAAGAACTATTGGCAAGAAGTTTACTTTAGATGTAGATGCCATGGATGACGGTAGCGACAGACTTTGTAAGCTGTTTACGTCGCCATCTTGCCCTTTCCTTGACTTTGATTGTTCCGGTCACCTTATTTGGCTGCATCCGCACCCAACAAAGATCTACAGCTATTTGCAGCACTACAGAAAATGCAAAGAATTCGACCCTAGCACTGCTGTGTGTGCAATCGTACCAGCAACAAAAGGGGAATTTCGCGGTTTGCTCAAAGGAATGACCTTGCTCATGACTTTACCAGTAGGATCAAAGATTTATAAAAGAATCCATGAAGGCTGTGAAGAGCCGCCGCCAATTCCAGAGCCACTAGAAGTTTGGTACGATGCTCCTCTTTCTGCCCAGAAACTAGAACCTAAATGCTTTATTGCAAATACAGAATACAGATTAGATTTGTTTGATGGACAACTTGGTGGAGCAAAAGTACGTATTCTTCCTGATACAGGTGCTACTCATTGCTTCATTTCCAAGGAGTTCATAGAAAAGAACGGTTTTAAACTAAAGCCAACAGTTTTCTCACCTGTTCTTTTAGCAGATAAAAGCAAAACTCAGATTTTGGGTGAATGCTGTGCGAGCCTTCGCATTGGACAATTCCGTACAGAAGTTCGTCTTTTGGCATTGCAGAATTTTACACCTGCTACAGATATAATTTTAGGCCAAAACTTTCTAAAGAAATTTCGCGCAGAAATCCGACCAGCTTTGGGCGAACTAGAACTGACCACCTTGTCGGGCAGAAACTTTGTACTGAGGTCCGCGCTCGCACCACCTAACGGACCACAGTTACAATACATAGAAAAACCTAGAATTCCATTGTTTGAGAAAGCTCCAGAATCAGCAAAGCTTGTTTCTGCGAAGCATGTTTTTCGTGACCTGCGCACTGAGGGATCACGATCTATGCTAGTCGTGGTGCGCGAAACACCACCACCTGCGCAACCACAGCTTAATGCTTTGGAACTCCCTACAGAAGCCAAAGAAAACCCAGAGCTTTCAAAGATCCTATCAGAGTTCGCAGATGTCTTCGAACCGGTTCAAGGACTGCCACCTGAAAGAGGCGTAACCCACGTTATCCCCTTAGAACCTGGTTCCCAACCTGTTTTTAGACCCCAGTTTCGCCTATCACAACTTGAATTGGCTGAGGTCGAAAAACAAGTCACAGATTTGCTACAGAAAGGCTTTATAAGACCATCCACTTCACCTTTTGGTGCCCCTGTCCTCTTTGTTGCAAAGAAGACAGGAGAACTCAGGATGTGCATAGATTACAGAGCTCTAAATAAACTCACAGTAAAGAACCGGTACCCTCTGCCCCGCATAGATGATACTTTGGACAAACTAGCCGGATCCAGTTTCTTTACAGCTCTAGACTTGGCCTCTGGATATCACCAACTCAGAATTAATCCCACAGACATCCCAAAGACTGCTTTTACAACGCCGTTAGGACATTTCGAATGGCTAGTCCTACCGTTCGGTTTGTCTAACGCTCCAGCGACGTTCCAAGCTGCCATGAATCGCGTTTTTGCACCTTACCTAAACAGATTCGTCACAGTCTACTTGGACGATATCCTAATTTTCTCAAAGAACGCCAAAGAACATGCTGCGCATCTCAGAATTGTTCTTGACTTGCTTCGAAAGAACAAGTATCAAGTAAAGATTTCTAAATGCGAATTTTGGCGACCTGAAGTCAAGTACTTGGGACACATCGTGAGCAAAGATGGTCTACGGATGGATCCAAAGAAAACCGAAGCCATACGAAATTGGCCAACACCCAAAGATATATCCGAACTCAGATCTTTTGTTGGTTTGGCAAATTATTTCCGCCGATTTATTCCCAATTTCAGTTCGGTTGTGGCTCTGCTGACTGACTTGTTCAACAAGTCGCAGGTGCCCAAAGAATGGCCCAGGCAAGCATTAAAAGCTTTTGCTGATATCAAAGAACGTTTGTCTACGGATGTACTCCTGCATTACCCTGATTTTGCAAAGCCTTTTGAGGTTGTGTCAGACGCCTCACTTAACGGTACGGGTGCTGTACTTCTTCAAGAAAACCGGCCCGTGGCTTTTGCTTCAAAGAAATTTTCTCCTGCCGAACGCAACTATGGTACGGGAGAACAAGAGTTGCTAGGTGTTATCAATGCCTTGCGAGAATGGCGATGCTACCTACAGAGTTCTATCCCTTTCACGTTGGTGACAGACCATCACCCCCTAACGTATCTAAAGACACAAGCTCAGCTGAGCCGCAGACAAGCCAGATGGGTAGAATTCTTGGAACAATTCAACTTCCAATGGCTTTACCGCCCTGGACGTTTGAATGTTGTTGCTGATGCACTATCCCGCCATCCCGCATTGCACAGTCTGATCCTGCTTAATGCTATCATGACTGGACAAATCCCGCAGAGCACAGAATCCCTACTCGAACAGGTCATAGAAGCTACATCTAAAGATGTTTGGTTTCAAAACCCCCAGAACACAGTAAATCTCAAATCGAATCCTCGTGGATTCTATGAGAAGGAGGAGGGAGAGAACACCTACTGCATTGTGGTCCCAAATGACCCCATTATAAAAAGAGAAATCATACATAGAAGCCATTCAGACCCCCTTGCAGGACATCCTGGAAGAGATCGCACCATAGACCTTATACGCCGCACGTTTTGGTGGCCAACACTGCGAGCTGATGTTGAGGATTATATCTCTCAGTGCGATTCTTGCCAAAGAAATAAGTCTACTGGAGGTAAACCCCTTGGCCTAGCACAACCGCTACCAGTCCCTGAGATGCCCTGGCAGAGTGTTTCCATGGATTTCATTGTCGGACTACCGGTTACAAAGAAGGGTTTTAACTCTATTGCGGTTTTTGTGGATAGACTCACCAAGATGGTCCATGTACGGCCTTGCAAGAACTCCATAACCTCAGAACAGACCGCAGACTTATTCTTTGATGCCATTGTACGCCTCCACGGCATGCCACAGAATATTATCTCAGACCGAGATTCGAAATTCACAGGCAACTTCCTTACTGCGTTATTCAAGCGTGTAGGGGCTAAACAGAATCTCAGTACTGCGTTTCACCCACAAAGTGACGGACAGACAGAACGGATGAACCGTATCCTGGGTGACATGCTAAGACATTATGCAGATTATGACCCTAAGGAATGGGATCGTTATCTGGGCGCTGCGGAATTTGCAATGAACAACCTAAAGAACAGAATGACGAACCAGACTCCTTTCTTCCTCAACTATGGGTTTCACCCTCGAACCCCATTGCAGTTGGAAATTGGAGATGCAGTGCCTGCTGCTAAGAATTATGCAGAGACGTTTGCTGACAGATTAGACATGGCAAAACGTTGTTTGCAGGCTGCACAAGACAGAACCAAAGAAACTTTGGATAAGTCCAGGAAAGATATCCAATTTAAGCCTGGAGATTATGTCCTCTTGAGCACAAAGAACCTGGCTAAAGAACGTGGCACTAGAAAACTTATGCCTAGATGGATAGGACCTTTTCCCGTCGAGGCTATGGTTAACCCAGTTGCTGCCAGACTCACACTCCCTGCGGAGTACAGATTCCATAACGTGTTTCACGTTTCCCTGCTAAGACCCTACAGATCAGACGGAGTCCAGATCCCAATACCACCACAGCTGCAGTTTGATGATTCGAACCGGCCTGTGTGGGATGTTGAAAAGATTTTGGATCACGAGACTAAGAAACTTAGAAACCGTTCACTGCACCGTTTCCTTGTGAAATGGGTAGGCTACGGACACGAGCACAACAGTTGGGTTGAAGAGAAAGATTTCTCTGATCACCAAACCATAGATGCATACTGGTCCCAACTTGGGCGCAGCGAGGACGCTAGCGCTTAAGAGAAGGGGAGCAGATGTTGTAGCGCCATATAGAAACTCTAGATAAAGAATTAAGATAAATATTATTATATTTATTGTATAAAGAATTATAAGACGTTAACTATAATACGTTAATGTTATTACAGAAACTCAGCACGTGGTTACTTTAGAATAAAGCTCTTTTGAACCACGAGTCTCGTTCGGACAGAAAGATCCCCGTACGAAAATCAAAGCCTAGATAAACAGAACACAGAGCTCGTTTTAGCTCTCTTGGCAACAAAGATCTAAGGTCTTTGGAGAGGAATCAGGACGACCTACTAAGTAGATAGAGTCCTGGTTTGCGGGAGCGAAACCCGCCTAAGGCATTGCTAGTAACAGCTACGCCTGCAACAGGAGCATTGCGGGTTGTATTGGGGAGGAGAGGGCAGACAATGGGCTCGGTCGCAGACATTCGCTGACACACTGCGCGATCACCATCTGTGTTGGTGGGCGGGTGGGTGGGGTCGCGGCGTGAGTGTCGCAACAACGCTGCATTGTCCAACCAGATATCATCCCGAGACCTATGCAAACGAGGTTCGCTTGCATATTGAGCGCGAGTGCACTCCCCTTTGTGGTGTGGTCATGCGTGCATGTGCACTTACCGGACGATTCAGCTTGCCAGTGTGTGTATTGTCATCTGGAATACTCGTTGTAGAAATATGCTATATGTAAATATATCGAACTTCAAAATAAGGTAAAGGCAAAACGGATGTAGGCAAGCCGGGTGGGCTGGCTGGGGGGTCAGGAAGGCGTGCGCGAACAAGACTGATTTGATCCATGCGCCTGTCTTTTCCTAACCGAGGTTCGCTCGACGGTGCACTGTGATAAAAAGATAAGCAGCTGTTGGGAAAGGGTCTAAAGATGTGGGAGATGCGGGCTGGGTTTCGGAGGGAGACTGTGCGCTATCAGGTGCATTTGGTCTCACAGCGGTGATGCTCCTTTGCCCGGTATACATCTATCAGTGTCTTGCCATCTCAGCTGACCCATCCTGCCATAATGCTCTGGACGATTCCCGCGACTGCTCGTAACCTTCCTTAGCTGAGGCCTTCTGCAAACTTTCAGGAGCTATTTAAGCGGCTCGCTTTCGCCATTAAAGACACTTAAGAAAGGACATTTTTTACAAACAGTAGGCACATGATGCTGCTGGGTGGGAGCTCTTAAGACTGCAGCCGACATTGAGTTGTTTCATCACCCAGGGGAGATTTTAGGCAACTTTGAAAAACAGTCCAATATTAACATATTGACACAGATTTCAATTTTAAAGGAGATTTAGCAGTTCAGATCGTAATGGTCCTGAAGTATGTTTTCTTGAAGCATTATCCACGACGGCAACTACTTTTAGCCCTATATAGGTACATTTAGGCATGACCTAGATTATATTATACTCGGCACTAAAGACCAAATGAGAGCCAGTGCTAGGTGCACAATATCTAATGGCAACTGCTCAGCATCACAATTTAAACCTGCACGTGAATGTGGCATGCGGATTTGTAACATTTTTGTACACATGAGGCATGGAGATTGAACCATTCCCAAGTTCCTATGGAAAGGACTTTATGTGTCTACCTTAAACAAGGATCCCGAGGAAAAAGGAGGGAGGGGAGAGAAAATATTGAAAGGACATAAAAGAGAAGGGGTAGAGAGGGAGGGAGGAGGGAGGGAGATGGGGGGAGAATAGTTGGAGGGAGAAGGCAAGGAGGGAGAAGGGACTGAGGGGTGAAGAAGTAATGGGAGGGAGATACGTAAGAGGGAGATGGAAGGGCGGGAGAAGAGACTGGAAAGGGAGGGAGAAGGAAAGGAGGCATGGCAGAAGGGGGATCCCAGGCTTGTTGTCCAAACTTCCCATTGCCTCAAAGGCAGCAACAACCTCCACAATCTCGTTCAAATCCTTCGGAGGCCTGGGTGCATGGTGCTGTCAGCGTCTATAAATGGATTAAGTCACTTCACAAACTGCGCGTTGTCATGTTGTTTTGCCTAGCTGAGTTTGACGCATGAGGCCAGAGTAGTTACCGCCACATACAGAGCAATTTACACCTGCTACCCTCCGATGCATAATCCTAGTGAATTCTCACGCTCAAGGCCTACGGTGCACACATCAATCATAGTATGCATGTCATATCGCAATTTTCCTGCCTGACATGTAGTTCATATCTGCGTGAACCGTGTGTCATCCCAGTGCACTATGGAGTTATATGTCGGCTCGGTGCGCCTTCGATTTATTCGATTTTCAGGATAAGAGCAACACCTATGGGGAGGCCCATATAGTTCGTCCCGTTCCCCAGTCGCATCGCCATCCTGAAGGATGTTGGTGACAGCTGGAATGACGAATGTAAACAACAAAGGGGCCAGCCTGGCTGTGTCGGTGGTGTCGCGGAGGGGCGGCAGCGGCATGTCCTTTGGAGCAGCCGCTCTTTATGGTGCCCGGTGGGCCTCAGGGCATCGGTGGATGTGATTGAGCAAAGAGGACTGAGGGCGCCAACTGGCGTTTTGGTGCTCTCTTTACTTCTTGGCTTTTATGAGCATTATTTTTACTGGAGGAATTAAGTACGGAGCACTGATTTTTTGAAGCTTAAAGAGCACATTTCCTTGGAACGTTTTTAGCGATGGCTCTTAGCATATGTGAGGATTTCAAATACTTTTAGTTATAAAGCAGGTATCGGAAAACCTGATAGAGATCCTAGGAATTTTGCACTGTCTCCTCGTGGTTTCATCTGCGCTGTCTCCCCAGCAGCTGTGTGCCCGTTTAAAGTCCCCTGTCCGTCCTAAGGTTTTCTACACTGTGATGTGCATTCTTTTGCTGTCCCCTGAATGAGGTGCTGGAGAGGAGGGGCGTGCAAAGTGCTGTTTCCTGCTGTGTGCATGAACTGCCTTTCTGCGCACGCACCTTTCTCTCCATCCTTGTGATCTTGAGCCAACGTGAGCGAGATGTCTAGTGTGAGTTAGCTTTGAAGTAGTGCGTGCGTGTGTTGGCGACTGCCGGCCGCTGGCTACCGGCTGCATTGTTGTTAATTGTCAGGCCTCCATTAGATGTTAACGATCCTTGCCTCGGCGTGTTTAGGTATCGCAATACATATTGCCATTACTGCCTTCTTCTGCATTCCCGTGTGCACCGTGTGACGGAGAAAGAGAGGAGATGAGCGTATGTCACCGTAGCACCCTGGGCGGAGGGACCCAAATTTAGAGGGTCCCTACTAAGTATACTGGCGCTTTTCCTTGTTGGTCCCCAACAGCCTAGACGTCGGTGTCCTTGCCCTAGCAGCTGCTTTCATCGCCTCTGTATGTGAGCCGCTTGTTGAGAACGAGTCATAGAATGAATGGTACCAGGGATTATTAACACCGCTTGTGCATCGTGACCCCTGGCCGTTGTGGCTCGGTAAGGATACTCCCCTCCCTGGTGCAAAGAGAGGGGCTCTCCTGATGCCTAAGGCTTGGCGTCACGGCATGCATGGTGGTGTTAACTGCCCCGGGTTTTCCTCACTCGCTCCCTCACTCACTCTCGAGTGGGTCGGGTTTCCCGCTGATGGCTTTTTTCCCGGCGCAATCAATCCGCAAATGGTGCGGATCAGTTCTTAATGCGCCGGGAGGCGCATGGAAAACCCCCTGCGCTGCACGAAAATGCATGAAGAAAAATATACCCCACGTCCGCTTTCTTTGATCGTACACTTTGCAATATATCTCGAATTTCTGATATCGTACAGAGAGCTCTGAGGAGCTGTTGTAGCGCCATATAGAAACTCTAGATAAAGAATTAAGATAAATATTATTATATTTATTGTATAAAGAATTATAAGACGTTAACTATAATACGTTAATGTTATTACAGAAACTCAGCACGTGGTTACTTTAGAATAAAGCTCTTTTGAACCACGAGTCTCGTTCGGACAGAAAGATCCCCGTACGAAAATCAAAGCCTAGATAAACAGAACACAGAGCTCGTTTTAGCTCTCTTGGCAACAAAGATCTAAGGTCTTTGGAGAGGAATCAGGACGACCTACTAAGTAGATAGAGTCCTGGTTTGCGGGAGCGAAACCCGCCTAAGGCATTGCTAGTAACAGCTACGCCTGCAACATTTTGGTGCCTTACATTTTCGCTCTAATCGTTAAGATAGATTATTCTCTACTAGACAAGAGTCCTACGCAGACTCCGCCGCTAGTAGCACAGTCACGTTACCAAGTGTGGAGTTGGCGACCCACTTGGTTAGACGTTTACGGTAGCTTGCATATGCTACCGAATCTAGATCAAATTTGTGCACGAGTTAGAAATCTATTGGCAGAAGAGCTCCTACAGAGAGGTACGTAGAGCTGTTACAAGCACTACTCCCATAGACATGACAGAACCCACGAGCTCACGCAACCCAAACACAGATGAGATGAACACAGAAGGATTGGTCGATGCCACACCACAGACGGCAATGCTGCCTCCGCAAGTCAACCCTGCGCCGCCATCGGCGCCTACAGAACACCTTGCTTCGCTCTCTGCAACTCTTCGTGACTTACAAAATAAGTTCGAAGATATGCAGAGCAAGTATGATATGCAAGTATCAGAAGTGACGGCTTTGCGCTTCCGACTTGCTGAGTCCCAGAACACCGCACCTACGGTAGGAACGGTTACTGCTCCTGTTGCTGTACCAACCCAGAATTTAACACAGAATACTCATCACGCAAAGCTGAATGCCCCGCAGTTGAAGATAGATGCCGACCCAGAACGGTTCGCAAAAGTTTTTCGTCCCTTTTGCTGCACTGTGCACGGCGGTTCAAGACCATCCAGAAGCGTGCACGTGGACTTTGCAATATGGAGAAGAGCACAAGCAGCCAGAGAATCGGACCCTAGACAAACTCCTCACGGCTTTCACAGAGCGCTTCGCGCCACAGGTGCGTACAAAGAAAGAAGAAACCGCACAGGATTTATTAGACGGTAAAGTAAAAATGGACGAAAAGAAAGGTCTTATGGAGTATATTGCGCGCTTCAGAGAGAAGATCCACCTGACCGGGCTCAAAGATTTGACCTATGTCCTGCCGCTGTTTCGTAAAGGTTTAACTCCTGCCCTACAGAAAGCATGCAAAGCAAATTATCGTGGTTCGGAGTTTGAGAGTTTGGAGGATATCATTACGCATGCTATTGGCGAGAATAAGAAGCTGGATAACTCCAGTGAAACACAGAACTCTAAAGCCGTTTTGAATTATGCAGCTAACTTCAAACGCTTCAAACGCGCGCAGAACCAGTCCGCAACCGGTGGGAGCTGGCGGGAAGTTGTCAATCGCCGACCGACGCCATCCCAGACCGGAGCTGGACCTAGCAATAGTTTGCAACCACAGAATAACGCACAAGCTGCAAGATTTTCGGGACCTCCTCGGCCGGCTCCGGCCGCGCCGCAGAGACCTCAGAATGCCGCCAGGCCTCCCCGGAACCAGACCCAGAACCCGCAGCAGAAACGGAAGAGGCAAGACGTTCACTTGTCGAATCCAAATGGTGCTACAAATTATTTTGCGAACTATTTGGGTCGTTGCTTGACCCACAAAGAGTTCCACCAGCATCGTCGCAAAGGATTGTGTGGACGATGTGGTAAGAGTAGCCACATAGGCGAGGATTGCACGGATTATCCTTATGTAGCTGGAGAAAGCACAGATGCTATGGCCGAATAGGAGATTGCCCAGCTGCCCTGTGACCAGCAGGCTGGGAGCGCACGGAAAAAGTGCAAGATTGAGACGTGCGAGAAGGGCATGTTTGACCTAGAATTGTTTGCTGTCATCCAAAGAACTATTGGCAAGAAGTTTACTTTAGATGTAGATGCCATGGATGACGGTAGCGACAGACTTTGTAAGCTGTTTACGTCGCCATCTTGCCCTTTCCTTGACTTTGATTGTTCCGGTCACCTTATTTGGCTGCATCCGCACCCAACAAAGATCTACAGCTATTTGCAGCACTACAGAAAATGCAAAGAATTCGACCCTAGCACTGCTGTGTGTGCAATCGTACCAGCAACAAAAGGGGAATTTCGCGGTTTGCTCAAAGGAATGACCTTGCTCATGACTTTACCAGTAGGATCAAAGATTTATAAAAGAATCCATGAAGGCTGTGAAGAGCCGCCGCCAATTCCAGAGCCACTAGAAGTTTGGTACGATGCTCCTCTTTCTGCCCAGAAACTAGAACCTAAATGCTTTATTGCAAATACAGAATACAGATTAGATTTGTTTGATGGACAACTTGGTGGAGCAAAAGTACGTATTCTTCCTGATACAGGTGCTACTCATTGCTTCATTTCCAAGGAGTTCATAGAAAAGAACGGTTTTAAACTAAAGCCAACAGTTTTCTCACCTGTTCTTTTAGCAGATAAAAGCAAAACTCAGATTTTGGGTGAATGCTGTGCGAGCCTTCGCATTGGACAATTCCGTACAGAAGTTCGTCTTTTGGCATTGCAGAATTTTACACCTGCTACAGATATAATTTTAGGCCAAAACTTTCTAAAGAAATTTCGCGCAGAAATCCGACCAGCTTTGGGCGAACTAGAACTGACCACCTTGTCGGGCAGAAACTTTGTACTGAGGTCCACGCTCGCACCACCTAACGGACCACAGTTACAATACATAGAAAAACCTAGAATTCCATTGTTTGAGAAAGCTCCAGAATCAGCAAAGCTTGTTTCTGCGAAGCATGTTTTTCGTGACCTGCGCACTGAGGGATCACGATCTATGCTAGTCGTGGTGCGCGAAACACCACCACCTGCGCAACCACAGCTTAATGCTTTGGAACTCCCTACAGAAGCCAAAGAAAACCCAGAGCTTTCAAAGATCCTATCAGAGTTCGCAGATGTCTTCGAACCGGTTCAAGGACTGCCACCTGAAAGAGGCGTAACCCACGTTATCCCCTTAGAACCTGGTTCCCAACCTGTTTTTAGACCCCAGTTTCGCCTATCACAACTTGAATTGGCTGAGGTCGAAAAACAAGTCACAGATTTGCTACAGAAAGGCTTTATAAGACCATCCACTTCACCTTTTGGTGCCCCTGTCCTCTTTGTTGCAAAGAAGACAGGAGAACTCAGGATGTGCATAGATTACAGAGCTCTAAATAAACTCACAGTAAAGAACCGGTACCCTCTGCCCCGCATAGATGATACTTTGGACAAACTAGCCGGATCCAGTTTCTTTACAGCTCTAGACTTGGCCTCTGGATATCACCAACTCAGAATTAATCCCACAGACATCCCAAAGACTGCTTTTACAACGCCGTTAGGACATTTCGAATGGCTAGTCCTACCGTTCGGTTTGTCTAACGCTCCAGCGACGTTCCAAGCTGCCATGAATCGCGTTTTTGCACCTTACCTAAACAGATTCGTCACAGTCTACTTGGACGATATCCTAATTTTCTCAAAGAACGCCAAAGAACATGCTGCGCATCTCAGAATTGTTCTTGACTTGCTTCGAAAGAACAAGTATCAAGTAAAGATTTCTAAATGCGAATTTTGGCGACCTGAAGTCAAGTACTTGGGACACATCGTGAGCAAAGATGGTCTACGGATGGATCCAAAGAAAACCGAAGCCATACGAAATTGGCCAACACCCAAAGATATATCCGAACTCAGATCTTTTGTTGGTTTGGCAAATTATTTCCGCCGATTTATTCCCAATTTCAGTTCGGTTGTGGCTCTGCTGACTGACTTGTTCAACAAGTCGCAGGTGCCCAAAGAATGGCCCAGGCAAGCATTAAAAGCTTTTGCTGATATCAAAGAACGTTTGTCTACGGATGTACTCCTGCATTACCCTGATTTTGCAAAGCCTTTTGAGGTTGTGTCAGACGCCTCACTTAACGGTACGGGTGCTGTACTTCTTCAAGAAAACCGGCCCGTGGCTTTTGCTTCAAAGAAATTTTCTCCTGCCGAACGCAACTATGGTACGGGAGAACAAGAGTTGCTAGGTGTTATCAATGCCTTGCGAGAATGGCGATGCTACCTACAGAGTTCTATCCCTTTCACGTTGGTGACAGACCATCACCCCCTAACGTATCTAAAGACACAAGCTCAGCTGAGCCGCAGACAAGCCAGATGGGTAGAATTCTTGGAACAATTCAACTTCCAATGGCTTTACCGCCCTGGACGTTTGAATGTTGTTGCTGATGCACTATCCCGCCATCCCGCATTGCACAGTCTGATCCTGCTTAATGCTATCATGACTGGACAAATCCCGCAGAGCACAGAATCCCTACTCGAACAGGTCATAGAAGCTACATCTAAAGATGTTTGGTTTCAAAACCCCCAGAACACAGTAAATCTCAAATCGAATCCTCGTGGATTCTATGAGAAGGAGGAGGGAGAGAACACCTACTGCATTGTGGTCCCAAATGACCCCATTATAAAAAGAGAAATCATACATAGAAGCCATTCAGACCCCCTTGCAGGACATCCTGGAAGAGATCGCACCATAGACCTTATACGCCGCACGTTTTGGTGGCCAACACTGCGAGCTGATGTTGAGGATTATATCTCTCAGTGCGATTCTTGCCAAAGAAATAAGTCTACTGGAGGTAAACCCCTTGGCCTAGCACAACCGCTACCAGTCCCTGAGATGCCCTGGCAGAGTGTTTCCATGGATTTCATTGTCGGACTACCGGTTACAAAGAAGGGTTTTAACTCTATTGCGGTTTTTGTGGATAGACTCACCAAGATGGTCCATGTACGGCCTTGCAAGAACTCCATAACCTCAGAACAGACCGCAGACTTATTCTTTGATGCCATTGTACGCCTCCACGGCATGCCACAGAATATTATCTCAGACCGAGATTCGAAATTCACAGGCAACTTCCTTACTGCGCTATTCAAGCGTGTAGGGGCTAAACAGAATCTCAGTACTGCGTTTCACCCACAAAGTGACGGACAGACAGAACGGATGAACCGTATCCTGGGTGACATGCTAAGACATTATGCAGATTATGACCCTAAGGAATGGGATCGTTATCTGGGCGCTGCGGAATTTGCAATGAACAACCTAAAGAACAGAATGACGAACCAGACTCCTTTCTTCCTCAACTATGGGTTTCACCCTCGAACCCCATTGCAGTTGGAAATTGGAGATGCAGTGCCTGCTGCTAAGAATTATGCAGAGACGTTTGCTGACAGATTAGACATGGCAAAACGTTGTTTGCAGGCTGCACAAGACAGAACCAAAGAAACTTTGGATAAGTCCAGGAAAGATATCCAATTTAAGCCTGGAGATTATGTCCTCTTGAGCACAAAGAACCTGGCTAAAGAACGTGGCACTAGAAAACTTATGCCTAGATGGATAGGACCTTTTCCCGTCGAGGCTATGGTTAACCCAGTTGCTGCCAGACTCACACTCCCTGCGGAGTACAGATTCCATAACGTGTTTCACGTTTCCCTGCTAAGACCCTACAGATCAGACGGAGTCCAGATCCCAATACCACCACAGCTGCAGTTTGATGATTCGAACCGGCCTGTGTGGGATGTTGAAAAGATTTTGGATCACGAGACTAAGAAACTTAGAAACCGTTCACTGCACCGTTTCCTTGTGAAATGGGTAGGCTACGGACACGAGCACAACAGTTGGGTTGAAGAGAAAGATTTCTCTGATCACCAAACCATAGATGCATACTGGTCCCAACTTGGGCGCAGCGAGGACGCTAGCGCTTAAGAGAAGGGGAGCAGATGTTGTAGCGCCATATAGAAACTCTAGATAAAGAATTAAGATAAATATTATTATATTTATTGTATAAAGAATTATAAGACGTTAACTATAATACGTTAATGTTATTACAGAAACTCAGCACGTGGTTACTTTAGAATAAAGCTCTTTTGAACCACGAGTCTCGTTCGGACAGAAAGATCCCCGTACGAAAATCAAAGCCTAGATAAACAGAACACAGAGCTCGTTTTAGCTCTCTTGGCAACAAAGATCTAAGGTCTTTGGAGAGGAATCAGGACGACCTACTAAGTAGATAGAGTCCTGGTTTGCGGGAGCGAAACCCGCCTAAGGCATTGCTAGTAACAGCTACGCCTGCAACAGGAGCATTGCGGGTTGTATTGGGGAGGAGAGGGCAGACAATGGGCTCGGTCGCAGACATTCGCTGACACACTGCGCGATCACCATCTGTGTTGGTGGGCGGGTGGGTGGGGTCGCGGCGTGAGTGTCGCAACAACGCTGCATTGTCCAACCAGATATCATCCCGAGACCTATGCAAACGAGGTTCGCTTGCATATTGAGCGCGAGTGCACTCCCCTTTGTGGTGTGGTCATGCGTGCATGTGCACTTACCGGACGATTCAGCTTGCCAGTGTGTGTATTGTCATCTGGAATACTCGTTGTAGAAATATGCTATATGTAAATATATCGAACTTCAAAATAAGGTAAAGGCAAAACGGATGTAGGCAAGCCGGGTGGGCTGGCTGGGGGGTCAGGAAGGCGTGCGCGAACAAGACTGATTTGATCCATGCGCCTGTCTTTTCCTAACCGAGGTTCGCTCGACGGTGCACTGTGATAAAAAGATAAGCAGCTGTTGGGAAAGGGTCTAAAGATGTGGGAGATGCGGGCTGGGTTTCGGAGGGAGACTGTGCGCTATCAGGTGCATTTGGTCTCACAGCGGTGATGCTCCTTTGCCCGGTATACATCTATCAGTGTCTTGCCATCTCAGCTGACCCATCCTGCCATAATGCTCTGGACGATTCCCGCGACTGCTCGTAACCTTCCTTAGCTGAGTATGAGAAGATCGTGGGCTTCGGGCTCACCGCGCCGCAGGGTCTTTGCCATGAAGCGTAGCTTGTGAAGATTATGATGGTCCGCGGCAGTCGCCGTGCAGCCATCCTTCACCCACCCATCCAATCGCCTGTCGCCCTTCTCCCCAACGTACCAATCGACCCCTGCATGCGCGGCATGAGGTGGCATGCGCGGCACGTTTCTGCCGGGACTATGGGGGTGGGGTGTAAACGTCGCCTAGAGCAGAGCCGTGAGGAGAACCAGAAGAAGCAGAGCCAAGTCCTTGAGAAAGTGCTCGAGATTGTGAAGGTACATACATCTATACACATCATATAAAAATAATATTAATATTATATCATTAAAAAAATCCTGCTGTCATTTTCTTGCGAACTGTATGTAGTTGCACGGGCATGTTAGGGACTTACGGTACAGTTAGGATATTACGGAATGCCGCAGCGTGCGGCTAAGCTGTCGGGTCCCTTCGATTAAGATAACATTGCAAACCTTTGCTGCTACAAAATTTCACGATGCAAACTCTTTTCATTTCCGTTATACAATTTGCTGATTACAGGACAAGGCGGACACACAGTCTGAACTGGTGGCACAAATTGCACAAAGCAACGATCTGAAGGAAAGGGACATCAACTTGAAGTCCCAGTTACAGGAAATGATGAAACAGCTTGTGGAATCGCTTGCAGCAGCATCAAAGCGCTCTTAGGCAGTAGTAGGGAGTGGACTGTGCGTGAGCGGTGAATGACCAACAAATGATTGATGCACTGTAGTTGTTTGATGATAATAGTTGGTGATTTAGATGATGGATATGATTCCGGATGATCATGATTGTACGTTTGCATTAAAAGCATACGGTCACAAACACTGCACCAACATACACTTTGCTATGGTTAACATACACTTTGGTATTGCTCTTCGATAAATTAATTTCTCGGGATGCAATAATGAATTACGGACACATGGACAGCTGCGAAGCAGGTGACAGGTTGTAGCTCACGTGTTCTGCAATTGGCTGGGGGGGGGGTGCTGAAGGGAGGATGTAGCACTGAAACTGGAAGATGCTGCTGAAATCACCAGAAGCTACTGCAAACATAAAACGTGTAAAGATTTTGGCCTGTATGTACGGTGTAGAGCATAATGCATATAAAAGGCATTACTTCACGCTCCAAATAAAAATCTGCACCTAAATTATACTGTTGGAAGAAGTCATGGGCGACGTAGGTGATGCTGCTTTCAAGCTTGCCCGTGATGCCTACAACCAAAACAACCTGCTATCTGGCGTAACAGCAGATGTCGATTTTGAGGAACCAACTACGCTCTTTAAACAAAAAATAGTTTGTGGGCAGCTGAATGTAATCGCTGGAGTAGGTGGCGCTGGTAAGACGACGCTGGCAACGTTTGTCTGTACACTTGCGTTGATGGGTGGAGAGATGGGAGGCGAGCTGATTCCACCTATGGGGCTAATGGAGCACGAGACGGGTTCCTATAAGCCGAGGGTGATCTACATCGAGGGCGAGAACCGTGTTACAGCCATAAAGTCCCAAATTTACGGGATGTACCAGGCATCAGGGGAACCCAGACACTTCAACCCCAACGACCAGGCAAGCATGTATAACTTTATTAATTATCTTTATTTGCTTAATACGTAGCACTATGTAATGTGTAGTAGGCTATGCAGTATGTTTCTTATCCCACACAGATCAAATTCGTTGAGGCCGGGGCAAAGGGAGATTACTTCCTAGACAAGGAAGAAACTGGAAAGGGTCGCAGCATTCTGGAGCTGCTCAATCAACGTCTGAAAGATCCGTCTGTCGCGATTGTAGTAATTGATTCGTTAAACTCAGTCGTTTCCGGCGGTACACGAGTAAGTTTATGCTTCTTGTTAACGTTTAAAAATAAGATATAAAATTGTAAAAAATTTTCGTGTAGACAACAAACGATGGTGCGGCGATGCAGCGCATCATCCAGGGTCTATTTGACCTTGCGAAAGCGTTTAAAGTGACTATCCTTCTGCTTCATCATACGAATAAGAAAGGACAGGATGCTGTGTTCAAGGGTATGCGGCCTAACGCAAGCATGGTCAGTGGTGCCGCCGCCATTACGAACATTCCCAGACAGGTGACGTTCGTATTACCGCTGATGTCCGGCGGGAACCCTGATCCAACTTGGAAACAGGTATGCTAACGTCTTTTATTTTCTGTATATTTTTTTTCTGTCGACTTATAGCAATCCTAAACTAACACGTTTTTGAAGGTGATAACGATCAAGACAAACTGCACGAAGGCAACAGGACCCCTGTACTTCAGGACATGCATGACTATATCGCCTATGGGGAAAACGTTTGTGACTGGCTGGAACGAGTACCAGCCACCCGGAGAGCTAGTTACGGCAGCACAAGCTGACGATCCGTGCATAGCTATTTTGCGAGTCCTCCGGAACAGGTCTGTCGAGCTTTAAGTAATATTCTAAATCGTTTTTTCTTTTAACCTAACTGATAAATGTATTCGACTTTTGAAATGATAATTGTTTGCCTAACACATGCCACAGCGGTGAGGCAGGAGCTATGTGGACATTTGTTGAAAGAGATCTCCTGGCGGATGAGGCCTTCACGATATCCCAGCTGCTAGGGGCCCGCGAGACCCTCCAGCAGGAGAAGTTCATAGAAGAAGTACTGCGCCAGTGAGTTAATTATTAAAGTTTTTTTTATTTATTACTTCATGATACGCGAAAACCTATTGCTATTAAATATTCCAATTCTTATTGCGTGCATCTATCTATTTCGCTTGCGCATCTAGCTAGCTAGCTCCTTTATCTATATGGGTATCTGGGTATCTCCCTTTCTGTCTACCAAAAGTTGTCATACATATTATAAGGCATTCTAATTAGTAGGTAAAGATAACCCTACATCTTAACTCTACATCTATTTATAAAAACATGTGCAGATCGGAGGCGCTTTGGGTTGTGACGGATATGGGTCGTGAAGCTTTTTCCAGCGTCCAGGTAAAGGAAAACACAGCAAAGAGCATCCGTGGCTTCGCAAGGCCTAAAGTTGCCAGCTCCGTTAGCTCAGTGCCCCTACCTGCTCACCTAAGGCAAGCAAAGCGATCATTCACATCTGAACAGCCATCATCTAGCGAGGCTACACTGGTTCCCGGTACAGCTTCCTTGTCCGGGTTCCCATCAAAGTCGTACAAGCTTGCACCACAGTATGTCACAAGCACGTTCCGCGGTCCGGAGTTTCCATGTCCTCCGCCAGCCACGAGGCCATCAGCAGCAACTGTGATACCTGGCACGCCTAACTCTGCTGCATCGCAGCAGCGTTTCAGTCAGCAGTCCTTCTACACATCGTCGTCATCTCAGCAGTTTCAGGAAAGGCCACACGGACCAGGAGAGCATTGGCAGCAAAATCAGAGCTATCAGAGCTACCCGCAGCATGCAATGCATCAAAACTACAGAGGCAGCAGCACTTTTGCAGCCGTGCCAGCGTCAGCACCACAGATAGGTGAGCCGGAGCTAAAACGGGTTGGACCTCCTCACGAGCAAGTGCAGCAGCATCAGTACGGTATCTACAGTCAGGCCAAACGTCTTCGTGTTTGGCAAGCAACATTGTCAGATGATGCTAGCATCGATACAACGAACAGAGTTATTACTACGCAAACGCCACGTCGGTCTCCATTCAAGTGATGCATGGGGATAATGCTTTCGGAATATTTGTGACACCACCATAGCAAAATATTTGTTTTTTTTTGCCATCTAGTGTTTTCAACACTCTTCATCCGGTGTTTTTCAACACCAAAACCGGTGTTTTTCAACACCAAAACCGGTGTTTTTCAACACCCCCTTATAAAACGGTTTGCCAACGGTTTGGGTTAGAAACCAGCAATTAGTCGGCGACCCTCAGGCGACTGAAAAAATGCACGTACACTATCACGGTCAGACTGTTCCCAGTCGTTACCCGTGCCCCTAAGTACAGCTTCTTCCCATGCTTCCATGGCCATCTCATTTAGCGAAAATCGATCACCTCGTATGTACTTCCTATTTACCCGCATGTAGTAATTCATAAGCTGACAGCAGAGCATAAAAATCATGTTTGCTCTTGGAAGGCTGTGGCGCCAGACACCAGAAATCATGCCAAACTTTATTTTCATTGCACCAAATAGGAACTCAATCACCACCCGGTATCGGCGGACAAGCCTGTTGTATGCACGATTATTACTTGACATAGCCTGACCACGCTGTTTCTTCATGGGGGTTATGAGGCCACAGGACTCAAATCCGTTGTCAGCAAGTAGAGTCTGACCTGCAGCAAAAAACCTCCTCCTCTGGGTGTACAGATCACATGCCCTATAAGCGACACCATCGTGGGTTTTACCAGTAAACCCAGTCCTGACTGCAAGTATACGTCCACGCCAGTCACATACGACTAAGTGGTTTAAGAAATGCCGTTTCTTGCGGCCGTTGTAAAATAGTGGCTCATCTGCACCTGGACGTCGAATGTACTGAGCAGTGCCGTCAATTATGCCAACTGCGGCCATGTCCCTACCAACCCCACGCATGCTGTTGCTGGATAATGCTCTCCGTGCAGCAGGGTCAGGCCATTGTATAGCATCCTCTGTGGCAACTAAAAGACATTCGACTACATGCCAGAAGTCTTCACAAATAGAAGCGATATTGAGGCCCGACATTGCACAGAGTCTCACAAGGCGGTCGTCATCTTTAAGACGTACCAAGCAAAGAAAAACTCTGGTTCTAGGATCAAGCTTATGTGGCCTACCACCATTTGTCGTTCTTTGTCGGTTCAGCGGACGACTCCCTTGCACATCCCGTGGCTTTAGTAGGTAAGATGCCGGTCTATTAGAGTCCAAAAGTACATTCATTAGTTGCTCGAATTGTGATGGTGTAAAATTTGTTAATGATTTAAAGAGTGTCGGATTGGCAGCATACTGCGAGTAAAGCTCCTTTGCTTCTCCTGTTCCATACGTAACTTTTTGCTTACATGTCAGTACGTAATTTCCAAGGTTGGAAATAACAGTCGCAAGCATAGGATGAGCATTTGCCGCAGTAGTGCATAAAGCGACAACTGACCATTCGATGTCAGTGTCATCGTCCAATAACACGATACAGCATAAAAGCAAAATTGTAATTAATATTGCCTCGTCCATCTGTCATATAATTTGTTTAATTTATAATAATAAGTTTTTGGAAGTTGTTAGGAAACGTAAAGTAAAGTAGAGCCCGGTAGTCGTACCCTCAAATTTACGGACCTCTAAATCTGAGGAAAGTACTTTTCCTAAAGCCTCTATTGCCCAGCTGCCCTGTGACCAGCAGGCTGGGAGCGCACGGAAAAAGTGCAAGATTGAGACGTGCGAGAAGGGCATGTTTGACCTAGAATTGTTTGCTGTCATCCAAAGAACTATTGGCAAGAAGTTTACTTTAGATGTAGATGCCATGGATGACGGTAGCGACAGACTTTGTAAGCTGTTTACGTCGCCATCTTGCCCTTTCCTTGACTTTGATTGTTCCGGTCACCTTATTTGGCTGCATCCGCACCCAACAAAGATCTACAGCTATTTGCAGCACTACAGAAAATGCAAAGAATTCGACCCTAGCACTGCTGTGTGTGCAATCGTACCAGCAACAAAAGGGGAATTTCGCGGTTTGCTCAAAGGAATGACCTTGCTCATGACTTTACCAGTAGGATCAAAGATTTATAAAAGAATCCATGAAGGCTGTGAAGAGCCGCCGCCAATTCCAGAGCCACTAGAAGTTTGGTACGATGCTCCTCTTTCTGCCCAGAAACTAGAACCTAAATGCTTTATTGCAAATACAGAATACAGATTAGATTTGTTTGATGGACAACTTGGTGGAGCAAAAGTACGTATTCTTCCTGATACAGGTGCTACTCATTGCTTCATTTCCAAGGAGTTCATAGAAAAGAACGGTTTTAAACTAAAGCCAACAGTTTTCTCACCTGTTCTTTTAGCAGATAAAAGCAAAACTCAGATTTTGGGTGAATGCTGTGCGAGCCTTCGCATTGGACAATTCCGTACAGAAGTTCGTCTTTTGGCATTGCAGAATTTTACACCTGCTACAGATATAATTTTAGGCCAAAACTTTCTAAAGAAATTTCGCGCAGAAATCCGACCAGCTTTGGGCGAACTAGAACTGACCACCTTGTCGGGCAGAAACTTTGTACTGAGGTCCGCGCTCGCACCACCTAACGGACCACAGTTACAATACATAGAAAAACCTAGAATTCCATTGTTTGAGAAAGCTCCAGAATCAGCAAAGCTTGTTTCTGCGAAGCATGTTTTTCGTGACCTGCGCACTGAGGGATCACGATCTATGCTAGTCGTGGTGCGCGAAACACCACCACCTGCGCAACCACAGCTTAATGCTTTGGAACTCCCTACAGAAGCCAAAGAAAACCCAGAGCTTTCAAAGATCCTATCAGAGTTCGCAGATGTCTTCGAACCGGTTCAAGGACTGCCACCTGAAAGAGGCGTAACCCACGTTATCCCCTTAGAACCTGGTTCCCAACCTGTTTTTAGACCCCAGTTTCGCCTATCACAACTTGAATTGGCTGAGGTCGAAAAACAAGTCACAGATTTGCTACAGAAAGGCTTTATAAGACCATCCACTTCACCTTTTGGTGCCCCTGTCCTCTTTGTTGCAAAGAAGACAGGAGAACTCAGGATGTGCATAGATTACAGAGCTCTAAATAAACTCACAGTAAAGAACCGGTACCCTCTGCCCCGCATAGATGATACTTTGGACAAACTAGCCGGATCCAGTTTCTTTACAGCTCTAGACTTGGCCTCTGGATATCACCAACTCAGAATTAATCCCACAGACATCCCAAAGACTGCTTTTACAACGCCGTTAGGACATTTCGAATGGCTAGTCCTACCGTTCGGTTTGTCTAACGCTCCAGCGACGTTCCAAGCTGCCATGAATCGCGTTTTTGCACCTTACCTAAACAGATTCGTCACAGTCTACTTGGACGATATCCTAATTTTCTCAAAGAACGCCAAAGAACATGCTGCGCATCTCAGAATTGTTCTTGACTTGCTTCGAAAGAACAAGTATCAAGTAAAGATTTCTAAATGCGAATTTTGGCGACCTGAAGTCAAGTACTTGGGACACATCGTGAGCAAAGATGGTCTACGGATGGATCCAAAGAAAACCGAAGCCATACGAAATTGGCCAACACCCAAAGATATATCCGAACTCAGATCTTTTGTTGGTTTGGCAAATTATTTCCGCCGATTTATTCCCAATTTCAGTTCGGTTGTGGCTCTGCTGACTGACTTGTTCAACAAGTCGCAGGTGCCCAAAGAATGGCCCAGGCAAGCATTAAAAGCTTTTGCTGATATCAAAGAACGTTTGTCTACGGATGTACTCCTGCATTACCCTGATTTTGCAAAGCCTTTTGAGGTTGTGTCAGACGCCTCACTTAACGGTACGGGTGCTGTACTTCTTCAAGAAAACCGGCCCGTGGCTTTTGCTTCAAAGAAATTTTCTCCTGCCGAACGCAACTATGGTACGGGAGAACAAGAGTTGCTAGGTGTTATCAATGCCTTGCGAGAATGGCGATGCTACCTACAGAGTTCTATCCCTTTCACGTTGGTGACAGACCATCACCCCCTAACGTATCTAAAGACACAAGCTCAGCTGAGCCGCAGACAAGCCAGATGGGTAGAATTCTTGGAACAATTCAACTTCCAATGGCTTTACCGCCCTGGACGTTTGAATGTTGTTGCTGATGCACTATCCCGCCATCCCGCATTGCACAGTCTGATCCTGCTTAATGCTATCATGACTGGACAAATCCCGCAGAGCACAGAATCCCTACTCGAACAGGTCATAGAAGCTACATCTAAAGATGTTTGGTTTCAAAACCCCCAGAACACAGTAAATCTCAAATCGAATCCTCGTGGATTCTATGAGAAGGAGGAGGGAGAGAACACCTACTGCATTGTGGTCCCAAATGACCCCATTATAAAAAGAGAAATCATACATAGAAGCCATTCAGACCCCCTTGCAGGACATCCTGGAAGAGATCGCACCATAGACCTTATACGCCGCACGTTTTGGTGGCCAACACTGCGAGCTGATGTTGAGGATTATATCTCTCAGTGCGATTCTTGCCAAAGAAATAAGTCTACTGGAGGTAAACCCCTTGGCCTAGCACAACCGCTACCAGTCCCTGAGATGCCCTGGCAGAGTGTTTCCATGGATTTCATTGTCGGACTACCGGTTACAAAGAAGGGTTTTAACTCTATTGCGGTTTTTGTGGATAGACTCACCAAGATGGTCCATGTACGGCCTTGCAAGAACTCCATAACCTCAGAACAGACCGCAGACTTATTCTTTGATGCCATTGTACGCCTCCACGGCATGCCACAGAATATTATCTCAGACCGAGATTCGAAATTCACAGGCAACTTCCTTACTGCGCTATTCAAGCGTGTAGGGGCTAAACAGAATCTCAGTACTGCGTTTCACCCACAAAGTGACGGACAGACAGAACGGATGAACCGTATCCTGGGTGACATGCTAAGACATTATGCAGATTATGACCCTAAGGAATGGGATCGTTATCTGGGCGCTGCGGAATTTGCAATGAACAACCTAAAGAACAGAATGACGAACCAGACTCCTTTCTTCCTCAACTATGGGTTTCACCCTCGAACCCCATTGCAGTTGGAAATTGGAGATGCAGTGCCTGCTGCTAAGAATTATGCAGAGACGTTTGCTGACAGATTAGACATGGCAAAACGTTGTTTGCAGGCTGCACAAGACAGAACCAAAGAAACTTTGGATAAGTCCAGGAAAGATATCCAATTTAAGCCTGGAGATTATGTCCTCTTGAGCACAAAGAACCTGGCTAAAGAACGTGGCACTAGAAAACTTATGCCTAGATGGATAGGACCTTTTCCCGTCGAGGCTATGGTTAACCCAGTTGCTGCCAGACTCACACTCCCTGCGGAGTACAGATTCCATAACGTGTTTCACGTTTCCCTGCTAAGACCCTACAGATCAGACGGAGTCCAGATCCCAATACCACCACAGCTGCAGTTTGATGATTCGAACTGGCCTGTGTGGGATGTTGAAAAGATTTTGGATCACGAGACTAAGAAACTTAGAAACCGTTCACTGCACCGTTTCCTTGTGAAATGGGTAGGCTACGGACACGAGCACAACAGTTGGGTTGAAGAGAAAGATTTCTCTGATCACCAAACCATAGATGCATACTGGTCCCAACTTGGGCGCAGCGAGGACGCTAGCGCTTAAGAGAAGGGGAGCAGATGTTGTAGCGCCATATAGAAACTCTAGATAAAGAATTAAGATAAATATTATTATATTTATTGTATAAAGAATTATAAGACGTTAACTATAATACGTTAATGTTATTACAGAAACTCAGCACGTGGTTACTTTAGAATAAAGCTCTTTTGAACCACGAGTCTCGTTCGGACAGAAAGATCCCCGTACGAAAATCAAAGCCTAGATAAACAGAACACAGAGCTCGTTTTAGCTCTCTTGGCAACAAAGATCTAAGGTCTTTGGAGAGGAATCAGGACGACCTACTAAGTAGATAGAGTCCTGGTTTGCGGGAGCGAAACCCGCCTAAGGCATTGCTAGTAACAGCTACGCCTGCAACAGGAGCATTGCGGGTTGTATTGGGGAGGAGAGGGCAGACAATGGGCTCGGTCGCAGACATTCGCTGACACACTGCGCGATCACCATCTGTGTTGGTGGGCGGGTGGGTGGGGTCGCGGCGTGAGTGTCGCAACAACGCTGCATTGTCCAACCAGATATCATCCCGAGACCTATGCAAACGAGGTTCGCTTGCATATTGAGCGCGAGTGCACTCCCCTTTGTGGTGTGGTCATGCGTGCATGTGCACTTACCGGACGATTCAGCTTGCCAGTGTGTGTATTGTCATCTGGAATACTCGTTGTAGAAATATGCTATATGTAAATATATCGAACTTCAAAATAAGGTAAAGGCAAAACGGATGTAGGCAAGCCGGGTGGGCTGGCTGGGGGGTCAGGAAGGCGTGCGCGAACAAGACTGATTTGATCCATGCGCCTGTCTTTTCCTAACCGAGGTTCGCTCGACGGTGCACTGTGATAAAAAGATAAGCAGCTGTTGGGAAAGGGTCTAAAGATGTGGGAGATGCGGGCTGGGTTTCGGAGGGAGACTGTGCGCTATCAGGTGCATTTGGTCTCACAGCGGTGATGCTCCTTTGCCCGGTATACATCTATCAGTGTCTTGCCATCTCAGCTGACCCATCCTGCCATAATGCTCTGGACGATTCCCGCGACTGCTCGTAACCTTCCTTAGCTGAGTATGAGAAGATCGTGGGCTTCGGGCTCACCGCGCCGCAGGGTCTTTGCCATGAAGCGTAGCTTGTGAAGATTATGATGGTCCGCGGCAGTCGCCGTGCAGCCATCCTTCACCCACCCATCCAATCGCCTGTCGCCCTTCTCCCCAACGTACCAATCGACCCCTGCATGCGCGGCATGAGGTGGCATGCGCGGCACGTTTCTGCCGGGACTATGGGGGTGGGGTGTAAACGTCGCCTTCCCGACACACAGCACAACCTGCAGCATAACATGATCGCGAAGCATCTACATCCCACATCTCACAGGAACACCTGCGCTTTGGCATGACTGAAGGATTTGAGAAAGGATAGCTGTGCGAACCCCTTCCAAGTCGTGTTGCGTTATAACATCGGGCAGCAGCATGGGAAGTTGAAAACGTGGTAAAGAGCCAGAAACACGGATTGCGGTTGTGATGGCGGTTACCGTACCTAATTTGACCGTTAGGTTCAACCCGCTCCAGGGTGGGGGTTGTGAGACTCTTCGGCAGCCCATCGCCGGCCCGGACAACACAACCCAGTGGAGGGGAGATGGTGGTTCTGCCGTGCACTTAGAAACAGGCAAGCTTGCAAGCGGCTAAGCAAATGATTGTACGGAGCCGAAACCATCTGGAACCACGAGTCAGCTAAGCGCTTAGAAACAGGCCTATTTTCGGTGAAATGGTAATGGTTGTCTTAATATATTTTCTGATAGTCACAGCAAGCATTACACATTTCCATCAGCTGCGCTTTGGCTCCATTTCCACGCTTCAGGCATGACGGTCACTGCGCATATTCGTCTAGACTACTTAGGAAATTGGATTCTGTGCACGCAATTGCACCAACAAGATCTGGTCAGCTCTTGGCACCTGGCAGGTTGACTAACCTGCCGTAGCTTTGTCGGTAGTGCAGAAACACAACAGCAGCTTACCGAATCATTTGATTGCATCGTTGCACAGCAGCGCTTTTTTCGCTGATACGTTGGACCCGTGGTTCCTATGGTTCGCTTCATACATCCCGTTAATGTACAGAATCCTAATGCGGCTTAAGCAAACATTTCATCCATGATAGCTTACGTTATGACAGATTTGGACATTGTCACATAACCACAAATATGGTCACGCCATCTGGCGAGCAGGGCCAATCCTCACCTCACCCCATGTATATCATCAGGAGGAGAGTGAGTTGCCTACGGACCGCAGCTAACCCAAGCACAAAACAACACCATATCATCGGCGTGCATGTCATGATACTACGCTTTATTCAAGATAACGATGGCAATTGCGATAGCTCCCATCAGCGCCGTCTTGCTGCACAGCGCTCCCTTCCTGGCATCATCCTGCATATTCCTGTTCAGGGACCGTTCCCTGGCTAGCGTGTCCTTACTACTCCTTACTATAGGCCCCTCTACAGTTCGCTAGATGTCCCTTGCGACGAATCCTTGGAGGACTCCTCAGGTTGCACGGGCGCTTGCATAATCGAACTCTTAAATCCCAGCTTTTTAAGGAGCGCGTCGCATTGCTGCAGGGTTTCCATCTCCTGCATCAACGACAACAATAACCAACACAGCCGACGGGGGCAACAGGTAAAATGATTTGGGTCAATTAGCATGCCTCAGACCCTTGGAGGATGCCTGCCCCAGGGGCCCATCTTAAAGAGCGCTAAACGTGGGATGCCAAACATGAAGGTTCACCGACGCCCCATTCCAGATAGGACGGGAAAGCTCCTCACTAACAGGTAATTTATGCTCGTCGATATGACGAAAACGAGTGTACTCAAGGGCGGATCATGACGGGCACGGCAGCAGTCCTTGACCCACATTACGAATTGCGCTCCACGATCTCCGCGGGCGGGGGGAGGCATCACACACCAGCGAGTGACATCAAATACGTACATCTTTCACTACCTTAGGGTTGTCGCCGACTATTGCCATATGACGCTCAGTTCAACGCCCCTGAGTCCTTACTTCTTAGTGCTTTGGTGCAATTCCTTTTGTCCAGGGTTGCTTCCGTGTACACCATGTTCGTTCCTTGGGGCTACTCACCATGGCGTTCAGATGGTTGAGCTCATCTACGGCTGCCCGCACTGCCTTGCCTAGCTTGGTATTGGGGTTAAGGGCATCTAGATAGGTACCGGGGACCTGCGGCAAGATGCTTGGAAGGATTAGGCGAGGTTTAGCTTACCGGCCGCAGCTAAGGCCGCCATACAACGTATGGGTCGCCTGCTGCTTTGCGAGCAGGCCTCAACCCCAGTCTGTACGAAAACAAGGCTTTCCCACCAAACAGTAATGGGCGGAAATGCACACACACCACTCCAACTAGGATATTCAAAAAAGGAACACGGTTCACAAAAGTGTTGCGCAAGAGTAAGGCGTGAGCTACAAGAAGGGACAATAAGCCGTGGCTCACGCTCCGAAAGGCCGCCGCCGATATTACAGTGAAGCAAAATTGACGATGACCCTTATGCGCGTAAGCCTGACAATCTGCGAAAATCGTGTCCTCTGACTAGTTCTTCAGGAGTCTTGAAGTAACGACTCAAGGAAAGCTCTGCGGCATGACAAGGCACTATACATACGCCCTCTTCGGCCAAACCCTGAGGTCTCCATCCACACATGAATTAATTACTCCCCCAAAATACCACGCCACCGAGGGAACCGATGATGTAGTATTGCCGCACCTCCGCATCATCTTCAGGAGGAATCCCCACGAACTCCTAGACACGGCGAGTTAAGGCGGATGAGCATTATCGACTTGGAGCCAAGGTATGGTAGGATTGGTAAATGTAACCAACCTAAACGTCATGCATAATTGTATGTTACTCTGACGATCCAACACCCGCACCTCTTCAGAGCCACCAGCTTCCTGCGGTACTGGCTGATTTGCAGCCGTTGCCCGTGTGAATAGCTGATGACGAGGAACTCCTGATCTTAGAAATATGTTGCAAATTAATTTTGGATGCAGTGGTGAGTTGGGCCGGCGTGGGCGGTTAAGCTGGTTGGACAGCGACGCATGATGAAGTATAAGAGCCATGGCAGAAAGGGTTATATGTTATCTGAATTTGAATATCGTCACATACACATTTCATCTGCTATCCAATCTTTTCGTTTTACAGGAAATGTCTCCGCGATGCTGCATGCCGTACCATGTCCGCGAAGGAAACTTTACTCTTGCGCAATTGTTGGCTGACAACATGCATTACATGATTGTAATCGGAAGTTAAATACAACCCTCAAACCTTGATGGCATATGCACGGCCACCCTAGTAAAACTGGTACCGCGGGCAGGGGCAAGCAATCGTTCGAAACTAAGCAAACTGCTTCTGCATCAACTAAGAGAAGGTCGCCACGCTGTCCAGTGGAAGGAAACCTTGAGGCAGCGCTACCTGCGTCGTTGGAACCGGAGCATTCGCGTACGCGTTGTGACAAAAAGTGTAAGGCGAAATCCTTCCAACCTGTAACTTGTAAAATCAGCGGCGCCCCGTCAAGGAACAAGTCTCAGCGGCTTGTTGTCAAGAGGGTCAACTTTGCACCTGGACCCCTGACTGCGCCAGCTGGTGGACCGGATGGGCATCCAGTTGCCGAGGGCCGGATCGCCAAACCCGTGCGCATCCTTGATGGGAGATTTACGCGCGGCGTGACGGTTACGAAGAAAGATGTGCAAGAGCTGGATTTGCCGGACCTGTTAGGCAATGAACAGTACCATCATTCGATGACGAAGGTACGGGCATGAGGGGCCTTCAACGTGGTTGCGCGCAGGGGAATTAAAAGGCTAAGCTATTGGCAGCCTGGCATAACGTGCAACTAAAATGTGGTGCAATTGTGCAATACCGAAAGCCAGGCCGCTTGTTGGGTCACAGTGCAAACGTCTGGGGTCTTTAAGGTTTGATGGCCTCTCTTATCGCCGCAGCAAATACGAGTCACGCTGCGAAACGTGAGTGTATCACATTCATTTGGGTTTTGTGTTTTCTGACTACTGGGTGTTGCCCTCAGCTTGAAACCAGCTGTAAGCTACCATTCGAGGGCCAGGGCGAGGGCCCCAACTCCATGCATGCGCGGTTATACCCGGAACTCCCCCATCCAGATCTGTTGTTTTGTTGATCCCGATATGTGTCTTTGATATGCGTGAACAAATGGCGCATCTACGGCGGCTCGCTGATCTCGTATGGACGGCAGCTCAAGATTCGGGTGGGTCTGCTGCCCACAAGGCCGCCCGCGCGGCCGCACGTCAGCAGGCCCATGACCGCGGCTGGCAAGCAGCCCAAGCGGCGGAACGCTGCAGCAGTGGACATGGGCAGCGCCAGTAATAGCAGCAGCGGCACGATTGGCGGTCGGAGAAAGCGGCGGTGCGGTGACCCATGAACCGAACAATCACAAGTCGTTAACCGAATGCACGGGGGATCGACTTAAGTTAATAGAGAAAAAAGAAATTAACTACGGGACCCTGCCGGGGAGAAAGAATCACGGGACGCTGCCTGGGAAGGAACCACGTATCATGAGTCCCAAATCGCGCACACGGCAGGAGGGTGTGCATGTGTGTTTGTGTGTATGTTATATTAAAGTTGTAGTTGAGGCTGGGGATGGCGGCAACCCATTGATTGCGGCGCAGTAACAGCGTCGCCTGCAATGCGGAAGAGGAGATAACATGGGTCTGATAGTCAGGCTCGTTATGTTTCTAGACGCTGGTCCAATGACCCAGATCGGGTAATGGTACAGCATTAGTAGGACAATGGTCAGGCAATGATGACAGTAGTGATAGGGCGTATGCATGAGAGGCAGTGTTCGCACGAATACAACTCCATGTATGTATGCACTTTACAACTGTGTGGGAAGACCGTCAAGAGGTTAGAGGGTGGTCCTTGGCATGGCACGATGGCCCCCATGTGAGAATACGAGCATAAATGTTGTAGCCGCTGTGTTGAGCCGGAGGTTTTGCCCCACGTCAGAATGTGCTGCAACGTGTGGGTAGGTTGTGCCTCCACCGTGCGTGGGAATTGCCGGTACGTGGACTCTGAAGGAGATGTAAGGCTTGCATGAGCTCACCCTCCGGACGCGTAGAGTATCAAAGTCAGCGGGGATTGTGGCCCTCACTTTCTCGTTCAGATATCAGTAACTTTCCATACCATAAGTCATTATCGATTCCTTGAATCGGGGATGTGTTTCGAAAGCTTTGAAATATATTGCATCGGCATAGGGGAGCATATGAGCTTACGAGGAGCGACTTGCACCGAAAACAGTAAGATGTGCCCTGCCAATATAAATTTATCGAATAACACATTTTGTCACAAATGAAAGCTTTTAAGCAGTTCCAAAACCTTATATATGTATGGGACCTTGCATTCGCAGGTCCCCACTCGATAGCGTTCGGTTTCCGTACCACAACAGACTTTTCTCCTCGGCTGTTGGCAGTATTGGAAACCATCAAAGATGTACAAGTATATCGCATTTTTTGGACACATGTTTACGTAATGTGGGCGATTCTCGCGGCGCCGTGGCTGGCGCGCCCGTCTCGACGCGCCGCATCTGCACTTTCGAAATGCGGTCCCTCGGCCCTGCAGCACAATCCATCAGCGCGCACCTCCTCTGGAAACATTCGTTGGATTTGGATTGCTCTAGTCGAACACACCTCGGCGTATCGAGTTGCTGCACCAACGGTCAACTCCATCCAGCACAGTTGCGATTTGGCGAGTGATTCCCCGTTGGCCGTGCATCAACGATTCCCGCCAATTTCACCTCCTGCTCCAGGGAGCTGCCTAGGGCCTCGCGCTACCGCTGCCCTCTGCACTGCCATCATGCCAGGCCTCGAAGCCCCACCCCAGCACCCACCCACCCAGGCAACCCCAACCCCGCCGCTCCCTCCCGCACCTCCGACATTGGATCACATTCCCAGTGCCTTCGTCAGCCGGGGCAGCACACCCATTACAAATCCCGTTGCAAAACGAGATGCATTGCCAGCTCCAGCCCAGGCTGATGCCGGCCCTGACGCAGGCGCCGTCGTCACAGCGGCCGCAAGCGTCCCCGGCCCTAGCCTGGGACCGAGCTCTGAGCTGCTACAGCTGATGGGTCAGATCCGTCGCAGTCGCAGCGCAGTGGACTTGCGGCTACTGCTGTCCCGACAGGCGGCCGTGGCGGACCACCTCGCCCTGGTGGCCGCCATGACCCGTCTCACGCAGGTACGGCGGGGGCTATGGAACGGGGGCCTGTTGACCAGTTTTGCCTTACTACGCGGGAGGGCCTCATTCTGCGCGCTAAGGGGGACGTAAGACGGCCTTCATCGTGATCTGGGATGGGCGGGGACGTACAGCGAGGAGATCTAGGGGTATTGCAGCCTTCTGTCTAAACAGAAATGGACGCTGATGCCGCCTTCCAACAATAACTCATAACTTACTGGCCGGCCTCCATAGCATTGCGACGAACAAGGCGCCCTCCCTCCAGCTGCCGGCACTGAGGGAAAAACAAAACACACGTCAGGGCTAAAAACCTAAAATACCCAATGTGGCAGTCGTACACCCCAAACTTCCATTGTTGTTGAACAAAACCCCAGCAGACTCCCCTGTCTGTCCCCTTGCTTTACTCCCCCGTATCCGCATCGTAGCCGGCTGTACCATGTACAATACACACACACACACACAGACGCACGTCCGGAGATGCAGACATATGGGCACATGCATTATTAATCATCTTCGGCGTCGTTGCTGTACATCGCAAAGTCTGTGCTATCTATGTGCTTCCATTCCCAATAAGACACTTGTGGCCGCGTGCAAGCTTTTTACACGTGTCCGCTACCATTCTACTTCCCACTCAGCTGTCGGCTACCAGTCGACGCGCTGTCGACCGTACAGGCCAGAGGGCCCTGGTTTCGGAGTTGGCGGAGGCCCTGGCGTTTTCGGAGCACCTCTCTCGTTGCGGTGCACGGCAGCTGGGTACCTGCCTTCACAGCCTGGCTGAGCTGGGGGTGGCCCCCAGCGAGAAGCTTTGGGAGGCGCTGCTTGACGCGTTATGTACGGATCGATCCGCTTTGTTGCAGGCGGGCAATGCAGTGGTGGGTTTGGTCGATCTCATGGGTGGGGAGTCTCGTAGTCTTCTCGCTCTGGGTGGAGTGTCGTACCTTGCCGGCCGTGCTTTTACCTTTTAACCGCATCCTTCATTCGCATATCACATATTTGCACACCTGCTCCCGCATATATGTCTCCATTCTTCTATTTTTTAATAACAATCTAATTTATTCTACAGGAAGCTGGATACGTACAGGCCCCCATATCTAGACGCGAAGCTCCTCCTTAAGGCCGACGTCGTTTGCTCTCGCATGATTTGCTCGCGAATCCACCCCCATATCAGGACGTATCGGTAATCGCGCTGGCGTTGGCGCGCCTCAACTGCACCAGCCGCCGCGCCTGGCGCGCTGTGGCGCGTGGCGTAGAGGCCCACGTAGCTTCCATGTCACCTCAGCATGTAGCCAACACGCTATCGGCGTTGGCGCGGGCCGGCGCGCATGAGCATCGCACCGCGTTCGCCAATCTGCTCAGCCGCGCGGTCGCAGACATGGATGCCTTATCTGGCCGCAATCTGGCCAATGCCCTCTGGGCTTCCGTTCGGCATTTAGAAGCACTGGGAGCGTTGGGGGAAAAGTCAGAGATAAATTTTATCGACTCGATAGTTCGAAGCGCGGCGGAGAATGGTGAAAACGTTGAGCAGGAATGTAATCACTGCGGCCCGGGTCCGGGTTCGAATCCCGTCAATGACAGTGTTGCGCAGGTCGCGGCCTTAGCTGCGGCGTTGGCGCGGCGGCTTCCGGAGCGGTTGCGACAGTGTCCGCCGACGGAGCTGGCTGGCGTGGCGTGGTCCTTGGACCGGCTGGGGTGGAGGGAGTGGCCTGCATGGAGCAGCCTGGGTACTCAACTTCGGCTTACTGCAGGTACTGCGACCCCGGACCAGGTAGCCCAATGCGCAATGCCGGTATAGATGATGATTCGTCGTCGTCCACAGCTCGATGTTGACTGCTGTGGAGCCCTAGGCCACTTGGCCTCTTCATCGCCTGTTCATCGGCGGATGGTGCTGGACGATAGAACTATGCATCTCTCTTCACTTTTCCCTAGGAATTCCAAATTTTTACCCAGGGAGTTTTTTTTCCGAGCGGCATTTTTTCACACCTTTGCTGTTTTAGATTTGCTGTGTTGGTCTTCTTTGCGGTTTGGTTCCTCCAACTCCCCGCCAAAACCGCCGTAGAAAAGAATCCCGGGTTTCAGCACCCCGTAATTTTTCCTGCTGGGAGCGCGTTGTGAACTGGTTCTGATAACTGTGCGATATATATATATATATTATATATATATATATATATATAAATGGACTAAACTATTTGCGCCGTTTGGGCTTCATTGTGTTCCTCTCTCCGGAGAGGATTGTCTTTTGTTTTTTGAGTTCCGCGTTTTCAATCCTGAGAGAATGTTCTGCACACTGCGGCCGCCCACTTGGCAGGAATCACTCATGCAGAACGTGCAGGACTGGCTTTCGTCCCCTGGTGCTAGACCATGGCCTCAGATATCGAACATCAATTTATAGCCGTCATCCATCAGCCATCATTTCGAGCATCATTATATCCTGATGATGCAGCATCCCCTCCATCGTTATGCTGCCCCAACCCTTCATGCAGGCGCCATGAAACCAGTGGAGCTCTGTACGACGGCTGAGGCGCTGCAAGCCGCCAGCGCACGCGCTGCTGCCGTTCAGGGGGGTGCTTTCTCCATGGTCCCGTCGCAGCCGCCAGCGGCGGAGGCTGCCATCAAAGCGAATCCTACTGGTGGACCATCACAGCCCCCAGCGGCTGCGGCGGTAACGACGCCGAGATCGGTTGACCCGGGCGAAGCGCTTGCGGCGCTATTTACCGCTGCCTCACTGCGCGTTCGGGAGCTGCGGCCTCAACATCTGGCCCGCCTGCTGCAGGTCTTGAGACAGCGGGTCAGCTTGGTGCAGCGCACTGCACCGCAGTCGTTCTCGCCGCCACCGCCACCGCCGCCGCCGCCGCAGCAGCAGCAGCAGCAGCAACAAGGACAGGAGGGATTTACCATCGGGTCTAACCCCCTGCGGTCATCCGCATCCTCTGAGTTGGGTTCATGTAGGGCGGCAGAGGGGCTCGGTGAGCAGTGCGTATCGCAAGACACGGCGATCTTCGAGGGCTTTGTGCGGGAGGTGAGCGAAGGGAGCGGCGGGGACGCGTTTCAGAAGAGCGAATGATGATGATGATGATGATGATGGGGGGGAGCATGCCGGTGCCGGTGCCGGTGCCGGTGCCGCTGGTGGTATCCTTATCCACACCAGCAGGGGATTAACACAGCCAGGCACCGCCACTGGGTTACAAGCGGGGAACATCATTAACCCCCCCCCGCCGCCGCCGCCGCCGGGATATCCAACACCGGATTAGGGTCGTGCCACTCGTAACGATTTTAGCTTGTTCGTTTCGATATACTTTTTATATTCTTTTATATTACCGGTCGCGAGGTCGGAGGCCCGGTGAGGCGGGAGCCGTCTCATTCGGGTACGTTGTTGTCCGTTATCGGCATTATCGGGTAGTTGGGTGGTTGGTCGTACATCTTCATCACCTAAAACCTTAAAAGCCCTAAAATTCACTAACGCACTAACTCACTACTACCTTTCTGGGGGCGGAGCTCTGCTTCCTAACACCTGCCTGCTCCTTTTTTTGCACGCCGGTTGAGCGTCTGCGCACCGCTCCCCCCCCCCTCGCATGTGATCGCAATAATCTGCCTGACCAAGCCTCGCCGCATCCTTCCCCCCGCTGTCCTCATGCCGCACACCCGCAAACTCCCTCAGGCGCGGGCTCAGGTAATGCGCACGAATCCGTCTGCGTTCCCCGATCTGGCAGTCGTGTCGTCCCTCGTCAGCAGCTTGAGCAGCTTCAGTAGCTCCGATGGACCGAAGGTCATGCCGGGCAACGAACACGCGTCTGCTGGGCCTTACTCTGAAGCCTCGCCGAACCGCCCCGGCGCCGGCCCTGGAGCTGGAGCAGGCAATGTCGGCCCCTCGGCAGAGTCAACGGCGGCGGCGGTTTTGGATCACTTGGCGGTGGCGGCAGCGCCACTGGCCGCGGTGGCCTCCGCAGCGGAGCTACGGTCCGTGATGGCGGCGTTTGCGGCGGCGGGACATTTCCACTCGGAGTTATGTACGGCCGTGGCGGCGCGGGTGGGTTGGTTGCGGTTGATTGTGCGAACAACGGTTCTTGGTTGAACTCGTGAGACGGTTGCATTTTACCTTCATCGGTTATTTTCAGCAAAATGGCCGTTGCCGTTGCCATTCAAGCGACGTACGCAGCTTTCATATAACAAAGACAACAAATGGAAGTTTGTGTAGCTGTTGTGAATGAGCGACACACGGTGATGTACCAGGGGAATGAGGAAGAAGGAATACGGCCGGGGGCCGCGGGGCGCTTTTCTTTCTAACAGTAGCAAAGTTCCCGCGTCCTTCTTGTCGCGAGGAGCCGCTCGCTCGCTGTGTATCCATCCGCAAGCAGCGATGAGCTTTTGCTTCCATGGAAGGAGGCGTGCCTGGTTCCCGAAGCACGAATATGCCAAAAAAATACCTTGTCTTGTTAGGGTTTTAAATTTATGTATCGTCCTTTCATTCAGGTTTTCAAAACCGTCAAGCCGTCAGTTGTTTATGCGCGATTTCTGAACAGCTAGCAAACAACAACTAGCTACTGACTTAGGACCCCCAAACTCCATCCGTACTCCACTTCCCCGATGTGTGCGTGCTTTCTCCTGATGTACTTTCTCTGCATCCCTTAGGTCGAGTCCTTAGCTCGACAGGTGGATCTCAGGAAGATGACAACAGGCCTGCAGCATCCCCTGGCAGCATCATTCCGGCAGGGGCAGCGGTTGCGGCAACGGCAGCAAGATGCAGCTTCGACGGCTGTGGTGGCGGAGGTGGCTGACTTGTTGGGTTCGCTTCAGGCTCTCGCACGTTTGGGCTTTCACAATGAGGGGGCGTTGGATGCGACGCAGCCTACCGTGGCGGCCGCGGTGGCGGCACTACCACCGGCAGCGCTGTCGGCGGCACTTGCCGCGTACGCAGCATCGGGAGCTGTGCCGCTTGCCCTGGCGTCATTGCTAGCCGCCGAATTGCTGCGCCACCTGCGCCAGGAAGGCTCCTTTCCGCAGCATCCATCAGACTTGCGCCGACAGCATTTGCAGCCCCAGCAGCAGCGGCCGGACGTGGGATGTTTAACCGAGCCAGAAAGTCAGCGACGTGGTGTGGAGGGACCGGGACCGGCATCAGTGCTTGGAGAAGAGCGCAGTGCGCTTCTGGAGGCATGTCAGCAGTGGCGAGCATCACTACTGTATCCTGCAGGGCTCACGGGCATTGCATCTGGGGGTGTGAATTGGCTCGGAGATGGCACTGATGTTGCCACCAGCTTTGGTGGAAACGTTACAGGCTTGCGGCTCGCAGCATATGATAGGGAAATAAGCGGCGGCGCAGCAGAGTTACCGCTTGGCTTTGACAGGTGCTTGGAGTTGGTGTTATCGCTGAATAGTTATCGATGACGTCGAACCTTCCCCTTGGGTACTTGACATTTATTTAAAGGTATGAGGAATTGAAGTTTTATTTCAAACGGGGAGAGAGTGTTGGCCAAGAATCCGAGATTGGGCCGCTGGAAGTTGTCAGTTATTTGCGAAATCCTTGCCGTACGTGGCACTTCTAACCGACAGCCAATCCGTAATGCATTTTAGGCATGCATGCTGTAAGTCATTGCAATCGAGTCTCTAAGCTATACATGTGAGCGTATGCTGGAATTGTTGCGAAGGTGTTATAATATCTTCACTGGCTTCGGACCGCTGCCTGCGTGAATTGCAGACCGCGATTGAAATATAGCTTTATAATTTGCAGTTCAACATCGTGATTAACAACCTGCTCACAATACGCATTACGGGTCGCAGCTTGCCGCTGGCAGAGTCGGCCAGGATGGGCAAGGTCTATGCTGTGCGAGTAGGTCAAAGGACGGGAATATACAACAGTTGGGCTGAAGTGAAGCCCCTCGTGCATGGTTACCCGGGTGCCCAGCACAAATCTTTCAACTCGTGGCGTGATGCCGAAGACTACCTTGCGGCGGGTCCTGCGCGTCCTGCTGAAAGAAAGCGAAGCCGGGACGACGGATATAACTACGAGGCCCATGGCCACGATTCTGATGACTGGTACGCCGAGCTGCACGAGCGGCCGGCGCAAGTTCGGCGTTCGGAACCCGTGACCAAGCGTGATCCACATCCAGTAGTTACATGTGGAGTTCTGATAGCCTCCGGTCCCCGAGTCGCACCTCCCGCCCCCGCGTACAACTCATCTTACCGCGCTGGCGGCTCATCGGGCAGCAGGAGCCGATTTGACCCTGTCGTAGAGGGTCCCAGGCAGGCCATCAAGTCGGGCTCTGTATACGAGCTGGTGAGCGCGGTTCCGGGATCACAATTCGATCTGGGTCGCTTTATGTCGAACGTGAAGCTTGGTCGGCACAGACCTTGGAAGAAAGGGGATATGGATATGGAGTTTCACCTATACGGGATATTTCATTTACGATTAGGATGTTGGGGGTTAAGGGAACTTAGGCTCCATAAGGTGTAGTGATCTGGGTCACTGGACGGCGAATGCGAATGGTGTATGATAAACAACGGACCTCCAACCCAACGAACCCTTGGCGCGTTTTCCACCATTTCGCATGGTTCATCCTCAGTAACTCAATGCTGCGATGCTGCTGCGCACTACTATTGTTTTCCAAAGAACCCCGCAAAGCCATATGGGTTCTCTCGCCTCAGTCAGGGCGTAGGCACCTTAGGTGCTCTTGCCAAACGTGGTTTGGGCAAGAGCGCACTGAGAACTAGCCGGGATAGGCCCGGCGCCAATCCGGAAACACGCAGGAAACGGCCACGGCCCCTCCGTCATACTCACCAACCACCTCCCATGCCTACCGACCCGGCGCACTCTTATTGCGCACTTTCATCGATGCCATTGCAGGAGTTTGACGGCGCAGCGCGCGGCAACCCGGGACATGCGGGCTGCGGGGCCGTGTTGCGATACAACGGCGATGTGGTAAGCTGATTCGAAGAGGCGCCCGTGCCCTGGGTGGCGTCCATGCGTGGTGGAATTGGGCGTCAGAAAGCGGCGGCCTTCTTAGCTTTTTTGCTTCGCCAACTGAAAATTGCTTCAATCTCTTGCATGCAGTCCTCAAACATCATTGAACACTCCCCGTATGCAGCTAAGTCCTTTTTGAGACCCACTCACGTTGCCTTGCTATTGCCTGCCTGGTGCAGGTGTGCCGGCTGCGCAAGTACATGGGCTCGCACTCCACCAACAACGAGGCGGAGTATACTGCATTGATTGAAGGGCTGCAGGTGGCTGACCGTACTAGATCGCAAATACCGATCAATCAGTGCACATGGGGTCGCGCCTTGTGGCCTTTGGTTGCCTGTCATTTTGTTGTGTGTGTATATGTGTGTGTGTCTTAAGTTGTTTGTCTTCCGCCCGGTTCTTAGGAGCGTGGTAGTCTCTGTTAGGCGACAATGGACGTGTGACCGGGCCCGTTGTTTACCGTACCCGCCTTGGAACTTCTATTTTATTATGGGAATAATTTTTTCATCGCATTGCAGAAACATATTCACACACTCACACACCTCCTGTTAGTCCGATTAACCATTTCCTCTGCAGCTGCGCCGTTCCTGGGTAGCCCCCACTGTTGCCATCTCTATTTACCACAGCTCCTCTCCTTGTTGTGCAACTCTTTCCCGCGTCCTGGCCCGCCTCATCTGTCCTCGCTCACTACCCTTCATTCCTCCTAGGGAGAATTCACGGCTTCAGCTGCCCTGGCCCTCTTAAACTCATCCTTTGTCCTTCTCCTGCCCTGCCCGGGCCGCCTTTGGCATATGGCCTGGTTCCCTAGATGGCCCGGCGCCTGGGCGTCACCCGCGTGCACGCCAAGGGCGACAGCAAGCTCGTGGTGCAGCAGGTGACCGGCAGCTGGCAGATTCACAAACCCCACCTGCAGGATCTGTGCAACCGCGTGCACAATGAGACACGCAATTTGCGTGAGTTCGAGATCCGCCACATTCGCAGGTCGGTCGGAGCATTGCGGGATGGGGTGAGGTGACAGGAAACATCTATCTATCTATCTACCTATCTATTGATCTATGTAATATCGGGAATTCACGCCAGAACGGACGAGAAGAACAATTACTCGGATATAGTTGAATATGCGACGGAGAGATTGGAATACCTAGGCAATAGAGCACTTGGTGGAGATATAGATATCATACGGATATATGTATATATATACGGATATATTGCTACACGGGCAAATGCACGTGGTCGGGGTGATGCACAACTCCAACATCTGGGCCTGCAGCCCTAAGGTGATACGGAAACTCGGTGCACTCGATGGACACGAGAACTGCGGGCTTTCATGTAAGGAAGCCATGGCTGGCGACATGTCCTTATCCAAACTTGCGGACTGAAAGCAGCCATGCTGTACGTGGCGGCGCGGCAATGCGAGGGCTGTTGTGGAATTATAGCACGTTTGGGTTCGCATTTGATCTCGTGCAACCACTTTGATCACCTTGCACACTTTTACATTGCCTGCTTTGGCAACTTGGCAAACCCCAGGGAATTTAACACGGAGGCGGACAAGCTCTCCAACGACGCCATTGATCTAGCCTAACGAAATTGATCACGTGGCGGAGGGACTTCCGATGTTATTGGCCGCTCAATTTTGCACGGGAGCTTGTTCCTCGTCGCGGGCAGGGGGCAACCTGCACGAGGATTTGGTTTGCGGGCAGCGGGACCCCGTGAAGGCGGTTTGTGGGACCCCACGGAGGGGGTTAGGACGTTGGGTACGGCTGGGTACCGGCCGTTCGGAAGCAGTCCGGTTGGGTACGGCCGTTCGGAAGCTCAGAAGCGCGAAACTCGTTTTGCCTTTACGATTACTTTTATATAGTTGAGGTACGGCGGGGCAGGAGGAGCAGGAGGTCAAATAGGTTATACCTTGTGTTTCCAGGTTTTTGTAGGGGGAGCTGAGTCGGCGGAGGGACTGTCCTTCAGCCGCAAGCTGCGGTTCAACGCCCGAGCTCTTCCGCTGTGAATATGTATATACGAGCTTTTCTTCGGTTACTGAGGGTAAGAGCTGGATAAGGGACAGTGGCTGCCACACGGCGACATAAGCTATTCGTCGGACAGCTTTGCTGGATCCCATATCATGCAGTTGCAGGTAAGCGTGGTGGTGGTTTACGCGTAGCCTTAAAGGTTTCGCGTTTGGCGTTTTTTTGCATCTTATGGCAAATTTCGTCGACTCTACAGGTAACAGTATCCATCTGCAGCTTTTGTGATTTTTGGGGCCTCCCGTCTTAAGCGGGGGAGGAGGAAGGCTAGTGACTGTTCACTGCGCCAAGCCCTGCTTGTGTATTTATACAGTGCCGGATGGAGGTTGATAGAGTTGAGCAGAGTTGTTCGTTTGGTGGCGCGTCACCAATTTTGGGCTGGGTCCGGGTAGGAACTGGAAGGATGCCAGGAAATCTTGGTCCAAGTTGGCTGTATGTAACTAAGGATCGCGAGAAGCTGGCTATTGGTGCAGGCAGAATCTTGTCTGGATTTTAAGCGGACCTGTAAATGCCGCTTTTGTAAGGGTTGCATGGATGGAGGATTTTTTCCAAGCCAGAGTCGGTTTGAATGCGGATTTTGTGAACTGTTGTGATTTGGCCAACGGAGCAGGGATTCTCGAAATTTGTCGAAGCCACCACTCGCTATTACCATTGCTCGAAAATGCAGTGTTGATTGTGCATGTTAAAAATGCATGTTATGGAGTACATGTTGACGTGTCTCTGTGCAGCAGTCAGCGGCATGTCCATATTTGCAGCGGACACGGTTCTGCAATCCAGGTCTTGAGGTCTTGTAATGGGGGATATCAATGCGATACGACTTCAGTTGTGTTGTGAAGTGGACTGCTTCAGGTGGTGCGGCCCGATGATGCGGGTACGTGGGGCTTGAGCTGCCGCGGTAGGTGGGAACCCCTGACCACAGGCTATAAGACGCAATACTCAATAGACAGCTGGTTGGATCTATGAGGGAAGCCTCGTCAGTTAAGAGACGTGAACGCACGGCTGAAAGTTCAGGTCCAAGGCTCCAGGGTCCGGGCAACAGTATAGACTAATGGGTAACTGTAAAGCTTAGCGATCGAAAATTCACATTGTTGGTGTTGGTGGTGTCAAAAGACACCAGTTGATAGCACCGGTGTGGTGATATATCGCAAAGAAGTCGTACATGTGTACGATATCACGAAGTAACGCGAGAACAGAAGTAGGCTAAATCTGTAGAGAACCCCGAGACGCAATAATAGGTAGATGTTCGTTACAGTACTCCCTCTCTAAATGGCTGGCCGTCCCGACAGCCAACCAACCTTATCCGTGCCGCCAACAAGTGTGGGAAAGCAGGGGATCCGGAACCCTGCTGGCAACGAAGAAGTGAGCAAGGAACGCAAGAAATCGAACAGGTGTCTCTACCTGTTGGCCATGGCGTGTAGTCTTAGGAGGACCCTGTTGTGGTTCAGAGTCAGACACAGGCACACGTGAACGTGTGGGTTGGGACTTAAAGCAAGATAGCTCCGACTTCAAACTCCAAAGCACCATCACTAATGTCAGGTAGTTTGGTGGAGGTAGTTTTGGATCAGTGCTTGCATGATACGGACAAAGTAAGGATACATGAAACCATATACATCATGCATCTGCTGCACCGCAGGTGGAAAGTCCAATCGGTGAGCTACCCGATTGATTTTCTGTTTGACCCTGATAAAACGAGGGTATAATTTTCGAGGTCCCTCGATTCGCAAATTCTGTGTACTCAGTTGGACTTGATCCCCCACAGAAAACTCTCATTCAAAACATTTCTGATTTGCATACTTAGTCATCCGATCATTTGCAGCAGCCAAACATTTCTTGGCATGGTCTAATGCCTCTTGCATGTAAGCTGAAAAGCGAACAGACAAGGTATTCACAAGATCATTAGCTTAAGTGTCTAATGTTTTTTTCGTGCAACATTTCACTACGAATAACCAGAAATTTTCTATGTGAATTAGTTGCAGATAACAATCAAGACAGTTGTAAGGGGTGGGGCATTAATCTTCAATTAATCTTCAACTTCATCCACAACACAGTCGTGATATGATGCCACAGGAAGGGAAGCCTTCTTCGCCCCCTTCTAAGACATGTCATAGCACTTGTCCAGAGACGGAGGCAGGGTCAGGAAAGGTGCGACGTCGGGAAGGGCGAGGAGAGGTTGTAGCCGCCGCCTCTCAACGCCTCGCGCATCTCAACGTCGGTTGGTTGACGGTGCGGGCTCACAGTAGGCGCAGGTGCAGTAATAGACAGCTGGGTAGACAGCTGGAAAGGGTGGGGTCCTTGCTCACACAACTGAGGTCCCATAGCAAAATCCTAAATTGTTACTATCAACATTCACTTAAATGTATTGTTTGGTGCATTAATGCCCCACCCCTTACAACTGTCTTGGTTGTTATCCGCAACGAATTCAAATAGAAAATTTCGGGTTATTCGTAGTGAAACGCTGCACGATAAAAGCATAAGCCGCTTTATCACGAGGACTGTAAAATGGACGGTAGTACCAACTTGGCGCAAAGAGCGAGCTTCCGTGCGGTACGAAAGAGCCCTACGGCGGCGGCGGGTGACCGCAGAATATTCCATGTATAGGACATTGAAATTACGTCATTCATACATTGACACAATCCTTGCTATGGTTAAGTACACAGTGACTGAAAATTTTCTGAAAAATCTCTCTGCGAAGCCCATAATGACTAGTGCTGTTACCTCCTGCGCCGTCGCGGATCTCCTTGCGCTACACGGCTTACAAAGGGGAGCTTCTGCTACTAAGCACACGCAAGCTGAAAAAATTGTGAAGCGTGTTGCCGAGGTGTGCAAAGCTTGCTTCTTTTGTTATCTTTCTTTTCGTCGGGCCTAAGAATGCGCTGCTTAGCCAACATTGCCCTTCTTTGCAGGAAGATACCGCGGCACTTGCTGCTTCCGCGCTCAACAAGTTAACGGCCTTTGCTGCTGAACAAGGTCCGTAAAACATTTGGTGCCTCGTAGCCCCGGGTAAATGGTGCTGGAGTCCTTGGACGCCGAGACTTTTTTCTTTCCTTACGTTAGGCGTCAGTGTGGACGCTGGCTGGACTGCTAAAGTGAAAATTCGACTGACAACGAGGAGGAATGGCATAATCGGGCGCACAACCACTAACACGTATTATTCGCCTTCAGGCAAGGCATTTCGTTCTCACGCAGCTGTAATTGCTTTTCTACGGGACTCAGCTGGCATGACTCCGTTGCAATCCTCATCTATTGATGACAAGATGTCGGAGGCCACAGACGCAGACCCACCTTCCAAGCGCACAAGGCGCTGATGTGGTCGGTACGTTCGCATGTCATAATCTGCGTTGCGTGCACTTCTGTACAGCTCGTTAAACCTAAAGCTGTCGCCTTGCGCACTGGGAAGTGCGTGTACGGGGGCCAGCCGGTGGTCAATGGGCATTTACGGCCAAGCCGGCAGAAACCGAGCTTTGTTGTCGGTGCTGCTGGACCCGTCAAGTACTGGCGAAGAGAGATCTTGCTGGGAACACCGGGTGCTGTAAAGTGTGATCTTTATAACGCATCTCCATTCGGGAGGCATCTCTCCAGATGCCCAGGTTCGCCCCTGGGTGCGTTGGGTTGGGTTTGCGGGTTCCCTGGAGGTCTAGGACTGCATCATCTCGGACAGCTGTTCCCTTATGAGAAATCGTTAACCAGTAATTAGTTTGATGACGTATTCAGTGTTCAAAAGCTCGCAGGACAGGCTTCAAGGACACACGACCATGGAAATGGTCCGTTCCATGCCTTGCTTTCACCCTCGTGCACCGACGGCTTTCCAGTTGATCCATCTTGAATACTGTGCATCGACGCCGGTGATGTCATTCCGCGCCTGACACATGGATTCGTGTGCTAAGGGATCAGTACCCAGACAAGTATCATGAAGTCTTCGCATCAGTGGACATGATGGCGTAAAGCTGGTCGGTGGGTATGTCGCGACAGCGAACTGTCGACTTTGTGAGCTTCTCGGGGCTACTTCGCTACTCCAGCAAAGTACCAATCTGGTTCGTGGTGAAGGGGCCGCAGTGATGGAAAGTGGTTTGGCCCTATCTTGCCTGCTCGTTGCTGTGATGCTCTTGGAAGCTAGCCGCTGATGATGGTGGTAGTAACACCATCACGACTTGTTGGCATCATACGCACTGAGAAGAAGCGGACGCCCCTTGGGTAACTAACTTCCATATTGAGAATTGACCTTGCAGAGCTTCCATTCACAGAACTTTCTTACATTCCCCGTAAGTCCTGTAGTAGTCGTTAGCCAAAAGGGCTCTTGAGATACTAGGTATGTGTTCTTTTAGCACATAATCTATAATAGAGTTGTGTGTAGTACATTGTACAACAGGTAAGGGTCAGGAAACTCTTAGCCTTATTTCCTATATTGTTGTGGTGTTGCACTGCCCTTTTGTCATCCCATATATCGGGTCCTGGATGGATAGATTCATATGTCTCCTCCCCCCTATGACGGAACCTGCTGGCGATGATACCGCTTTGGATTGCTTGCCTTTTTGAACCCTGACTTCAGTTACGACGTGGAGGCCGATATGCCGATATCGCAACCTGCTTGAGCACTCTCGACCGAAACGCTTCATCACCCACCAAAAACAAGCAATGGTTTGCGCAACAATTTCTCAATTGCGCACAAAGGTAGGCAAAGCCCAGCAGCCAGATTGTCAGAGGGGTTTCGAAAGCACACATATATACATGCAAAAACACGTGCACCTCTCCACCACCATTACCCCACATACACACAGAGGGACGGAGAGGAGCTGCCTGTCCATAGGGCAAGGGGGCAAAATAAAAAATTCTTTAGACTGTTTAAAGTGTTTTTGCACCGCTCGCGGTGCATCTGTCTAGGGAAGTGGAGGACGCCTACGTGTTGCAGGAGTGCCAGGTGGATGAGCAGCTGTGCCATGCGTGTGTGAGGGCTGCACCTCTTTCACTAAGAGCCCGCAGGCCGCAGGCCGCCCTTTACCAGACATTTGAGGACTGGAGTGGGGCGGATAGTAACTCCTCACCCCTCGCCTTCCCTCTCCATAGCGGGAACGGAAGAATGCTTCGTCGGTCTTTCCATTAAGGGGGCCTAGCAGGGTTAACTGTGAGATTGACCACAAGCTAGGCCCGGATAGATATGCGACACATGTATGCCCGTAACAGTATGTCAGCAGGGGCGGGATCACATGCCGCTGAAGACAACCTCGTGTGTAAACCAAAGTTTCAATTTCAGTCATGAGGATCCCGTTGAACCAAATAAATGTAATTGCGGAATACCTGCAGCACCCGGAGACGATATGTGACATCATGAGGCAGCAGCAAGCGCGTCCGCGTATCTCTCCTCAGACGATCTGGCGGCTAATAAAATTTCCGATTAAAACAGATCAAAGAGAAAGACACAGTCTCATCACAATCGTCGTTTCACGTGGAGCGAAGTTCGTATCACGTTCAACGGTCGCGTACGTGCTGATGAGCGGCGGCGTTTGTACGTATGGGATTCTCTCACTTGACTTGAAATATAGAGATATTCTGTGTCCTGATTATTTACACAAGCTTAACGGGATGCAAAAGGGAAGGGGTCGCCCTCTGCCGCATTTCCTGGAGCCAGTCAGTCTGTCAGTTGCGATTATTATTAAGTCGTCCTTGACACATTCAATATGTAACCTGATGTCTAAAAAATTAAGAAGGCATATAGCGCGCTAGAACACGCTTTCATCTGGGCACGTGGAGGTTTTCAATGTACGGCTGACTTCGTACATCATTCCAATCTTGCTGTTCCATGTACAAATTGCACAAACAGATATCTTCAAATAAGACCCTAAAACTTCTTTACACGTTATACGCTTCGGTAGTCTCTCCTCGCGTGGTCTGCATAGCGAACCTCTCGACTCGAGTTAACGGGTCAATGCGATCATGAAGCAGTGATATTAAGTTAATGTGGTTATTATTATTTGATTTTTATAACCACTTCTATGCCCAAACGCAGAGTGTCGTATGTGCTTAGAATATGGCTTATGCTTCACATTCGTCATTGTACTGCATCGTGCGTCCACGTCCCCATGTGCTCTTCTAGCGCCCGACTGTATCAACAATGTCCAATTTAAAGTGTCACTGAATTACATGGCAAGTGGCGGTTGGCGATTGATTGCGTAATCCATTTTCGGTTGCACCCAAGCATTACGATACTGGCGAAAGCCCGAAACATCGAAGCTGCGTAGTGAATAAAAAAATTTAACTAACCTTCGAGCGATCGTACCCGGTCGCGCTAGGGGGTTTCCCGGCGAGCGACGTCGGGCTCGCGTAAGTGCAAAATATCAGCAAAATCATTACGGCATGGGCTGCCTGCGTAGACACCCATCCTAGGCTAAAAACGTACCTGATTATGTACACCCTTATTGCACGCAGGTTGAGGTGAGGTCCCGCAAGCTTGCATTCTTGCGCAACGAGCTGGTGTCAGACATCCCCGTCCAACAACAATAAGAGTCGTCTAAACGGCTTTCAAGCTGAACAAATTAATTACCGATTGCTCCCTTAGTAGGATTTGGGGCTTGCCGTTCGGGTCCGTCTGGCAATGGAATTGGACTCTTCCTTTACCTGCGGAGGCTGGTCCATGCACCAGCCCATCGATTGGGACTACCCCGGGGTTTTGTCAGATATGTTTGCACCGCTTTCTACCCCAAATCCAGCATCGCAACATCCGCAACCCCTAGCGCAAGAGCAGCAGCAGACGGCCATGGCGACCGGTACCACCTTGGCGCCTCTGGCCGCGCCAACCTATTCAACTTTCCATGGCATCTGGGCTTCGCCCATGCATCAACCGGTAGACTGGGAAGTACCTGCGCTGATCTCCATGACCGCTCCGGCAGCTGCTCTGGCTTCGGCCCATGCCGTGCACGCACCAACCGCCGCTCATACACTACAGCAGCAACCATCTCAGCTGCATGTCCAGGTTCCTACGACTTCTTCCATGCGACCCAAAACGGCCGTGCCCACGACCTCTCAACTGCTAAATGACGCGGGCGGCACCAACGCCGGTGGCGGCAGTGGTGGCGGTGTTACCACCGCAAGCGGCAGCAAACGCGACCGCACCGTCCGGCGCTTAAAGTCCACCCCTCTAAGGCCACAGCAGCAGCAGCTGCTGGATCTGCAGATGAAACTGAATGTGCTGATGGCGGAACATGCGGATGTGGAGGCGGAAAATGAACGCCTGAAAATCCGCCTGCGGGTGAGCTATCTATCTATCTATCTATCTATCTATCTATCTATCTATCTATCTATCTATCTATCTATCTATCTATCTATCTATCTATCTATCTATCCATCTAGATGCCCAGCTGGATGGATACAGATACATTGGATTTTAACATAACCTTCAGCTCTTATTTTAAATTTTAGTTTTTATTCACAAAAATGTAATATGGACTAATTTTACATTAAATACATCATCCAAGCAAAATCGAAGAACTCAATTGGCGAAATGCTCAAGTAGTTCGAGCGGTTTTCAGTTCAGTAGTAATTTTTACGGCTATGCGCGCGATTGTATGTTGCGAGATACGGCATCCATCCTGCGGCATTTTAAAAAGGATAACGCGACGTAGTGGTAGCAGCAGCAGCAGCAGCAGCAGCAGCAGCAGCAGTGTGCCGGCGGTTATATGCAGTGTTTATTGATGAAGGGACGCACGTTGCGGAATGAATGAAAGGCCGGGTGGCGATTGGGGGAGGGGGGAGAGAGAGCGGGACGCGGGCGGCGAGTCTTCCCACCTTAGTGCTCATGAATCAAGGCAGGGCCATAAACGAATTAGGAAAGTTTAAATGACGACTTCAAAGTTGCATGGGCCACGACATTTATGTCTACACATACTGGCTATAGATGTATCCTCCCTATTCTTGGGGTTGTGGGGGTTCGTTGGGGTCGCCATGTGCCCCTCAGTGCCCCTCAGATGCTCGCCCCTCGCTCCCACCATGCAACGTGCTCCACCAAGTCGTCCTCCTTTTAAAGACATATCACCGTACAGTCGTCCGCAACTGCTCCCCAGACGAGCTTAGTCGAGACCAGCTAAGCAGCAGCTGCTGTACTGTTACTGCTGCTGTACTGTTAGTGCTGCTGTACTCTTACTGCTGCGGCGCCAGGTGCTCGAGGCCGTCCTACCTGTGCGGCAACAGCAGGCGCGGTGGGCGCAGTCCAGGGAGGCCGCTGAGCGCGCGGCGGAACGTGCGGCGGCGCCGCCGGATCCCCTTATCGTCAACCTCCTGGATCTCGCCGTGTCGGGCCCGAGCAGCTGCTGCGCGGCCTCACCGTCCCAACAGGAGGGTGCCGCCGCTACCCCTACCCCTACCCCTACCCCTGCCGCTAAGGGCATTATCACAGCCATAGGCGGCGGCAGCGGCTGCTGTCACGCAGACGACGGCGGCGGTGCGGCCGCCGCCGCCGCCACCGCGGACAATATGATCGCAGGTAGCTCCACCCCCATCCCCCCCATCCCCGCCGAGCCCGCCCCTTGTGCGAGCTCCTCCTGCGGCGCCGCCACCACCACGACCACGACAACCTCGGGCGACACGGATGCCAACCCGCCAGCGCCCCGAAACCACCACAACCGTCATAACGACCACCCGCGCAGCTGCTCCCTCAATACGACCAATGCGCGTGGCTGCGATCGCAACCGCTATCAGTACGACACCGGCCAGAGCCATCGCGGGTGCCACGGTCACACCCGAGGCCGCAGTCACGGCTCCTGCGGCGGCGGCGGCGGCGGCGGCTACTCCAGGGAGCGCGGCGTGGACTCGCACGACGACAGCCAATCGCGGTGGCTGGACGCCTGGCGGGCATGGGTGCGGGAGGCGGCGCTGCTGCTGCAGGCGCACGACGCTCGTCCCAACGACCATTACCTGAATCGGTTGGCGGATGCATTCATGAAGCTCAAGTCGGAGGTGGTGTATTTGGGCCTCCGCCACCCGGAGCTGGTTTGCAACATGCGGAGCGTGAACTTGGAGACGGCGGCGGAGCGGGAGTTTCCGCCGGACAGCTTCTGGGTCCCGGTGGTTGCGGGAATGAAGCTGGACACCCATCAGGTCGGGTCGGGTCAGGGGGACGCAGGTCAGGTCAGGTCAGCGTGTGTGTGTATTGCTGTGTTGTGTGCGGGATAGGGGGGTTTATTTGCTTCCCCCGTGGTTGGCCACACTACCTGCCTGGCAGTAGTCCCTTCACCCTCCCCGTAGTACAGTATTCCAGCAGAGCACCCTCATCCTTTCACCCTCATCCTTTCACCCTCATCCTTTCACCCTCGTCCTTTCACCCTCATCCTTTCACCCTCATCCTTTCACCCTCGTCCTTTCACCCTCGTCCTTTCACCCTCATCCTTTCACCCTCATCCTTTCACCCTCATCCGCTGACCTCGTCCTTTCACCCTCGTCCTTTCACCCTCATCCTTTCACCCTCATCCTTTCACCCTCATCCGCTGACCTCGTCCTTTCACCCTCATCCTTTCACCCTCATCCTTTCACCCTCATCCGCTGACCTCGTCCTCCGAAATCATTGATTTTCCTAATTAGGATCAGCACCCACCACCAGCATCCTGTTGTGTGTTTATGTGTCTGTGTCTGTCTGTCTGTCCGCCTGTCTGTCTGCGCCTACATGTATAAAGGAACGCATCGTGTGGGAGGTGGGGTCTAAAGGGGAGGAGGGGGGTAAAGCGGCAGATCGCCGGACATCATGACATCATGATACCCGTACAGTGACGGCCGAACTCGCAAATAGTGATTTGAACCGAAATAACGCCTAACTAAGCACCAACAATGTAACCACCAACCACCAACCACCAACTGATTCTAAAATACCAGGTCGCCAACTGCAAGTCGGCGCTGGCGCTGTACCGGGAGCGCATGGCGGTGGTGCTGGCGGAGCGGCGCTCCTTGGCGGCGCAGATGTCGGCGTGTCTGACGGCCCTGCAGCTGGAGGAGGCCGATGGGCGGGCGGCGCCCGGCAGTCTGCGGCGGGAGCAGCTGACGCTGGAGGCGGAGGAGGCGGCGCTGGCGCTGGATGCCAATGTGGCAGTGGAGGGCCATACCACATCGCTCGCGCGGGTCAGTATGGAGTAGGTCGTGTGACAAGCGGGCGAAGACTTCTCTTGAGGAACTGGGGGTGTCTGTCTCTGGTGGCAGGGAGGAGCAGCAGGGAGATGCAGGTCCCCGCCCTCAGCAGGGGAATGGTTGGTGGTTAGTGGTTGGTGGTTGGCGGTTAGTGGATATGTATTTGGTGAAGATGTACGACCAACCACCCAACTACCCGATAATGCCGGTAACGGACAACAACGTATCCCGGGGTTCACAGGGACCCTCCTGTGGTGGGTTCTGTAGGGGCGTATTCACCTTCCTTCCGTACATTACCGGTACCTCTCACTGGCAGCTGTAAATTAATTACATGTCACAGGGGTGGGTGTTTGGGGTGTGGGCCGGGGGGGGGTTATGGGGGGTGGGGCGGGGGGCCGGGGGGGTTATGGGGGGTGGGGGAGGGTTCCATGTCGTTCAATGTAATGTTGTTGCTGTGGGGGGGTGCTGAGAAGGTTTCGGAGCCAGAACGGAGCAGAGGCACAAGCAGGCCGGAAGTAGGCGGGAGAGCTGAGTGGGAGCGGACGCAGGTTTGGAGCCCGTGTGTAAAAAACCCCGGTCCCGGGGGCCCGGGGAGCTTTCTTTACATCAGCGAGCAAATATTATCCCCTCCCCGTGTGTGTGGGGGGGGGGGGGGGGGAGGGGGGGGAATTCTGCTAAGCATACATGATACACCAGGCATGTCGTACTCTCGCTTACGGACTCTTTTTGAGTCTCGCTCAGACATCGCCATTGTCATGTTGTGTGTGTTTAGAACCAGCTCTCAGCTCTCAGCTCTTCTCCGAAGGAGTGAGGACCACACCTCTTATTTGGGGCCCCCTTCCCTCCCCTCCTCCCTCCCCCCCCTTCTCCCCCCCTTCTCCTCCCTCCCCTCCCTCCTTTCCGCTACCCCCACTTCCCTCCCCGTCCCCTCATCTTTGCGATCCGCGCTCTTCACGTGTTCACAGGATCTTCTGGGCAGCAACCTCTTCTCCCGCCTCCAGGTCGCCCGGGCAAGCGTGCTGTCGTACCCGTACTTCCCGGACGCTCTCGCTATCATTACCGCTGCCGTCGGGGAGCAGCCTCCCCTGGAGCAGCCGTCGTCTCAGCTACAGCCGCAGCCAACCAGGAGTGGCGACGCGCTACAGCCGCCGGTGCAAGCATAGGCATCTCAAGAGCGATGAGAGGAGAGAACGAAAGAGAGACCGAGAGAGGAGGAGGCAACAATCATAAGGCCTCCTCAAGGGAAGGCCAGCTCATAAGGCCTTTCACCCGCCCGGGGGGCTGCGCCGACGTACTTGCGTCGTGTGCGTGTGTCTTAGGGGCGAGGCGGTGAGGCGGGGTGGGGGATTGGAGGGCGGTTGCGGGGAAACCAGGAACGTGTGTGTATGTGTGTATGTGTTTTGGAGGGATAAGGCCCTTTGAAGACGTAGTAGATGCGATGGCTGAGGTGGCGCAGGAATGGTTTTCTCGTGTATATGGGAGCGGAGGAAGGCATCTGATCGTTGAGGCTTTGTGTCGGATGTTGCTCGAGAGTGAGATGTACGGCCCACTGTACGGCATACGGCACACGGTACATAATTTCAATCTCTATGGCTGTGGCGACAGTGTTGGTTGTGATGCTACTACTTCTGTTATGACCGTTGTTGTGGCTACTGCGGAATCGGAATGTTGCAAATTATAATAGTATCCACGGCGTCTTTTATCCGCTGTTAACGACGGCAGTGTTCCGTGAACTACTACGACGATAGTGTTTAGGACGCCCGCGTCGCAGTTGAAAATATTCTCTTACGGTTCTTTTCACACATACAAGTGTACGGCAATTGTACGGCAACGTGTGTACGGAGATTTTGTAGGGCAGTTCGAGGATTGTTGTTGTTCTTGTTGTTTTATGCAGGTGATACCCAACTCATGATCCCAATCAGTTACGTGCGCCCTTATGGCGAGAGAGCGCGCGCGCGCACACGCTCTCTTAACTAGTCCACTTGCATAAAAGGGCCTTACTGTTGTACGGAGGAGAAAAATCGTTTCACGCGCCGCCGCGCAAGCAAGCACAGAGGCAAGATGGACCAAGTACATGTGTCGTACATATGCACGTCGTATGCAATATCGTACACACAATATATGATGGCACGGAGGTCGGATGTGTCGCAGTATGTCGTATCGAAAAATCGTTTGGCGCGCCGGATGGTACCGTACAGCGTCGATGTAGCTACGATACATGGTCGGTGCCGTTTCAGTACCGCACACCCTCCGTGGATGGCGGTGGGGATTTTGTCCTTGCTCTGTACGGCATGGCAGAGGCGGCGCTTCTGAGGCACCGTGATGGTTTGCTGCTTTTCACACAGAAGAGATGTACGATGTGTTGTACGTGTATGTGTTGTACACACAGCATCTGGGTTTTCATCTTTTTAATAATCTGTACGGCAGGACGGTACGGCAGTATGGTGTACAACACCTGAAAAGCCAACTTTGGAGCTTAAAAGAAGAGCTGTGTTTTAGAGTTATGATCTGATCTGGAGAGCCGCTGCTGTGCGCCGGCATATCCGATAGCGCCGGACAGGAGCTCCCCTTTCCCCTCTCAATCCCCCTCCCCTTCACTGTAAGAAGAGGTGGAGCGGGATGTTGTCCTCCAGCATCTGCTTGTATGGGGTGACTGGGGTGACTTACACTGTGGGTGACTCGCCCTGCAAGGACTGCTTGTGTATGTGTATGTGTATGTGTGTTTCGCATTTGGCTGGGTTTTCTAAGGATTGGAGGATGCGCACTGCATTTTGAATGTGTTCCTATGTGTGCGCGGTTGTGTGCATGTGTGTGTGTGTATACGTATTGCTGTACGGCAATGTCCTCCCTTGTGCCGTCATTGTCTTCATTGTTGACCCACCGGCACACACACGGGCAGACATATATACATACACACATACACATACAAAAATACACACACACATACCCGCGGTTACCCGACGGCGCTTCGAGAGCTCTTCTTCCGAATGCAGGCTCCGAAGTACGGCCTGATGGGTAGAAGATGGGGGCGAAGGAGGTGCTGACGTGTCGACATGCAGCAGCGCAACGTGTCCACAAGGGGATGTCGCCAACCACCCCGACTGCTCACCGGCTCGGCTGGCTGCAATGGTGCGCACGAAGGAACTTCGACGGCTCCGGGGTGGTGGAGATGCACGCCAATGTACGACATTAGACCCTTGGATCGGTCGGGCAAAATACGGATAGGTGGACGTTTGGATGTGCGCCTCCTGAGGTTGAGGGGAAATCTGAAGGGGGGAGGAGGCAGTAGTGGTGGCGGTGTTTGACCCTTAGATTCGCGTTGGGGGGGAGGGGGGGCCTGTGCTGGTGAGCAGCAGGCATGGCAGTGGCGGCAATGGACTGTGCCAGTCCCACAGAGCCGCATTGCATGGACTGGTGTGCTTTCACCCTCGTTTCCCCGGAGCTTGCTGGCGTGTGTGTGTGTGTGTGCATGTCCATTCGTGCCGTACATGTTTTTGCGTGCTACATGTGTGTTGTGTCGTGTTTTGGAATTGCTTGAATTGGCTCGCTGAGGGAAAGTGTGAGCACACGATGAAACGAAGGTGTACGACGGCCGGTGTCGGTAAGCGAAGTGGGCTGAGGTGGGCGTTATACCCGTATAAGGCCTAGAAGCACACTTCACACAAACAAATACACACACGTGACACTGCCCCCATACGCATACACACATGTCTCCCCTTTTTTTCAAAATTTTGGAGATTTGAGAATTCATTGCGAAGAAAACAGTTGGCAGTTGCTCAACGGCGTGCTCGATGGATGAGGGTTGGCGCTAATGCGGCTGCTACTGCTGTTGGTTGTGCTACAACTGCTGCTACTGCTGCTGATGTTACCAGAGATGCTACTGCTTTCCCTGCTGTCACGCCTCCCCGACAGCCCCCCCTTTTAGGGGGGTTAGGGTTAGGGGGTATCAATGTTATCAATGTTAGGGGGTGTTGATCGATGGATTACGTGTCGGTGATAGCACCGGCAGAGGATGAGGGCAGGTTGAAGGAACCCCACATGCATGCAGCTCTCAGCATTCGTCTTGTGTTTCTGTTTGGCTCCCTGGGCGGGTATCATTACTATATAGGGCTTTACGGTGTCGGATCAGCCGTAGCGGTGGGAGGCGGCCGGACAGAGAAGTTGCAACCGTGGCCCTGGGCAAGCTCTGGCTGCTAGGACGCGCAGGGGGCCGGGTGTGTGAGGAAGATGACGGAGCTTGGAGCCATGTACGGCGCAGACCGCCCGTACGTGCGTGTATGCATATGCCCGTAAGATATATCTGCGTGTCTGTTTACACCGTTTGTACGGCACATTTTGATGTGTGCTGTACGTATTAACTTGCGATTTTGCCGCCCACTCCTTTCCCCCTTTCAACACACACGAGGAGTGGCCGGTGTGACGCTCCCCTCACAACCCCGCCGGTGTGACGCTGCCAACGGGAGTGCCACCGCTGCCGGCAACCCCGTAGACCGGCGCCCTTTTCGGCGGATGCATGTTGGAGGTGTGGGGGGGCCGCTGTCTGAAATGACGGCGCCGTTCCTCGCTGCTGCCCGTGTTGCTGTCCCCGCCCCCCCACACACACCCTACGCCTACGCAGTACTAATTAAGGACACGTTTTTGAACGAATATGTACTACATGTCAACACCGTGATCGGTTGAAGCGCGCGGCGCGGCACTGCCCCGCAATAAGCCAGAGATTCTGCAGGCGTGTGCCACACGTTATGTGTGTTTTTATAACGCCGCTCTGATGCCGCACACGCACGCATGCACTTCTGTTGTTCTTGTTCCTTTCTTTTATGATACGCATGATACTCCAGACATGTCCATGTATGAATGTTTTGTATGGTGGTTAAAGTGGGGGTGGGGGCTTGGGGCCGGCCGCCACGTCCGTCGCCTGCTGGCAGCACTGAGCCGTCCTTGCGCGTGTGTGAGGAGGCGCCGGTGTGTATTGGCTGCGCGTGGTTATGGCTTTTCGTGACATGTGAACAGAAGTGGGGGTCGGCATATCGCCCCGAATGGCTTACCCGCAAGAGCTCACGCAACCCTTCCGGCAGGTTACCGGAATTTGCACAGGCTGGTAGCTGGCGGCAGCTTGTTGGGCGATAGGGATTTGGGGCTTAGGGGATTGGGCAGTTTTGTAAACTGTAAATTATTTCTGTCCGTATACGGAAGAACAAAGCCGACGGTATGCTGTCCAACTTCGAATTAACCAGATAACGTGTCGTACATACCCTCGACACTTACCCCCGACGGTCATTAACCTCCCCGCCGCGTCGTCTGAAATGGCGCCCGTCGTGGCAATACACTTTCCCCATCGTGCCAACTCGCGGGGGGGAGGGGGCCCTTCCTAGCTTCGATTGCAACATCCACTTCTCCTTCCCCTCCTTCCCCTCCCCTCTTCGCTCCTCCGCCACCCCCGCCCCATCAGCACAGTGGGCATCACCGCCAACACCACGCACTGCTGCCAACAATCCGGGTCACATCAAAATCTTCAAATGCAGCTCAGCAGCAAACAGTAGCAGTACACGAGCAGTGCTTCACCCAACATCTTCCTTAGTTGTGCCCCATTCCGCCGCAGCCAGTCAACTTGTGTCGTGGTAGTGTCGTACTGCTCTGGTCTCGGAGTCAGTTTCCAACCAACGGAGCCAGTACCCTGCCGTCATGGGCAATACACTCCTCCCCCTCACGGCCTCCCTCCCCCCTCCCCAAGACACACATGCATGCAAACATACATTTCTCACCAATCGCTTGATAGGCTTTTACAATCCACCGCCATGGAGAAGAACGAAGACTACGAAGACTACCCTCAAGAGCCCTTCAGCCCTTCAGGCCGTCAACCTGCCCGCTTGGCCAAGGGAGGGGACCCCGGCGGGGAGCCGGCCGCGCTGGGAGCAACGGGTTTTCTTACCCCCGACGCCGCGGAGCCCGGCGGTGCCAACCCGGCCGGTTGCGGCGCCCCCGTCACCGACGGCGGCATCGGCTCCTCCGGCGGCCGCGTTCCGGGCATCAACTTGCACTTGGCAACTATCGTCACCGACCGACCGTCGGGTCCCCCCGACAATGCTGCCAGCCCTCCTCGAAGCGTACATTGCAATCGTAATGTACGGAATTCCGCATGGCCGTACGTGGCTACCATGCCAGCGTGGGGTTGTCGTGGGGCCGTGTACGACAGAGTGATGGAACGGAGCTCGCCCGCCGTCAGGGGAACCTTGGCGGCGCCGCCACCTGACGGCGCTGGCGGGTCCGCCACCGCCCAGCCCGCTTCCCGCGCCTCCGCCGGCAGCTCCTGCAGTACGACCTCACCCGGCGCAGAGCCATTTACCGTACTTTTCAAGCTTCCGACCTCAAAGGAGGCCTTGGCGGTCTCACCAGCATATACGGCATCCGGGAAGGTCAACGTCAGCACGCGCGGCTCCGATGGGGTGGCGACGCCCGCAGCTGCAGTAGCGGCGTTGGCGGCCTTTACCGCCTTGTTGCCACCGGCAGGAGTGTTGGGTTTTGATGCGGTCGGCGTTCCACCCGCCGGGGCCGCCGCCGCCGCCGCCGCCGTGGTGGCGACAGCTCCGCCGCCGCGCTGCTTCCCGCCTACTGACGGCGGCAGCGGCACTCGCACCGTTTCCGCCAGCTGTTGCAGCAAAAACGGATCTGGATCCGGCTCGGGGTACGATGGTCCCGCCACAAACACACCCTCCTGCCAACCCCGTCCCCGTAGCGGGACTCGCAGCTCGTCCTGCTGATTCGGTACGACAACTTGGAGCATGTCTGCAAAGTACGGCCGCTGGCTGTTAGGGCTAAAGCTAACCGTCACTTCCGCCGTCTCCCCCTGCGCCAGCGTCCCCTCAGCCGGGTGGCAAGAGAACGGCGGCCGCATTGCCAAATTAGGATCCGCGGAGGCGCCGCTGCCGATAACAACCATCGTAAACGACAGCGGGAAGGGACACACGTTGGTAACTGTCAGTGTACGACTGCCGCTCTCCCCAACCAGCACGTCCCCTAGGTCCAAACCGGTGGAGGTGATGCCTTCCGGACCCAGCTGCAGCTCCGGAGCGATTCCGGCGCCCTTGAGGGCAAGCCTGAGCGTGGTACGCGCGGACCTGGACCGGCGGTGGTGGTTTCGGAGCAGGCAACGGCTAACGGTTAGTAATGGCTCAAACGCGGATCTTATGCTAAAATGGAGATTTTCTGGGGCCTTATGGTTGGTGGGCGGCTGCGCTCCAGGAGGGGATGGGAATACGAGGAAATGAGTGAACGTGCCAAGGACCTAAAACCCCTGACCTGCGACGAAGGAGGAGAAGTGGTGAAAGGGACAAAGAGGGGACAAACACACATACACACACGCGCGCGCGCACGCACATAATCGCCGCAATGCTTATATTTGGCACATTCGCATTCGTTATTCCCACCATTATCACAACCAACACAACCAACACAACCGCTACCCAAGCAGTGATTCCCCTGCGTTCCTGCGCCCCTCCCCGGATCCGGCGGTTATCACACGCCATAACCCCCCTTCCGCGGCCCCCTTCCTGGTACAGCAGTACACGGTGCCGTCTCTATGTCTTCTCCTCCCTACCTGACCACCAGTGTCTCCAGGTACTGTGTTCGCGCATGCGGGGTGAAGGCCACCAACATGCGGAATATAGCGCCAGGTCGCACCGGCCTCAGCGCATTCACGCGAGAAAATACCTCCCTGCTGTCCAGCGCCTCAGCGGTCAGGGTCATCACCTCGGTGCCTGCGGGTAATGGGAGGTAGGGAAAGGGGGAAAGGTAAGATCGGGTATCGTACTGGGGTGAGTACACGCACTCACACCAAAATGCCTCCCTCCTCCCTCCTCCCTCCTCCCTCCTCCCTCCTCCCTCCTCCCTCCTCCCTCCTCCCTCCTCCCTCCTCCCTCCTCCCTCCTCCCTCCTCCCTCCTCCCTCCTCCCTCCTCCCTCCTCCCTCCTCCCTCCTCCCTCCTCCCTCCTCCCTCCTCCCTCCTCCCTCCTCCCTCCTCCCTCCTCCCTCCTCCCTCCTCCCTCCTCCCTCCTCCCTCCTCCCTCCTCCCTCCTCCCTCCTCCCTCCTCCCTCCTCCCTCCTCCCTCCTCCCTCCTCCCTCCTCCCTCCTCCCTCCTCCCTCCTCCCTCCTCCCTCCTCCCTCCTCCCTCCTCCCTCCTCCCTCCTCCCTCCTCCCTCCTCCCTCCTCCCTCCTCCCTCCTCCCTCCTCCCTCCTCCCTCCTCCCTGGAGTGCTCCTTACCAAGGTTGCTAACTTCCAACGTACGAAGCACGCGCTGGCCCACCGGCACCGGGCCAAAGTCTAAACAATGGCACTGATGAAGTCCCACGTACGGTAGTGACGTATTGAGTACGAGATCTGGCAGCGTGGCGCAGGTAGAAAGCTGTAGATGCAGCTCCTGCGTTGTCGTCGCCGTCGATGTGGCGGTGGCACTTGCTTCCGCCGCCGGCGCAGGTCCACCCGGGCTCTGCTGCTGTTGCGGCCGGATGTAGCACGTAATGGTGTGCTCGCGGTATCGGTACCACGAAGAAGCGGCGGGGCCGTACAAGCGCCGCCAGAGAGCACTGATGGCGCTGCCGGAGGTGGCAGCACCGCCACCTCCGTACTCGACCCCCTCGGGGTCGGCACCATCAGGAAGGTCGTTAAAGTCAGTTGGCGCCTCGGAGACCTTTCCGCTCTGCAATTCAGTTGAACGAATCAAAACGGATTTGGAAAGATGAAAAGATGGATTAAGCACGGTTTCGGAGCGGGTACTCGTGCCGTATATTCTGCACGGCGTATCGAAAAGCTTCACACACACACACACACACACACACACACATATACACACATATACACACACGCGCGCGCGCGTACACGCACGCACACGGTTCAGTCCTCTCACAAGAGCGCGGAGAAAGTCTGAAAAGAAAGAAATCGAATAAGAAATTAAGGACAGGAGCTAAAGACATGACTCATGATCCAGTTCAGATATTGACGCAGCTTCCCCTCATGCCCCTTCCCCCTCCCGCCCTCCTGCCCCTTCCCTTGCTCACACAGCCCCTTTTCCCCTCGTCTTCCCCCTGTGCTCGTCTGCGGTGCTCCTCATTGCGTCATGTGTTAGTCATGTGTAGGTCGCAGGAGGGCCACTACCAATCGCTAAATCAGCTAACAAATGTGTCGTACAGCTGTCATTTCTGGGAAGTGTACGGTTATAACAATAGCGTGCTCGCGGAGGATGTTTCCTGTGCCGCGGTTGCGCGTCTTGTTCTCCCCCTTCCCCCTTTCCCCCCCTTCCCCTCCCTCGCCTCCTTCCCCGCTTCCTCCCCTCCGCCCTTTCCTCACCTTCCGGCTCGGTGTCGGCGACGCCCTTCCGCCCTTCCGCCCATCATTGGACTTCCTCTTGCCCTTCACGCCTTGGGGCGACGAGGACCGGTGTGGCCGCCCAGGCGAGTCGCCACCCCGTTCCCGTCCATCCATCCCTGCTCCCCCCGCCTCCCCTTTTTCATCCCCGCTGGCACCTCCAGGGGGGCTCGTCGTCGCCTCCGGCGACGCCAACCCTGGCCACCGCGGCGGCGATCCAGGGGAGTTGATGCCGTCGTACAACGGCCCGTTGGCGTCAGCGGCGGCGGGTGGCGGCGGCGCTCCGGGCTCCTCACCCTCTTCCGGCGGTCTGGGGCAGTAGTCGATTTGGACCCTGAGGCGCGCCTGAGGAGGGACCTCTCCCACGTGGGGGCTGAAAATGAGGTCGCTGCGGGGCGGTACGGCGAACTCGTATGCCTGTGTATGTGTGGGGTTGGGTTGGGTAGGGTGGGGTAGGGGGCCAAGCTTAGGGGCGTGTGTGTGTGTGTGTGTGTGTGTGTGCGGCTGTGGAGTTGCGTTGGGCTAGGAAAGGATGGGTTTTAGGGGGTTAGTTATGGCGGTTGCAGGGGTTGTACGGCAGCGGTGTTGACGCATGTTGATGCTCTTTCCCGTGAACATCCCAAACTGACGCCAACACGCGCAGGGCTTTGACGCCCTCCCTGGACGCAACCACCTGCCCCGCCCCTTTTCACATGGTTAGCTGTCCATACAGATGCCCGCCTGATGCACATCCCTGTCGTACTTATCATACACACATGCATACTATACACCATGACTACCATACCCACACATAATTTCCCTAGATTTCTGCCCGAACACTTTGGGTAGGGATGTAAACAGAGATCCAAATAAAGCTATGGGGCCCGTGTCGCCCGTTGCTGTCGTACATACACAGCCATACACACATGCATACACACATTCCATATGCATGCACGCTCCCGTACCTGCGGTGCGTCCGTACGGTTGATGAGCACCACCGACACCGTGTTCGTATCGCCCACCGCCGTCGCAGGCATTGAAATACGGTTGTACGACATACTCAAGCGTGGCGTCACGCCAACCGCCTTGCACGGTAAGGTGAAGCTCCTCCCCGCCAGCGTCTTTGCCGTGACGCTGAAACTCTGAGGTCCAGCAATCGGCGGTTGGAACGACACTAACCGCTCCAGGGATTCTCCCGGCAGTACATGTCCGAAGCCGTCATTGGGACTTACACGGAGACCGGATGGGAGGCCCACGAAGCCAAAGGTTTGGGGCAGGCGTCCCGTGTTGTGGATGATGAGGCGCAGTGCCGTACGCTCGGCCATGACGCAGTCTCCAAAGTCCAGGGATGGGGGCTCGAAGACGAGGTCCGTGTGTGTGACTTGAGCGCGAAGGCTGAAGGGGACGGGCAATGTCTGGTCAGGCACAGAGAGGCGCATAGGCACCTCAATGATCTGCATGGGGCGGGGTGGAGGGGGGAGGGAAGCTGAGATGAAGCTGGGAAAAAGGGAGAAGGGGATTGCAGGGGAGGGTCAGCGTCAGGGACGCTAAACACGTAACAGGTGTGCACACATACACACATACACACATACACACACACTCACCTGGTCCTCCTCCGGATCCACGAGGTGCCGCCGACACGCGGTCAGCAGGGCCGGGGTGGGTTTGAACCGGATGGCGATGGGGAAGGAGTCACCCGCCTGCACCCGGGAGCGAGGGAGGGGGGAGGGGTGGGCAGGAGAGGGAAGAGGAGGGGGAAGAGGAGGGGGCACTAATGACGGGGCGGTGGTGATGGTGGAAGTGGTGCAAAAGCGTTTTGGGGCAAAGGGTTTGGTTTCGGGACCAAAGATCAATGTTGTACGCCTGCCCCTGCCCCTGCCCCTGCCCCTGCCCCTGCCCTTGTTTCCTCTCACCTGCACGAACCCAAAGTCCGGGGAGAACTCGAAGAAGCCCTCTAACTCGGAGCGAGGTACGACAGTCACCTTCATGGCCGTCTTGCCACCATTTCGGACCTGTGGGGTATTACCAATATGTGTGTATTTTGTAGTTGGCAGTTGATTGTTATAATTTGGCAGTTAAGGTTTGCTCTTTTTCCTTCCCCCTCTCCGGCTGTAAACCCTCTTTCACTGTAATATCCCACACATGTATCAACATAATATCTACATTAATATCTACATATTATCATATAGATACTGACATTGTTTTGATATTAAACGTACTCACGCTTTCGCCCTCCGTGAGTCGCTGTGTCCTGTCCCGGTGTTCTCCTGACCTCAAAGAAATTGGCATTCTCAAGTACCCCAGCGCCCCTCCTCCTCCGCCCTTCTCCCCCGACTTCACCACCAACTCCCCCATCCCGACTGACCAGCAGTACGTCTCTATACACATGTCCCATCAGACAGCACTGGAAGTCGATGACGGGCCGCTCCAGGTAGATGGGCACGTCGCGACCCACCCCCGTCACCACCACCTCGTGCTGGGGCAGAGACAGGCGCTTTACACTGGGAGCTCTGCGCGAGAGGGTTGGGAAGAACGTGTGTGTTTGGGATTGGATGCGAATGTTCGTAATGGCCTGGTGTGTTTTGGGAATGGCTGATTGTGTGTATTCGTACGTATTCGCTAGAAGGGGGGGGGTGCAGTTGGATGGGGCGGTGGTGTAAGAAGCTCCCAAAGCTGTGCCGTATATTCTAAGGATGAGTGGAGGGATGAGTGTACTGCAGACCCCCTTTTGCCCTCCGCCCGAAGAACCCACTTGTACGAAAAGTTTAGCACCAGTTTCGCCGGCGCCGCCAGTACGGGCGCGAAGGTAACGGTGAAAGTCACTTTGCTGTAGCCCTTGAGTGTGCCGACGCACGGAAACACAGTGAAACCTCCGTGAGTCAGCCGCCGCTCCTCCCGCGGCGCCACTGCTGGCGGCGCCGCCGCGCCGTCGGCGGCGCCGGCAAGGCTGGCGAAGGAGCGCGCACGCGACAGCGTGCCGCTGCTGCCGACGCCGCCACCCGTCCGCGGCGTTGCGGCGGTTGCGGCGGCGGCGGCGGCGGCGAGGGTGGCATCCACGAGGCCGCGAGTGAAGGTGACAGATTTGATCAGCGCCCGCTCATCATCGGTAAGCTGAGGGCTGTCCAACCGGTACTCCACCTGGTTTCGGAGGAAAACCGTACGGAAGTGGAAGGGGAAATTCGTTCAAAAACGGAAGTTGGCATTAGTTGCGGGTTAGGTGACTTTTTATGACGGTTAGGTGACAACGAGTTAACGAATTTATTTTGATTCCAAAAATGACGACAGGAGGTGGCTCCGAGGATTCGAGATTCAGTGTGGCGATTATCCGCCGTACATATCTGCCTCCTATGCCGTACATACACACACACACAGACGCACATACACAGACGCGTCTGTTAGGGCAGGGTAACTGGGCAATGTCAGATCCAGTTAAATTCTCATAACGTACATATGGACATACGCACATACACATACGTGTTGATTAACTCCTGGTCAAAGTGATGGAGATGTGATATCTTCGACCGCGTTCCCAAATGTACGGCGTCGATACGGGCCCTTCACCAAACCGCTTCACCAATATGCCTAGTGCCATCTCCCGGGAGAATGCTGGATGCCAAAAATATCTGCCGTACACGCATACACACGTACCTCCAACGCTCCGTCGTTAGATAAGACAAACGTCCGCGTCTCCGCGTCCCCAAGCGTCACGCCGCCGCCAAAGTCCACCACGGCCGGCGCCACCGACAGCGCCGCACGCTTTGTACGGCAACGGATCGGCACCTGGAATGGCCCCGTGTCCGCCAGAAGCTGTAGGCAGGTGTCGATGTCGACCGGGGCCTTCGGAGTGAAGGACACGGCCACTTCGCCGGAAACTCCGGGGGCAAGGTAGCCGGGCAATTTGTACGAAAAGTCCAGTACATCACAGTACTCCACGGGGATGCCGAGCACGCTGCGGGTGTTGGGTTTTGTGGGCGCGTGGGTGTTGGGGTTTGTGGGCGTGTGGGTGTTGGGGTTTGTGGGCGTGTGTCAAGGTGTGTCAAGCCCTCCCGTTCCCCCCTCCATTCCCTCCTCCCCCCACCCAACCCCCGCACAAGAAAAGCGCAAGGAAAGCCCCACGCACCGGAACGTGTTCTTCTTATATGAGCGGTTAATGATCTGTACGGACAACGTTGTCGTACGGCCCATGTCAAAGTCCTTGAAATCGATGACGGTGGGTGATGCCAGGAAGGCGTCGCCGCCGAAGGTTCGCCCCATCTGGGTCTATCGGGGGGCGGGGGGAAGAGGAGGGGAGAGGGGGGGGAGAAATCGAGGACGTGTACGGAACGACACGATGATGTGAAGAAGCTCCATCGAGCTTGCTCGTTACAGGGAGATAGGGTGACGGGCGCAAATACGCGCAGTGCCCGTTGCCAAGTGGTCACCACATCACCCAACAAGGGAATAAGAGGCGGAAAAGATGGAATGCTTACGTAATGAAGCGAAGGTAATGATATCATGATACATCATATCGTATCGTTTATTATATTATAAATATAATGATATTTCATGTAAATTAATAATTTAACGTAATATAATATATCACGGAGAAGAGTTGATGGAGTCACACGGTAGGTGCTTTCCACAGCACTTGCAATTTGGAGAGTCCACCCAACCGCCCCCTACCACCCCATTGACCCGTATCCACCCAGGTGCCCAATCCCCCCTTCCCTCCCCCCACCCATCCAATCCTCTCCCCTCCCCCCTCCCTCCTACCCCCCTTCCTCCCCTAGCTGACCCACCTGAACCGCACCAATGCCTTCCTTGTGTTTTGCCTTGGCCGCCTCCATTATGCTCTGCTCCAGTTTGGTGAGTGGTCTCGTGGCTAGCTGCTTGTAACGATCCGCCTGCTGCTGCTGCTGGAGCTGCTGCTGGCTGTGCTGAGAGGGGAGGGCGTGCTTAGCTCCCTGGGACTGCTGCGCGGATGTGCGATGCAGAGAGCGTGGTGGGGAACCCATGCCTGCGTGTACGACACATACACATACACATACACATACACACCATGATATGATTTTCCTAAGCAGGGGTGTGTGCTGGGTATCCCTCCCTGTTCATTTCCTCCCGGGCCACCCTCCCCAGCCCCACACCAAACCCAACCCGTCCGGCACAGACCCTCCCTGCTGCCCCACTCGCCGCACGTCACCCCCTCCCCTGGACCCCCTGTTCCCTGCCCCCTTCCCCAACCCCCCTGTTACCTTTCCCCTTCTTCCCTGCCACCCTTCCCCCCCCTCCCCAAACCCACCTCATCCCGCTCGCCCCTTTTCGTAAGTGAAAGGCCAGGTGGTGGCACTCAGTTCGTTCCTTAAATCTTTTTCCCAATTGTCCATTCGTGCCCTCCTTCCACTTTTCCTCTTCTGGTTATAGCCCCGCAGTCGGTTCGCATCGATCATTGGCCTTTTATTTGAGCCTGGTTGAGTCCTGGTTGATTTCTCGCAGCATCGAGTCTCTGCTTTTAAAAGTCTGGTTCAAAATTTGCTGCTGCTCATTCGCAGTGGGCCGCATTCATCTTATGGGTTGCTGTGACCTGCTGGGGCCCTTTGGTCTTCCTTCCTTATCCTCCCACTCCCCAACCCCCTCTCCCTGCTACCCCTGCCGCACACCCACACACCCACCCTCTCCGTCCGATTCGCTTCCGTAGCCCCCCTTAGCATAACCAAGTCCCGCCACCGCGTCCGCCTCCGCATTGCGGTACTTGGCGGGCAGCAGCAGCTGTTTCGGCGCCTCCGGACCCAGTCGCGCCAGCTGCTTGGCGAGCAGCTCCGGGGAGGCGGTTCCCTGCCCGAAGCGGCCGTCCTTGACCACCGTGGCTTGAGAAGGAAACACAGGAAGGCGACCTGCAGTGTGTATGTGTGTATGTGTATGTGTATGTGTATGTGTATGTGTATGTGTATGTGTATGTGTATGTGTATGTGTATGTGTATGTGTATGTGTGTTTTGGGAATGCGGGGTGAGGGGTGAGGGCTGCGTGTGTGTATGTGCATGTGTATCTGTGCATGCGTGTACCTCACCGTGCCTCCAGTGACCGCCTTACATGACCCACCCACCCGTGGGGTCCAGCATGGTGGTTCCTGCCACTGTGTGAGTACGCATGTACTCGTCCGTACGGGCCTGACGTGCCGCCACACCCATCTCCCGATCAAACTCCACCTGCAGGAAGTATGGAACACGGGGTTGGGGTTGGGATCGGGGGCGTTAGAGCTGATGGAACGTGAGACGTGAATACACGATTTTGCGATGAGTTACCAACACCGGTGGTTGGGAGCGCGAAACACACACACACACACGCGCGCGCGCACACACACACACACAAACACACACACGCGCGTACACACACGCACACACGCGCGCACATACACACGCGCACAAACACACACCCCACGCAAAGCCGACCGACGCGTGGATAGAGAGCTGCGCTGCGATACACTGCACAGCAAAGGTGCGGTTACCGGACATGCATGCGACGAGCATGAGGCCAAGCAATACGGATGGTGGGGGCTGGCGGGGTGGGGAGGGCTAGTGCTAGGGCTAGGGTTAGGGGTCAGGTTCCGAAGTTGCTGCTCTCGCCCTTCCCCCCCAAACAGCGCCATCAGCTATATCGGCGCCAGGGAGGGGGGGCTAGGTAGTTGGTGTCTCACCCTGTCCATCTTCTCCTTCTTCCTGGCCGCCAATGCCCTCTGGTATGTCTCCTGCTCCCGGGCCAGCTGAGCGGCCAGGTCCAGCTGCCGGGCGGCGATGTTGGACTGGATGGCGGCGTGCTGCCGCTTCGCCTGAAGGGTGGTGGTGGTGGTGGTGGTGGTCATAGTAGAGGTGTGTGTGTGTGTGTGTGTGTGTGTGTGTGTGTGTGTGTTGGGGAAGGGGAAGGGGAGAGAGGACAGCGAGGAGGACAGAAGAGAGACAGCGTGTGTTTGTATTTAACAAAGTTACAACTAAACCTAGGTAACTATGCTTAGTCCTAGCTTCTTTCGCATCACACCGGGCCGTGCGGATTAGAAAAGTAAAAGAAGTCGCTAGAAGCCCCGAAGCGAGAAGTTGCCACCAGAAACGGAAACAAGGTAGCGAGGTAAGTGAAAAGAGCAATGGCTAGATCGTGATGGAGGACCCAAGGGAGCAACAAATCGCCGTCAGCCCTTTGCGCCACCCCATCGTCCTCCTTGCCGTACCTCCTCCTGCTGATCACGCCGCCTGAAGACCTCGTAGGGGTTTAATCCTGCCTCCACCAGCGCCCCAAACTCCTTCTCTTGCACCTCCCGCCGCTGCCGCTGCAGCGCCGCCGCCAGCTCCGCCTGCCGTGCCACGTCAGCCCGCACTGCCGCCATGCTGGACTTAAGACCCAGGACTGCTTCTCGGCGACGACCCTGCTCCGAAGCCAACCGCTGCTGATTGGCGGCCACGCCCTCACGCAGGCGGGTGTGCTCCGAAGCCATGCGGGCCAGCACCTTTTGCCGGGCCTCCTCCGCTGCCCTGTTGTGGACGTTAATTAATTAGTTGTCGGTTGGAGAAGACGTGGCCGGTTAGAGGTGGCATTAGGAAATGATAATTTGAGAGGACGTCAAACGTTCGGGAACGTTGTCGGGTCGTTGTTGAAGTCAAGGAGTTTTAGGGTTTTAGGGTTTTAGGGTTTTAGGGTTTTAGGGTTTTAGGGTTTTAGGGTTTTAGGTTGGGATACGTGTGGGGTTCAGCGGTGTGTGTGTGGGGGGGGAGAGGGAGCAAGAGACTCCAGGGAAGGGAAGGAGGTGGAGGAGCCGTGTATCGTTGTCAACCCCCAAAGCTCATGACGTAACATCACTCGTTTGCCCGTCTGGAGCAGGTCCTTACAATGTACAATAATGGTTTTCGGATTGCTCCTCTATCCTGTCTGGTGTGTGTGTGTGTGTGTGTGTGTGTGTGTGTGGAAAGAAAGGCACCCCTCCCACCATCCCTCACCTTCCCTCTCTCCTTCGCTCCCTCCCTCCAACTCCCCCTCCCAACCCACACAAACATCCTTGCCGTCGCCTGAGCCAATGGCGGGTACGTGCCCTACCTTCCCCCCCCCATGTGCGCATATACCCGCATATGTTATGTCGAATTCCTTAAGTCGATATCATCGGGAACATCCTAAGCCCTTAGCTCTGAATCCTATATAAGGCCGATGAGTCCCCGCTTACTCCATGCGCCGTCGGGCCGCTTCCTCGGCTTCCTGCTGCGCTGCCGCTAGCCGCGCCGCCTCCGCCGCCTGACGCCGTTTGTAGCCGGCAACGGCGCGCTCCTCCCGCGCACGGAGCTCGGCGGCGGTGGCACTCGCTGTTGCGGTCTCGGAAGCCTAGAGGTGTAGGAATCGGGTGGGGGCAAGGCGGAAGAGGGTGAGGTTCGTGAGGTGGGTGGGTGGGTTGGCTTAAGTTGTGACAGTTGAGAAGGCGGAAAGGAGGCCCTGAAGCGCAGACGCCGCGATCGGCGTCCCAAAAGCAGATTGGATGAACGGCTGTGTCCGTCAGGGCGAGTGAGGAAAAGGCATGGGAAAAGGCTCCATTCTCGTATGATTCACTTCCCCCTCCAAGGTAATCCACAGGTAATGCACCCAAGAGCGCAAACCCCACTATACCAGCACCGGCTGGCCGCCCCCCCCCTTTACCTGTGCCGCCTCAACCTCCTCCTTGGCCTCCGCCAAAAAGTCCAGCTCCCGCTCCGCAGCCCGCAGAGCTGCCTCCGCAGCAATCAGCTCCAGTTGGCGCGACGACTGCACCCCTTTCTGCGCCTCCAGCGCTGCAGAGCGCTGAGATAGCCAGGTCTCCACCTGGCGCTGACGCTCCGGAGCCGGAGGGAGGCGGCGGGACAGCTCCTCGGCCTCGCTTTGGAGGGAGCTACACACATGCACGCACGGACACACACACATACAAAAGTGGGCAGATAAGAACTCCACACGAGTAGGGGGGGGGCGAACTCAAAAAAACGAGATCGTGAAAAAACGAGAATAGGGAGCCAAACATAACATGAAGTCGCCAAAAGTCGCTCCGGGCCGCCCTGTTCGCTAACCCCAACCCCGCCCCAAACGCGCTCACATGCCACATCCCGTCACAAATTTGCTCTTCTTTCGGATTGCCCTCGCGTTTATATCTTACATGTCTCCTGGCTGGTTTCATGGCAACACATGCCTACAAAATCCTCTCCATAACCCATCTTGGATCTTCTGCTGGGAATGTTATGGGCGGACACCGAAGGACATGCCGCACACAGGCCCAAGGGCCGCATCATGCCCGACCTGATCTCAGCTTCCATGCTCCGCACCAGATCCGTTGCCTTGTTAGCCTCCAGCAGCACCTCCTCATACCGTTTCTGGTTGGCATTGACCGCCTTTATAACTGATTGCAACCGCCGCTTCAACTGCTCGGGATCCGCACCGAGGGTGGGCCCTAGCGATAACCGTGGGGGCTCCTCCCAGGCGGCGACCGGAGCGATGGGAGGGCTTTCATCACCTCCGCCTCCGCCTCCACCGCTGATGCCGTTGCTGGAGCTAGGGCGCCTGTTGGTGGGGCGCGTGGGGGGCTGTGCTGCTGCGGCTGTGACTGCTTTTGTGTGGTGAAGGGAGACGGCCATTGCACCGGAGCCCATAAGCTCGTGATAGCTGGGGAGGGCGTTATCCTGCTGGTGCTGTACCAGATCCTGAAAGCGGGAAGAGGGAGGGGTGATGGTGGAAGGTTTTACAGAGAAGAGTTTGGAGGTTAAGGTAATGTGGCGGGGACCTATGGTCGCGGGCAGGCGTGATGGGTTCGGGGATGCGGGTTGGAGGACGCGGGGACCAGCTTAAGCACCGACTTGCGACGATCACACGTGGTGCTTCCTGTTTGGAAGGGTTTCGCACCCCTTAGAGACAAAGATGATCAATTGCGCATGCTGCGTGCGCGCCATGGCCGGTGATGAGTCGACCCACCAGTGCTATATCGACTGATTCAGGTATAGTATACCCATTGCCTAAAGCGGTACGGCAAGCCTGGCGAACGAATAGTTGTATAGGGAATGGCCTGGCACATTTCGCACCTGGTGCAGTGCTGGTGGAACACGCTCCTCTTCATCATCATCATCCCTCCAAAGCTCTTCCAAATATAGTTCTTCGGGTTTATTTGCCATCCCGAATTGTCGAACCGGGGTAAAAAGTGTTCAACCCGTCATCACCGAAACGATTGACCTAACAGGATTTCCAAAACTATGAAATAACGTTTTGAGCTACGTTGCCAAGGGCAGCGTCGTCCAAGGGCGCCTTAGAGTACGGTACGTTTATGTACGGCCCTATTTTTTATACAAAAATTGACTGCCTGTCTTTTTACTATCATTTTTCTTTCTTTTTCACTGCTCGTTCTTGCGGTCCTTTGAGCCTCCTGGCTCGTACGGGCCTTACGAGCTCTTCCTGAGTTTGTAACATCATCATCATCATCATCATGACTGCCTGTGCTTCTTCTCATACCTGTTTCCTTGACAAATTACCCAGGTACGCCTCCACATTCTGACCTATTTACTTCAGGCTTCTAACTATTTCCTGTAGGCTGCTTACCGTTGCCCCAACTGTCTTTACTCTCCTTGATATCCTGTTGGAGCCGCGTTTAGTTAGCCTAGAATGGCTTATACATTTAACCATACATGCTCATAACTCTTTCCACGTCGCCCAGTATATTCGTATTAATCGGCTGGGATGCAAGGCCGTTTGATACATTTCTTACCGCTTTCTTGCCGGAAGCGTTCATCAGGAATCTTGGTGGGCGAGTCCATCGTGACATCTTTCTCGAGGTGGGTATTCGTCATGTTGAAAATCGGAGGCGGAATTTTGCGGTTATGGTGATCTCTTTTTACACTTGATAATTTGTCCGCTAAATTTGCTGATGGTGAAGTTTACTTATCTAGTAGCGGAATTTTGCTACCCCGCCGCCGTTTAACGGGTTGTGAAGGACTAGCAAAACTGGCTAATAGTTCTGCTAGCCTTGCTAGTTATGCAATTACAGAAAGTTTTATAAACCTGCAAAAAGCAAACATCTATATTTAGGTAAAAGTATTTGAACGTCATGTTTTGTTGCTGCAACGAGCAAGCCCCGGTTTCGGGCCTTCGTATCGCATCGATCGTTCGTAATTTGTTACACTGGTATCGAGATTACCATTCCCTTGGGGAGCGCTATCCGCAACTAACACTACTGCTGCTGGCTAGCTACTGGGAGGTTGTGTAGGCTCGCTTAGTAGTACCACTTGCCTCGCGAGGACGCTCGGTCCTAGGGGGGAAGTGTGTAACGAGAAAGCCCCGGGTTCGGGCCTTTGGATCGCTCCTACGTAATTCGTTACAGTTGCCCTGAAAGGTATCGTGGTCGTGCTGGTACTGGGGCCTGCCGCCCCACGCAGTACCAGCACGACCAGTTTCCCGCCGCGCGCACTTCCACAGTCTTGATGTACGTACATACACGGGTCATCGATAGAAACATTCTTATAGAGATAAGTAAAGGCAGAAAAGTATTATTGCATTACAAAGTCCGAAAGCAAATGTACTAAGTAAAGAGCGAGGGAACAGTCATAATATGTTGTCCTGATTGCGAACTTCCCCCTATCGATCTAGGCGTTTCCCCCTAGGTATTCCCCTGAATTGCCCCCTAGATATTTGTGCTGCCCTGCAGCAAACATTCTGGGACACCCCTTGCACCTCTTTGGTCGTCAGCTTGCTCTATGTATTTTATGTACTTATTGGGTGTATTGTTATCCTATCAGTATGGCATGTTGTCCTATTGATGTTATTTACATATATACATGGGTTGTCCTGATGCAGCATCGGCCCGGGCATCCAACATAGTGCAATAATTCATATGCATCTATTTACTCATGCATGCAGGAAAGTTGCTTGGGCTAGTTCTGGGCGCCATTGTAGTAGTTGAGTGCCGAAAAGACCTCTTGAGATGTTGACAGGGTGCTTCTTACACCTTATATTGTGATAGTGTGCGCCATACACCGACGTACGAACAACTACTACAACTTATAAATCTTTAATTTCGGAGACCATGAACTTAGGTTACCATGCATGTACACATGATTAAAACATTAATACTGTCACACTAAATTAAAAAGAATGCCACAGCAATTGTAGTAGTTGATTGCCGCCGCAAAGGCCTCTCGAGATGTTGACAGGGTGCTTCTTGCACCTTATATTGTGATAGTGTGTTGCCGTACGTCTACGACTACTACAGCAATGCTAAGTACTTTACTTATCATCCGAGCCAAAAGACATGACAAGGGTGTGGATAATAAAGGTCTGTGTTTGCATCTATCACTGATTCTGGCCTCAGCATGATGGTGGGTTGCACTATAGGGAATCCCCACTATTATACACAGATATTTGAGTTCTTATAAGGATCATTAATTGAAAGCTGTAAACTATTCCAAAGTACTTAGCTGAATGATGAGGACTTGATTAAATATGTAGGGCTTACGTACATAAAGCTGAAGCTGCAGGTTCAGCAGGAATGTCTAAATGTTTTTGGCAGGAAATATTTAGTCTTGATCTGATGCTAGCACGCAGAAAACCTAGCAGGCCTGCATATCCGGCTAGGCTAGCGACTCAGACCTAGCAGCATGTTAGCAGGTGCTTCGCAGGTTCATATCATAGCTTATTACCGGGCCTAGCAGGCAGTTGGGCCCCTATTAGCATCAGCTGCTAGGCTATCTGCTAGGGGGTTCTTGCATAGGGTAGACCAACCCTGCTTGCATTAGCAATGCTGCGACTCAGAGTAAGGTGTCAAAATTGGCGGTGAAGATGCACCTGATGATGGACAAGTATCACATCCAGCTGCTGAAAATAATCACAAGCCTACCCATCAAGCTCCAACGCCCACCTACAACGTCACCACCTGGTGCCCTTCCTATACCCGACGCTTCAACTCTTCAAGCAGTATGTGTTACCGCTATATATAGGTAGTCTAGTAATGGCAATTGTTAAAATCTTACTAAATATCTTTTAGTTGCTTGTAGTTTCTTAATTTCAGTTATTTTACTTTTTGCTGTATATTTTTTGTCATATATTTTCCACTGTAAAGAGTTCTAGTCATGTAAGGCCCCTGGGAAGTTTTGCAGTCGTGTTGTAGATTGTCCGCCCCTGTTAGGAGTTCTAGTCATGTAAGGCCTCCGGGAACTTATGCCATTGCTGAAAAATGCACCGATTCTTGTTTGCCAAGTTTTAAGCTATTTAAATCATTTCTGAGCTTTTTAGTTATTTCGGTCTTTTGTTTCATGTAGGCACTATATATCCTGCAGGGCACTGGCCAGGGTAGGGTTATTATTATTTGCAGCATCTGGATGTGACACTTGTCCCTCATCAGGTCCATCTTCACTGCCAATTTCGACATCTTGGTCTGAGTCATTATTGCCGACGCAAGCAGGGTTGGTCCATCCTATGCAAGAACCCCCATAGCAGATAGCCTTGCAGCTGATGCTGATAGGCTATCAAGTAAGGCCATAGCAGCACCGGTTGCTAGGGGCCCAGCTGCCTGCTAGGCCCGGTAATACGCTATGATAGGGACCTGCTAAGCTAAATATTTGAAAGCACTTTATTAGGAAATTGCAGCATATATATTACACCGCGTGATAGCAATATCATGTGGTAAGTGGTACCATGCTATAGTGTTATCACGCAGTAAGAGGTACCATGTGGTACCGTGTCATGACAAAATAGGTAACCGTGCCAATAGCCTTGGACACAACATTATGTCAAGTTGTATCCAAGGCTATTGCTGACACCCCCTCAGCCAAGTAACGACATTGTCTGGTAGCAGGAACTCAGTCTAGTAAAAAATCGCAAGTTTGATGCTAGAGCTTTGGGTTCCCTAAACCTATCCTAGTGCAACAATTGCGGCTTTGTTTGTCTGTCGCTGTCAGCGCTCAGTGCCTAGTGCAGCAGATGATTAGCTTTCAGGGTCCATCGAAGGGTTGCCTAGGCACGTTCATCTGGGTCAGACGCCAGCCACTACAGTTCCAGTTGCTTTTTGATCCGGCAGCTGTGCATGGATCAGCAATTCTTATCGTACGCAGAGGATCTGTACCCTGCCGAGCAATACCGTTGTGCTCCAGGCTGCTATTTCCACGGCAGGGATGCCAAGCACATTGTAACAGACCACATCAATTGGCTGCACTAGCCGACATTAAATCTGGTGTTGTTTTTGATGCTAAAACTGCACAGACAGTGTAGGCAACTACATTTACCTTAGTAAAATCGGCCTAGATAAATGGGTAGGCAACCATGCGCTAAGCATGATGCCGAACCAAAAACTAACCAAGTCGTAAAAGCAGACTGTAGTACATCCCGGTAGGTGAACCACTAAAATCACCCTGGTGGAGTGCTTTGGCCAGATACTGAAGTATTATAATACGAAGTATTCAGAGTTCAAGACTCTGCTGCCACCTGATCCCATTCGATGTACCAAGTTTGCAATCTGACATACTTATGTGCTCTTGCGAACCCATATAAGAAAACGCTTCCGAATAACAAACTTAGCATCGTTAGAACGACGACTGCTACAGACAGTGCGCATGGCTTGGACTCCTGTATTCTCCTCCCCACCTGAACTCTTCTTGCCTCGGCGAGAATCCGCGATCAGCTGGATAGGCTTCCGAGACCCATTGGTTGGGGATTGAAGAAGGCAAGTAAGTCTAGGAACATCTAATAATGCTCCATTGGCTTTTAACCAATCCATGCCCAGGATTAATTGGATTCCTGGGAGGAGGTTTGGCATGACTAAGGCTCGAACTGTACCAAGGTCCTTTTGTACTTGGAGAGTCAGCTCAGTTTGGCCGCTGATTGGAACTTTCCTTCCATTGGCTATCTCTATCTCTATTGAAGTAGGTTGCCTTCCTGTATGACAGAGTTGTCCACTATGGTATGGCTAGCCCCAGTATCCACAAGTGCAGTAGCATCAAATGCTCCAATTTTACACTTGTAGATCATATAGAGTTATCTGGTTCTGCCACCCGGAGCTGTGGTTGTTCAGGCGGGTCATACCATACCTGAATTGTTCTGTCTGTTATCAATATATTCTCTACCACCTTCCTTAGTAGGAATAGTGAATAGTAGAGTCCCTTTTGGATACTCACAGAGTAGAGGCATGCCTTGAGTAATCTTTTCCAAGTTGCTTGTTTTAGGCAGGACAAAAACAGCACTGGTATCGAATGGGCTGTTTGCTTTTCATCGCTTATAATGATTGATCCATTGCTTTGCCTGCTCAAATGGTGCATTTACCCATATATGCTCACCAGTGATATTGTGCTTAAAGAATGATTGTTTTGGTGAGGCATAGACGGAACAATGAAAATTGGAGCCATCATCATTACAAGCCGCATCTATGGTGAACTCCCGCCCGGTCATAGCCTGGATACGGATGAATTCTGCACGACTGAACATTGCATGTTCCGCTATGGTAACACTGCTCTCTCTTGGTCTCCAAGTTCTCTTGGATGCAGCGCAGTCTCCGTCCAGAACATTATGCTGCACAACCTCGCTCCTAACGCTTGCGCTGGTTGTGCTTGGTGCACTCGCGCCACTGCGCCGGCTCCTTCTTCTCTGGTAGCCCTTCTTCCTTGACGCAGTGCCAGCAGTAGCCTTTGTCAAAGCAGATTTTCTGGAGGTAGTTGTCCGGTTGTTCCCGGTTCCCCTCCGGCCACGATGGCTTAGACCGCTTAGCCGACCGCTCTGCCATTAGCGACTGCAGAATCTGGTTTTTGCATGAGGATTGAAGGGATTTGTAAGTGGGCTTCTTGCCATATTTGTTAGGCCTTGATGAGCCCTTCCCGTCATAATTGTTATGTGGTTGCTTCTTAGCATATGCCACATGTGCTTCCCCTCAGTCCCCATGCTTTCATCAAGGTCAAGGAGGGATTCAAACCCGGGTCAGTCACTTCCTGTCTCGATACCAGTTGTTGTATCTCTGTTATAGCAAAGGCTCAATTGAAAGGATGCCAGACAATTGGCCAACCTCGGATACTACCTGTAGATACCCCAGGATAGTACACAATCCTCACACAAAAACCAGATTCTGCAGTCGCTAATGGCGGAGCGGTCGGCTAAGCGGTCTAAGCCATCGTGGCCGGAGGGGAACTGGGAACAACCGACAACTACCTCCAGAAAATCTGCTTTGACAAAGGCTACTGCTGGCACTGCGTCAAGGAAGAAGGGCTACCAGAGAAGAAGGAGCCAGCGCAGTGGCGCGAGTGCACCAAGCACAACCAGTGCAAGCGTTAGGAGGTTGTGCAGCATAATGTTCTGGACGGAGACTGCGCTGCATCCAAGAGAACTTGGAGACCAAGAGAGAGCAGTGTTACCATAGCGGAACATGCAATGTTCAGTCATGTGGAATTCATCTGTATCCAGGCTATGACCGGGCGGGAGTTCACCATAGATGTGGCTTGTAAGATGGCTCCATTGTTCCGTCTATGCCTCACCAAAACAATCATTCTTTAAGCACAATATCACTGGTGAGCATATATGGGTAAATGCACCATTTGAGCAGGCAAAGCAATGGATCAATCATTATAAGCGATGTTAAGCAAACAGCCCATTCGATACCAGTGCTGTTTTTGTCCTGCCTAAAATAAGCAATTATGAGAAGATTACTCAGGGCATGTCTCTACTTTGTGAGTATCCAAAAGGGACTCAACTATTCACTATTCCTACTAAGGAAGGTGGTCGAGAGTATATTGATACAGACAGAACAATTCAGGTATGGTATGACCCGCCTGAACAACCACGGCTCCGGGTGGCAGAACCAGATAACTCTATGATCTACAAGTGTAAAATTGGAGCATTTGATGCTACTGCACTTGTGGATACTGGGGCTAGCCATACCATAGTGGACAACTCTGTCGTACAGGAAGGCAACCTACTTCAATAGAGATAGAGATAGCCAATGGAAGGAAAGTTCCAATCAGCGGCCAAACTGAGCTGACTCTCCAAGTACAAAAGGACCTTGGTACAGTTCGAGCCTTAGTCATGCCAAACCTCCTCCCAGGAATCCAATTAATCCTGGGCATGGATTGGTTAAAAGCCAATGGAGCATTATTAGATGTTCCTAGACTTACTTGCCTTCTTCAATCCCCAACCAATGGGTCTCGGAAACCTATCCAGCTGATCGCGGATTCTCGCCGAGGCAAGAAGGGTTCAGGTGGGAAGGTGAAATGCAGGAGTCCAAGCCATGCGCACTGTCTGTGCAGTTTTAGCATCAAAAACAACACCAGATTTAATGTCGGCTAGTGCAGCACGACGAACAATTAAGAAAAACACACCAGGAATGCTGTTAGTAGTACGAGAGGTAGAACAAGATGTTGTACCACGGTTCGCTTCACGCCCATGCACCGGACCATATGACCCAGTAAGGCGCCCCGGCAACCGGTGATTAGGCGCATTGGCATACAAGCACAATGCCCTCGGTGTAGCGCTTGCAATGCGGCAGGTTTTGGGATAACTTCCTGACCTGTCGTACTGTCCATGTGGACAGTACGGCATTCACAAAAACGTAGATTTTCATAAATCTATTTGTATAATATTATAAGCAATAATATTATGTTTGTTATCATGCGAATGGTTCGACCAATGTGACGCACAAGTGTGAGAAGTGCGGCTCGGATTGTGCGACGCCACACGGAAGCTTTAGTCATTCAACCGGAGCAGGTCCGCGTACGCGCACGGGAATAAATATCTGAGAGCGCACATTATCTCATACTGATTTACCATGCAATATCCACTTCACGTGCGCGAGCGGAATGCGACTGAGTGAGTGATATTCGCATCGACTCACATGGTGGTTGAGCTGCATAACGAACATTGCCAAGTATTGCATTTGCATTGCCTTAATGCTGTGAAGGCTAAAGGATGATAGAATATCGTCTGCAATATGATTACCAACATGTCACACATGCAGATCAGCGATCTGGTGTGATATGTACTACGGACGACGTCGCGAATATAAGTCGAGCAATGACGGCCTTGTTATATATTGAATATTACATGCTATCGATCTCCCTCGGTCGTATGCTCTTCCATATTGATGTCCTGAGTCTGGATACACTTTTACTTGGCCTGAGAGAAGACTGAGCATTAAAGGAGCGGCTAAGTGATGATAGCGTGCTTCCAGTTCTGATAGCCTTCACTGGATACTCTGCATTCTGGATCGTACGTTGTAACCCCTGGCCTCTGAAGACTTCTGCTGTGCCTGACTCTCATTCCGGTACGCTTGGCTTGCTGTGCTTGCACCTTAGCACTTAACACCGAAGCGTGCAGAAATATGCTTGAAAGGCAGGAGGGGTACAACACAAGATACCCCGATCATTGCAGAGTCTGCAACACCTATAGCAAACGTAGCACAAGTGGAGTTACCACCACCACCATTAAAATGTTTTCCAGATCATCCCTACCTTTGCAGTACCTTTGTGACACCACAGCAGGCTCCAAATGAACAACCAGAGATCATGAAAGACTCCGAGCTCTAGGCCTTGCTGGAGGAATACAAGGACGTTTTTGAGCCAATCCAGGGTCTACCAAAGGACCGTGGAATTGGGCATACTATTGATCTTGAACCAGATACAAAACCTGTCTTTTCACGAATGTATCAACTCTCTCCACAGGAGATAGAGGAGGTAAAACGACATGTAGAGGACCTTTTGAATAAAGGCCTCATCCAACCATCAACATCCCCATGGGGATCGCCCATATTATTTGCTGCAAAGAAGGATGGTGGGCTACGAATGTGCATCAACTACAGGCAACTAAATAAAGCCACCATTAAAAATTGGTATCCTATTCCTAATCCAGAGGATCTTTTTGATGCCTTACATGGGGCAACTATTTTCTCATCAATTGACCTGCAGTCGGGTTATCATCAAATCCGGATTGGTGAAAACGACCGTCAGAAAACTGCCTTTCATACACCATTCGGGCATTATGAATTTTTGGTCCTCAGCATGGGACTAGCAAATGCACCGGCTACATTCCAAACCGTAATGAACACGGTATTTAAACCATATATTGGTAAATTCGTGCTGGTGTATCTGGATGATATAATCATCTTCAGTAAAACCCCTCAAGATCTGGGATAGGGCACTGCAAAAGCTCCTTCCCTGACCTCCCTCAGGAGACCAGGTGCACCTTCTGAGTCGTATGGGTGCATTCCCTTGGAGGCAGTCATTGAGCGCGTCTGTATTGTCTGAATTCCAAGGCAGGTGGCAGGAAAGCGTGGTTCTGCTGGAGCAGCAGGAACAGATGCTAGGAATGATGAGATCCCGTCGCAGTTTGTACTTAACACTTTGGCCCTCCACCTGATGAGGACCTGCTGCTGGTGGTGCCAGACGAAATTGCAGACACTGTGAGGCAGGAAGTAAAAGAGCAAGGGCTCTGCCCATTACAGGCTAGTGCACGGTTAGCAGCAGTCATGGCTGCAGAGGAATACAAGGCATTGTGATATGGGGCTGCACAGCTGGCAAGCAATAGAGGATCTTGGTGTTGTTTATGAACTGTAAGGTGATGATAGATTAGATTAGATTATTTGTTGCTTACTATATGATATGCGGCAAGGTTTTGAGGCAAATTTATATGCTTGCTGCATGGAGGCGTATATACTTGTGGTGCATGATGACAACACCTTATATGTAACTGATCTGATGGATATGACTGAAACGAAATTGACCCTAATTCTCCTGGATCCAGGCACTGTTTCAGTATCATCCATAGATATCAGCTATAGCTGAATGAACTATATAGACAATTCCACTATAGCAGCATGACTTTAGTCGAACCATCTGTAGTTGAACCATCTGTAAGTTGAATCATCTTTATTCAATCAACTAATAGACGAACCATCTCTAGTTGATTCAACTATAGATGAACTATAGTCAAATCTATTATAGACGATAAAAAATCGTGTAAAACTATCATCTATTTATCGATGATAGTTGAATTGACTATAGATCAACTATAGTGGCTCTCCCAAAATACAGACTCTTAGATAATTGCTCAAAGCATCCATAAGCTTGTCTATCAGCCATCAATGAGTACAGCATAACATACTTAGACTGGTTAGTGAACATACTGTTGTATCACAGTTGGCCGCACACCCATGCACCGGACCATGCGACCGGTAAGGTGCCCGGCAACCTGTAATTACATGCATTGTCATGTTGGCATTGAGTTCTATACTTCTGCATCAATAGATCGGTCTGATACATGTGTTGGCACAATATGACCAGTACAATGATAACCGCCATGAGGCGAGCAATGCGAGTGCATGGGGTTTCTAGCAAATTGTTGGCATATAATATTATAGGCCATAATATTCTGTTCGTTATCATGCATGCATTGCACGATGCAGCACGGAAGCTTTAGTCATGGGACTCAGGCAAGTCTGCGTATGTGCACTGGGATAATTATCTGAGAGCGCACATCCTCATATACTGATTTATCATGCAATATCCACCAGGTGTGCGCGTGTGGAATGCGACTGAATGAGTGATATTTGCATCGACTGATGTGGCAGTTGAGCTGTATAACGAACATTGCCAAGCATTGCATTTGCATTGCCTTAATGCAGTGAAGGCTAAAGGATGATAGATTATCATCGACGACATTACTACAAATATGTCACACATGCGGATCAGCAATCTGGTGTGATATGTACCATGGACGATATCGCAAGTATAAGTCGAGTGATGATAGCCTTATTTTAGACGAATACTATATGCTATCGATCTCACTTGATCATATGGCCTTGCTTATTGATGACCTGAGCCTGGAGACGCTTCTAACTGGCCCGAGTGAAGCCTGAGCATTTAAGGAGCGGCTGAAGCGTGTTTCCGGCTCTGATAGCCTACATCTGATACTCTGCACCCTGGATTGTACATTGTAACCCCTGCTGGTCTCTGAAGACTTCCACTGTGCCTGACTCCCATTACGGTACACTTGGCTTGCTGTGCCCGCACCCTAGCACTTAATGCCAAAGCGTGCAGAAATATGCTCGAAAGACAGAAGGGGCACAACACATACTACCATGATCTGCATGTGCCAATTATCTTTGAAAGGCCATCAGAACAGCAGTGCAATGCTCTTTACTTTACATAAAGTGCGAACTATCCCATTGCCATTACATCTAGCACGTACTCATCCTCTTCTTTGTACTCCTGGTTATGCTGCCACTCCAATTCCGCCCGCTGTCTTTGGCCTGAATTGCCCTCACCCGATGAAAATGTATTGATGTTGAACTCATAGATGCCCTCGCAGCATGTGGGGCTGCAAGATGTCCGCCAGGGGTGATGATGTGGATGGACTAGCAACCTGGTACCTCGTTGATCCAACTGGTGTTGCCAAGGGCGCTGAGACTCCAACAGTGCTGTCCGTGCCCACCTGCCTGCTCCTGCTCCCATACTTCTGGACAGATATATCTGTCCCCACACTGTACCTGAGCATGTTGCAGCAGGGATATGCTGAACGTGTTGCACAGGTAGTTTAGGAGCCTGCACTCCACAGTGACGTGTGTAACAGCCTACCTGGCACCTTAGAAGAGACGACTAAACCGAGATGGAGGTGTTGATAAACACCGGGGTCTTTCCAGGGATTATATACTCGCTTGCAGTACGGCATAGGCGCAGATGTGGTAGTGCTGTACCATTAGATGACGGCTTCTGAACCATCTGGAGAATTGGTGATAGAAATCTGATCATGTACGGATACCATGTACAGATGGATTGTACAGCCATAACCATAACTATGTACTGCTTCGCACCGGATAGATGTATGTGTACCGCTGTACGGTATGCGCCTTAATAATAATTCATAGGTTAGAGAGAAATGTCTTTATAGAAATATTATAAGTATTGATGTGGTCTGTTACATTCCTCCCCACCTGAAGCGAGAGTCCCTGTGAGCTCATTGACTCTACAGAGTTGAATTATATCCCTTGCCTCTTTCGTGTTTCTTGGGTACCCATCAATAGCAGCGTCAGTTATATTAGTTTCTGGCTCCCAACTGTTATGCTCGGGGCCGTAGCCTTCCCACGACACCAAGTACTCCCGTCGTGTTTCCCTCGACCATAGGATTTATCTCTGTGATCCAGTAGTCTGTCGACTGCCCAGTAGGGTCCATCATCCAGAACTGCTACTGGTCCGGCTGGTGTTCGACCTGTCCCTTCAAGACAGGGTTTTAACAGGGAAATATGGAAGACATCATGGATTCGGTATTCCAGTGCGTGGCAAGCTGAGTTTTACAGCTACAAGGCCAATAAGCTTAGTGATTGGAAATGGCCCGATCCATTGTGGCAAAAATTTTCTGGTTCCTGGAGTTTCGAGCCGGATGTTTTTCGTGCTCAGCAGGACTTTTTGTCCCACCTTATATCCAGAATCAGCCTCATCCAATATCATCATTCTTGGATTGTACATCTCGTAACCTTTCACATCTAAGTCTTCCACTGTCCTTGATTTGGTGCGTCTGTATTACCTGTGCACGTGATTGCACAAAGCTTGGTTCCTTGCAGAATCTATGTGCAAGCAGCAATATAATAGGTATACAACAAAAGCCACCAAATACAAAATGGGTACATTTCTCTATCTCCACCATTGGGAAAGGGTCTGTCTCAACCCCAACTCCTTCATGCTTTGTGCAAGCCATGCCCACTACCCTCATCATAACCATATTCTCGCAGCGATGCAATTCATATTCAGGATTTCTGAAGATTCCACATTTGCAGTTCGACTGCTGGCAGGTTGGTCACAAGAGCAAGGTTGCAATCAAGCATGTGTTTAAAACGCAATCTTCTTGCTGAGAGCCACAGCCCAACACCTTCAGGAGCTTCAAGACCAGTTTTTATACTCATGGGCAAATCCAAAGTTGTATGTACCGTGACCCCTTATCTACCTTGGTCTTTATTCAACATATCCCAGAAAGAAACAAGAACTTAAGCTAATCATGGCAATGGAGTCATCAAGCACAATTTCCGGCAAAGAAACAGAAAGCCTTTCTATCCGCATCTCTTTCCTAGCTATGTTATGCATGTGTTCGCCATGACAACCTGAGCCAACCTCAGTTGACCACTGAACAGGCATACATCCATATTTACTCACTTTAATTCACCGGCCACCAGCCACAATAACAACTCCTGGAACGAAAGGGGCCCTTTGGGCACCACATGGACTCACAGACAGCTAATACAACCAAAACGCATCTGTCATAATTCATTTCGGACTGTGCTGTCGTGTAGAACTAACTGACGAACAAATGGTTTGGCTTGGACATAACTACTGCCCATGGCACATCCGCAAAATTCATTACGAAATTAAAATACCAGCACTGTCCTAAGGCAACTACAAGACTCAGAGCCAATCCATTGCAGATTCCAGCGTACTTCAGGTCCCCCTCCACAAGGACCAGCAAAGCAAAGCAGAGAAGATGGACAATAAAGCAAGACGCACTTTCAGAAATGACAGAATTTCACTGCTGGTCTGCTGCGTGCTGCGGCAAAGACTGCGGGGTGTGTGTAACTGCTTCTGCTTTCTCACCCCGATTGAGCCAAAACTACAGCCTAGGCAAGTGCACGCACACAACCGATTCCTTCTGCCAGTGCCCTTGCTTGGAACGGTACTGCAAGGTCGTCTTAGCCGCACATGCCACGAGACGCAAGAGCAGACACTGCATCTTGGTACCACAAGGTTCTTGTGTCTGCAAAACCCTTGGGTCGCATCTATTCCTCCCACCCATTGCGGCAGTGTAAGCAAGGACCAGCCAAGCACCCTTCCGTCCAACAAAACAGCCCACCATTACCACTACAATCATCATCATTCATCATCACCGCCACCACCAACGGCCTAGCCAAGGTTCACGGCTTTCCAGTACACATATGGTAGTGGTTTCCCACGTGCATCTCGTAAATAGCCAGTAGTCCATAACAAACGAAAACAGTTCGGGCATGACTTTCTCACTTAATATTCCACTCATGATGAAGCAGTGAAATTTCAGCGCCCATGAACAGGACGCTCATACAAACGCACGCACGCATACATGTATTAATGGATACGTTTATTCACCCCATCCATCCATCCCATGAACAGCTAACCAGCGCACGGATCACATGTAGCCGAATGTGCTCTTCCTCAAGACACGTGTATGTTTTGGTGCATATATTGGTGTGTCCGTGCCCCTCCGTCAGTCTGGTAGCAGGGATGTTGCCCTGGGCAGCCTTAAGTAGTCCCGCACCTTTTTCAACCCACTACCATCCCTTCGTGGGAGAGGGACGACGCACACATACACAGACGCACAAACATCGATGACTCCAGACCAGACGGCATTTGCAGTCCTGAACAGCACATGTCGATATGTCTGTCCGTTGCGGAATAGACGGGAACATATCGGGCGTGCTCCTCACCCTCATCCTAATATACTGACCCGTGGGCTCCTACGACCGATGGGGTGAGGCCCCAGTTGACATTTGGTGGTGCTCCCAAAGCATCAGCACTACAGCACGCGTGCAACAAGAGCAACACTTCGGTCCGATTGACATAACCGGGCTGAGCAGAATCCAAAGCGCATGCCCAGTGCAGTCCAGTTTGATCCGTCCAGTTCCATCTGATCTGATCCGATTCAGTGGATTCCGATTTGGTCTGATCCAGTTCAGTCTAGTCGAAAGATCCAGTCCACTCCAAAGGTAAAGCTGGCATCAATCGGCTTCAGTAGCATTGACTTTACAAAAGCCTAGCTATAAAACTAGGCCACAACGAGGCTGAAATCCAATCCGGTGGAAACACCACAAATAACAATGCCGAGTGCTGATCGCACGTGATTACCTATAGTCACATTCCTGAGCGTGACGTAACGCAGCGCACGCTTTCAAAAACCAAAACACACGTGACGCATCCCCACACAACCCCCTGGCCCACATGCCAGATCCCATCTTGAAACCAGAAGTGGGGCCGAATCTTATATGATTGGCTTTGGAAAATAATTCCGAAATACAAAACAACATTCATTCGCACAACGTACACCGCAGTTCGCCAGGTAAGTCCGTGTTATGTTACATGGCCACACGTGGATGTCCACCAGCTGGCCACCAGCTGCAACCCAGAGGTGAACTCTCGTGCAGTATGTATCATTTCCTTTATCCTGATCTGATCACGAGCAGACACCAGAAGGTGCACGTGTGCGTGTATGTATATATGTACGATGCATAGCATGCCGCGGTGGTCATGACGATAGCCAGTACCTCATTTGCTGGGCTCACTCCCTCCCCTCCTTACCCCTCTTTAAAAACACTCGCTTCATTTATCGGTAAAGCAAAACGGAATGTTTCCTTCACCAAGGCATTGTCAATGTGGCCGAGCAATGGCAACTCGCAAGCTATGGCAAAAAAGCAGCAATCCACGACATAAAGGACCAGGAAAAGATCCTGTCCTGAACCTCCCAGTGTTATCTTCACCGCACGCCTAAAAATCATTCATCAAACCCTTCCTAACCTCTTCTGCACTGCGATTTGAATGATCGCTTAATAAAGCTGCTCACCTAACGCTTATCACCTTCCCGATGCAGCATGATTAAAACTACTGCCTTTTGTTCCACACTACGACCGACGTTGGCGGCAGGGGAATGCTGACCTGTGTCGTCTCCTGTTGTCTCCTACACAACACCTGTGTCTTATCTTCTGCTGCTGTTCATTTCCCAACAGTCCTCTTCATCTCGCCCAGCGCATACAGCCAGCTCTATCTCTCCACTTCCCTCGTGTCCTCCTCCTTTACCCCTCTCTCCACGCTCACCAACATCGATATTGGCGGCACCCGAACTCCAGTTTCGTAAAACCCTCTCCACTCCGTGAACTTGCACAGTTCTCGATGTTCGGGGTTTTCCTTATTGCTTCGGGAAGCCCCTCCCAGCTGCAGCCTGGTCAGTTGGCGTAACCTGGTCTCATGGTTAAGCATGACATCCCACGCCAACCTCTCGGCCTTTACCCGGACGACCACCAACTGCTAACATTCACACGCACACACACACACACACACACAAACATACATGCATACATACATACACAAATCAATCCCCCCAACCATTAATCTGTTACTGTTCCTTTCCACTGACCTGACCACCATCCTTACCCAACATAATGAATGCGCCGGACACATGTTCCATGTACGCTTTTCCGGAGAATACCTCAAACAGAGGAGGAACGGGAAAATTAGATACCCTCATCAAATGACGTAGGGACCCCAGGCGCCGTAACCCGTACATCATCCTTCCTGACCTCCGTCCCGCCCTGTAGGTTTCAAGTGCGGCATTGAAGCGGCAATGTTTTTTCCCTGCTGCTACTGTTACGGATATGACTACCGTCATATGTCGTGTCGCACGGGGGACCGCTGTGTTGGCATCAAGGCAGCCACCGTGCCCATCAAAATTATTTGCGTCCTCAGCATCACTGTATCTCCTCCGCCTACATCCGCACGGTACAATACTATCTTCTAATACCGACGCTGGCGACCTGCCACCTTTAAAACATCTCAGTCTTAACCTTACCGCAAGACTGGCCCCGGTGCAATATTGCATCGACAGTCAAGTTCAGTTCTGACGCCACATGCCATCCCATTCCGATTTCCGTACGACCTTCGTTGTTCTTTTGCCTCGTCTTGTTATGGCGGTGCGGTGTCTCATGTGGCCCCACGTGGGCCCTCTGTGCGTCCGGTCAGCAGCTTGTCGGCTGCAAACCCTCACACGCAGGGCCCGACATCTCAAATCGCCCTGTCACCAATACGGGCCCCATCATTCAACGTCCACTCCTAACATGGCCATGCCGTGCTCTGCCATTCCCTGTCCCTGTCCCTGTCCCCACTCACAGCGTGTCTGTGTATTGCACTGTACGACACGGCTACAAGTTCAACCCCTGGAACCAGGGGTGTTCCAATGCCTGTCGTGCAGTGATGCGGCAGCTGGGGTCGTACGTCAGCAGTCGAGACAGCAGGTTCAGTCCGGCTGGATCATTCGCGAGTCGAGGTACCAACTGCAGCGAAACGTTTGCATGGGGTCGCACACGCGTGCAGGTGCAGGTGCGTTTTTGAGGGCTGAGCCACGAGGACGGATTTTACATGAACTTAGCTTCGGTGTGCTAATACATGCTTATGGGAAGGAAAACGCGTCCGTACAACACCGTGTGTGTGTGGGGGGGTTGATGGCTGGGGTGTGATCGGTAACGGACCCGGCCACAGGAGCCCACCCGAGCGTTTATCGCTCACCAATAAGCTATGAGTTGGTGAGCGAGATAGATAGACATGAGGGGAAAAGACAGAAAGAAAAGGGGGATTGGTGGGAAAAGCAGATGGGAGTCCCCAACTCCTGGTGACTGATGACACCGCTTCATGTCATCCTAACCCCTCCTCCCTTGGGCCCCCTCCCGGTTAACGGCACTCCCCTATCCCCCACACTCCTTCCCTCGGGCAGGGCCCGTTCCCCCCCACCTCCTGAATAGGCTTGCCCGGGAAGCTGGGAAACTGGTCTGAGAAATGCGCCAGTCCCGGGAGCTCCCGCCAGACATCCTTATTGGGCGTGCCGAGCTTCTCAAAGATGCGGAAGAGAAGACCAATCTGCTCGAGGCCATGGGGGGGGGGTTGGTTTAAAGGGGCGGGAGGCGATGGGTGGGAAAGACTAATGACCACAAAAAGGGGAGGTGAGATCCACTGCACAGTGTAAAAAGGCGGCCGCAGGTAACAGAACACCAGACGGCGAGGTTGTTGCAGGTAGGCATCGTTTAAAGGCGAGGCAGAAGGTGGAAGGCGGGGAGGAGGGAGGGAAGAACACGATATGGTACAGCTTTCGTGGTGTGGCTCAGACCGTGTGATCGCGTGCATATCTGTTGGTGACACACACACACACGCACACACACACACACACACGCACACACGCACACACACACACACACACGCACACACGCACACACACACACACACACACACACACACACTTATAGTTATGCGCTGCCTAACCATAACCACCGCAACCTCCTGCTTAAACTCGTCTTTAATGTTTTTTCCAACCCTTAGCGTTAAGCCCCTCCTCCATCCCCATCCCCATGCCCCCTTTTCTGCCGTCTGCGCATCAACTCGATTTCGTTTTTCCGCCCCACCTCGGTGTCTGCTTTGAATAGCGGCTCGAAGTTGATCATCTCCGCCATAATGCAGCCCACACTCCACAGGTCCACTGCGCTCGTGTAGGTGTGGGCGCCGAGCAGCAGCTCAGGAGCCCGGTAGTACAACGTCACGACCTGCAGATGCGGGAGTGGCAGATGCGGTTCACCCTTTATACAGGAACGAAGTATTCTTTTTCTGCGGAACGCATTATCCGCAAAAAACATTTTTAAACATATAATAGCTAATTTCTAGGCGAGAAATTATAGGAGCATAACGGACACAAAGGAGCATCAAGGAAGCCACCCTACCCTAGGTATTTCCTTACATATATAAAGAAATACCTTGAGCGTCGTCCTCCCCCCGCCTAGAGCAGCGACGTCGGCAGCCTGTTTTACATTTTGCTTTTGCTTTTGCTCCCCGTTTTCGTCTTCGTGGTCTCCCATTGACTCCCATGAAGTGCGCTTCGCTGGTTTCGTTGTTCTCGTCCCACCGCTTCATGCGGCTTGTCACCTTGTGCAACCTCCTGCACCTTCTCCCCCAAACCCCAAACCCCAAATCCATCCACCCACCCGCCCTCACAACCAGCCTGCCCGCTTCAGATCCGCCTAACCCTACACCCACCCGCCCTCACAACCAGCCTGCCCGCTTCAGATCCGCCTAACCCTACACCCACCCGCCCTCACAACCAGCCTGCCCGCTTCAGATCCGCCTAACCCTACACCCACCCGCCCTCACAACCAGCCTGCCCGCTTCAGATCCGCCTAACCCTACACCCACCCGCCCTCACAACCAGCCTGCCCGCTTCAGATCCGCCTAACCCTACACCCACCCGCCCTCACAACCAGCCTGCCCGCTTCAGATCCGCCTAACCCTACACCCACCCGCCCTCACAACCAGCCTGCCCGCTTCAGATCCGCCTAACCCTACACCCACCCGCCCTCACAACCAGCCTGCCCGCTTCAGATCCGCCTAACCCTACACCCACCCGCCCTCACAACCAGCCTGCCCGCTTCAGATCCGCCTAACCCTACACCCACCCGCCCTCACAACCAGCCTGCCCGCTTCAGATCCGCCTAACCCTACACCCACCCGCCCTCACAACCAGCCTGCCCGCTTCAGATCCGCCTAACCCTACACCCACCCGCCCAAACTCATTCAACTCCTCCCCCCCCTTTCACACCCACCCTCTCCGTGTACGCCCTGTCGGCGTTTGGTAGGAAGCACCTGGCTAAGCCAAAGTCCGTGATCTTGACCTGGTTCGTGGCCACTCCAATCAGTACGTTCTGCGGCTTGAGGTCCCGGTGCATGATGCTGTTCATGTGGGCGTGACGGATGCCCCTCAGGATCTGCAGCACGATGGACTGCGTGCGTCCACGTGACGCGGGAGGTAAAGTGCGCAGCGGCAGCAGAGGAGGATAAGAAGAAGGGGAGTAGCCGAGTGAGGACAGGGGGAGGCTAGGGCGGGTTAGGGGGAGGCAGGAGGTCCGCACACGAGGAGCTGCAAAGGGGGAGGCAGGAGGTCAGCACACGAGGAGCTGCAAAAGGGGAGGCAGGAGGTCAGCACACGAGGAGCTGCAAAGGGGGAGGCAGGAGGTCAGCACACGAGGAGCTGCAAAGGGGGAGGCAGGAGGTCCGCACACGAGGAGCTGCAAAGGGGGAGGCAGGAGGTCAGCACACGAGGAGCTGCAAAGGGGGAGGCAGGAGGTCAGCACACGAGGAGCTGCAAAGGGGGAGGCAGGAGGTCAGCACACGAGGAGCTGCAAAGGGGGAGGCAGGAGGTCAGCACACGAGGAGCTGCAAAGGGGGAGGCAGGAGGTCCGCACACGAGGAGCTGCAAAGGGGGAGGCAGGAGGTCAGCACACGAGGAGCTGCAAAGGGGGAGGCAGGAGGTCAGCACACGAGGAGCTGCAAAGGGGAGGCAGGAGGTCAGCACACGAGGAGCTGCAAAGGGGGAGGCAGGAGGTCAGCACACGAGGAGCTGCAAAGGGGGAGGCAGGAGGTCAGCACACGAGGAGCTGCAAAGGGGGAGGCAGGAGGTCAGCACACGAGGAGCTGCAAAGGGGGAGGCAGGAGGTCCGCACACGAGGAGCTGCAAAGGGGGAGGCAGGAGGTCCGCACACGAGGAGCTGCAAAGGGGGAGGCAGGAGGTCAGCACACGAGGAGCTGCAAAGGGCAGACAGAGCCACATGCGTGCGTGTGAGAGTCGGAAGTCGGAGGGTCAAGGAGGTGTTCAGTATGGAAGATGAAAATCATGGAATGAGCTTTTTATGCTCGGCTCTGCCGAGCCGTCGAGCAGTGTGCGACACAGATCCGAAAGTTTGGTTTTGACACAGCGGGGAAATGAAGGTATCATGAGGTCACATTACAAACCAGCTTGGGACACGGATGGACAAAGAGGCAGATAACAGACAGGCCGGCACACTATGCATGTACGGCATACAGGTACACAAAGGGCAGGATCTGGAGGTCCCCATGCTCCTATCCAACGGCCTCGTCACAGCCACAACAACGCTGCACCAAACCAGTGCGGAACCCCCCCCGCCCGAGTTTTCAACTCCCCACCTCATTACCCCCGGGACTCCCTCCAATCCCCCTCCGTACGCCGGCCAGTCCCCTTAAGCCCTCCACACACATACACACACATACACACATACCTTGATTCTCCCTATCTCGGAGGCCTGTGGGCAGGTGTCCAAGTACTGTCTGAGGTCGCAGTCCAGAAACTCGAGCACGAGGTGGACATGCTGTCCATTGACAGTTGCGATGATGTCTTTGAGCCTGCAGGGCCGGTGGGGGGAGGGGCCGCAATGAGGAAACGCGCGTGAGCCGAAGACACGATGCCAGCTTCCCACTAAGGCCGCAGCCTTACCACTGCGGCTGGCGCGCAATGGAAAAATCATCATCATCATCATCATCATCATCATCATCATCATCATCATTCATCACCACCTCCTTGGGTTCCCCGACCCAGAACCCCTGAGCCCCACCCTCCCATTCGCCCGCTGCGGCTCAGCTCGGATCCGCCTCCCTAACGGCATCTTTCCCCTCCTTCCCGCCGCATTGCGTTTCAACACCTCCATCCCCCTGCCGTTTTCATACTGCCACGCACAGCTCGTTCAAGGCGCCAAGCCAATCAGCATGTAAGCAGTGCTCAAACGTGGGGTTTGTGAGCAGCGGGTTCCTACGACCAGGTCGTCAAGGTGCAGTCGACCAGGTGGTGCAGTCACTCCTTTTTAATCTAGGTTAGTCAACTTCGTTTCGCCTGCCGCCGCTATCCCCTCCCTCTCCCTTTCCCCTCCCTCTCCCTTTCCCCTCCCTCTCCCTCTCACCGGACGATGTTCTCGTGAGTCAACTCCCGCAGCGTGCTGATCTCCCGAATGGTAGAATCAGATAGCCCGTACTCCGAACTGTGAGCCACCTGCAATGTGCCCACACACCAGCCAGGTCGAGTAAAGCACAGTAGGTAGCTCTTAAGAACACAGGATATAGTTTCTGATCGACACCTTTACACCTGTGGAGACCCACAGGAAGACCCACATGCGCTCAGGGCTAGACCGACATGCCGCCAGACAGACGAACCACCAACCAGAACAACATCTGAGTGTTGTTTCGCACGTGTGTCTGGCGTATGCAACCTGCGTACTTGCGATCAGACCAAGACGTACAGACGTACAGACAGACGAACAGCAGCATACGTGCCGTTTTCCCATGATTGATTAAGAACCTCCCCTGTCTCTCGGTCTGTCGAACGGCAAGGGACATATACCTTCTTGATAGCCAGCAACTCGTGCGTCTCCCGGTTCACGGCTTTATGTACGACCCCATACGAGCCGCTGCCCAGCTGACCCATCTTGATGTATTTATACTTTTGTAACGCGCCCTTTAGGCCCGCAAGGTCGAGCGTGGTCGTGAAGCCGTGGGCTGGGTGCCATCCAAACTTTTCAAGGAGTGTTGCGAGTCCCTGCTTGGGACGCGACATAGATGTGACGTGAAGCGCGGTGTCAGGTGAAAGAGGTGAAATTGCAATGAGGAATACGGCTTAACGGGGCGAGAGTAAGACATACCGATCATGGTGGCGGTGGCGGTGGCGGATGTGGGTGGGTGGGTGGGTAAACGGGACGAAAACCCGCAGCCTCGAATCCGCACCGCTGCATGGCCCCAAATGACCGGGTTTGAGAATAGCAATAAAACGCTTAACTAATAGCTGTTGTTAGGTCCTGGGGCCTTATGTATCTAGAATCTAGGTGCTTTTGGCGAATGAGAATACAGGGAGGCCAACACATACAAGGCCGGATAGCGTGTGTATGCGTACGTGTGCGTCGTGAGAGCCAACGGAGTAATGTGGTCAAGGCAGATATGCGGGAGCAACGTGCGGAGCATCGTCGGGTTGTAGGAGAGCAGTTGCTGCTTTAAGGCTGCTTGGCAGGGAACCCAAGGGGCATACTTCGTCGCCGGCATGCGGTTCGCCTCACTAAAAATGTCGTAGAACCACATATGCACGCACGTTCATGCATCTGCTCATAATGCATGCTCGAGATATTTATGAGAGCGAAACGGCGACAGTCAGGGCGTACTGTGCGGGCAACGCGACAGTCAATGTGCAACTTCCGAAAAGGTAACTGCCCATGGCACGCAGTTCCTGCAGGTTTTGCGAGAATACCCGACTGGTTGGCATCAAAGTTGAATATATGCAAATCAGCGATTATGTCCGAAGAAATATGTGGGACCTTGGTCGAGACCAATTAGAAGGATTGGGCCATGCGACTCCGGTTAACGCGTTCCGTATTCCCGGACGATAGTGATAACCGGAATCAATGCTTACAAGGTCCACAATTTCGACATTTAAGCAACTTAAACCATGTCTCATCAGTTCGCTTGCCTGGTCGGTCGGCAGCTTGCGCACAAGTGGAGCTATAGCCGCGTTTGCCAACTCCCTCTCAGCAGCCAGGGCTTTGAAGTGAGAAAGATGCCTTAGTAGATGTGTTATTGGTAGATATTGCTCGCTCGCTCCTGCGCTGGAAGTACTGCCGCTCTCAGCTGCGGCTTGCATTTGCCCGCCTGACATCGACATCCGAGGATCACATCCGATGTCCCCATGCGCCATCACAGCTTTCGATGTCCACCAGCGATATGTAAGGCTTCTAGACCGTTATATTATCACGACTTGCTAGCGCCAGAAGCTTGCAAGAAATAGACCAATAACGCTTTAAAGTATATAAGTACCAGTCAAATCTCTTTACAAGTCGCAGATATTCAGGGGAACGAATGAGGTTAACCGAGCAAGTACTGCAGAAGGCAGACAGCCTAAAGCAAAAGAGCTGGCTTCGCAAAACCGTAAGTAATCAACCAGGTCTTAAGAAACAGCTTACTTCGTTGTCTGTGAAATAATTAGATCCATATATCTTAACTTTAGCGAAGAGTATCACTATAGCAAATAAGGCCCTTAGCCAGTCTCAATTTTAATTGCAAAAAGTAAATAGTATGTGGCTTTGATATATAAATGGTAGAAGGAAGCCTGGCGCAAGTCAGGTACGGTCTGAGAACGTCAGTACGGCCAGGAAAGCGCTGTCTGAGCCATGAAAGCCAAGGTGCTGAACTTCGCCCATTTCATCCTTGTAGCTTTAGGGACATTTTATTTTTTCTCCTTGCAAGAATTAAAAGTAAGACGAGCACTGGGACCTCCCTGTAGAACACATCATGCTTTACACAACCGCCTGCATTAGTCAGTCACCAATACGATTGGGATCCACGGACAGATCATAGCGGACGTCTTAGAATGTTAGATGGATTCTCGGTTAACCATTTAGGTGTGTGACGATGCTGCCACCGATTGACCCATGGGCCTGAGGGATGAGCAATTCGTCCGCTCGGCCTGCCGAGTTGCATGTTTGCAGTTGCGATAGCCGTATAAAAAGCTGCATGAAGATCTCTTATGATTGGACAATATATGGACAATATAACACGACAATGTTGTCGTGGCAGTGCTTCGTTTAGGCCATGATCGACATTACCAAATCGCATTAAGTCAGCCACAATTGGCTTCTACTGCAAACTTATACGTACATTCAAATAGCATAATTTTATTGTTAAAAAAAGAACCAACTTCGGGCACGATGCCCGCACGGTTGTCGAAGGTAAGCGTAACTCGGGAAAAGCCTGGGTCTAGCCGAAATCAACAGGCAAACACATCACTGCACAACAAATGCGTCACATATAAATTGTGGTAGTTTGGATGCCGCCGCAGTCACCGTACCCTACCTACCACCGTTGCCAAGGATCAACGGTTTCGACTTGCGAGATGAAGAACGGACGTATCTTTTTACTGGCTAGCAACGACACTTAGACGTATGCGTTCATAATAATATCGTCCACTTCTGCTCGTCCAATTGGGTCACTGATCGCTTTATCACATACGGAGCTTCACGTGGAAACCGCGCAAAGGGTGCCTCCCAGGCTGCCAATTATCGTCACACAACCCCGCGTCGGTAATTGTTTAAAATTAAAAGAGCTTATGCTGAAATGATGGTTTTTGCCCGGCGAAAAGACACCGATTCCTAGCGACCGGGGACGATTCTGAGGACGAGCTCATCTTTCACGCACTCACACACACACACACACACACGCACACGCACATACACACACACACACACACACGTGCTGCCTGATAGGACTGCGGGACAGGTGAACTGAACTCCTGATCCCCACGGAATGGCTTAGTGCGTGAGTTGATTCGTTCCTCAGCGGCAGTCAGTGTGCGATCTCATCCATCCATTCGCCCTCCCTCCACTATCTGGCTGAAGCCCGCTGGAGACCAACAGCTAAGTGCTTATTGGCCCCTACGGCCAGAACGGTAATTTCAGCCGTTTTTCAACAACATTTAATGAATGGGCTTGTGGTGTTTAGGGTCCGGTAGGGTCCGTACTTGAGAGCCCCCGTGGTCTCCATGGCTCTCGTGGCCCCCGTCCGGGTACTGAGGCGCCGCTGGCTGACAGCTTCGTCCGAACTGATGTCCCCCCATCACAGCCCTAACTGAACACAGCCCTAACTGAACCTAACCCAGTTGGTTGGGTCCCAACCACCCAAATCTAGGCACGACCTGCAAACCCTAAATCCGTTGACCTGTGCCAGCGCGCCTCCACCAGGGCTCCCTGGAGCTCCGAAATGCGCCGAGCTGCCTCCACACGCTGCGTCTAGATGGGCGCCTGGCACCGCCACAAAGCTGGAGCCCAATGGAGCCCAATGGAGCCCCCCTCCCCTGGAGCCCAATGTCCTCCTTGCAGCGGCCTGAGAGATCCGCCTGGCCCGATGGCTGCAGGCGGGGAGGGAGGGCGGGGAGTTGGGGCAGGGAGGGCGATTAACGTGAACCTATCCGCCGACCATCCTATCAAACAACACACAAACCGACCACCTGGTCAACAAACAAACCGAAGATTCCTCCTCCCCGCAATTCCCCCTCACCATCATCTCTGCCATGATCGATACCAGATTCGTACGCCGCAGTGAGTCCGGGGGCAGCAGCGAGGGAGGGGTTCGCCCGCCTGAGGGCGGCTAGGAGGGAGGGGTCTGCGGGGGAGGTCTAGGGAAGGCATCATCGAACAGCAGCTGACCGCCGCGAGGGGCAGGACCTTGATGCTGACCTTGATGCAGATGGGGGCCTGGCTGCTGGAGGGAGACGGCGCCAGACGGCCACTCATCGGGCCTCCGGAACTCGCCACCGACGTCAAACCCGATGGCAAAGCGGACATGCGTTCCATCAGCCTGTGCGGCGGAGATGCCAGGCTTTCCGCCGCCGCCGTCAGCGGCGGCAAAATGCGTCTCGCGGCGGTGCTGCACATGACGGCTTGCTGTTGCTTCGCGGTGGAACGTGCGGCGGCAGCGGCAGAGGTTCTACTGCTGACGTGGACGCCGCCGCCACCACCGCCGCCGCCACCACCGCCGCCGCCACCACCGCCGCCACCACCGCCGCCACCTAAGGCGGCGGCTATGGTTATTGTGATTCTTCCCTCGTCCACAGTCGGGTCCGGTGGCGACTCCGTAACTGCCGCCGCCGCCTCCTGGACTTCCTCGCTCTCAATCGGCATACTCGCCAACGACGCGACACGAGGCGGTCGTCAATGGCGGTGGCGGCCGCATCGTTGTGCGGCCGGCGCTGTGCCGGCGCTGTAGCCGCTGTAGTACGCGGCAGCCGCCGCCCTGCGGTAACTGCTCCACACCTGCGGCCACAGCCCCCTCCTCCGCACCCTGGCCCGATTCCCGGGATGGGCCAGGGTGCGGCGGAGGGGCGGTATCGGTATCGGGCCAGGGTGCGGCGAAGAGGGCTGTGACGCTACCACTGCCGGACTGCGTCAGCCGGAAGTAGTGGTGGGGCTCACAGGGTGGGCCGGTGGGCAACAGATGGGCAATGTTATGTAACACAGGTTTTCTTTTGTTTCCTTATCCTTTTCTTATCCTTTGCTTATCGTTTGCTTATCCTTTGCTTATCGTTTTCTTATCGGAGGTTCAAAACCTTTCTCGGAAACACCTTTCAACCTTGACCAGCGTTTGAAAGCCTGGAGGCGCTCATCAATCAACGCCGGGTCAACCCCAGGCGTCAACCCCTGGTCAACTCCATTTACGTGAGTTATATTTAATATATATATATATATATATATATATATATATTATAACTCCTGACTGCGCCGGATCGATCCTGCCTGATATATAGCTTCCCAAACCTTCTACTTTATTTTACATCGTTTAACATCTGCACATGGCCAACGCACGGCCGGAACGCTGAAAACGGCCTCGGAACGAAGGCATCGCAATTTTCATCACTACTGGTTGGACGACCCTCGTTCAGACCAGCTGGTTTGAGACCACCAGGTTCTGCCAGGTTCTTCAGCAGGGCGGCTCTACTGTACTAGCCACGCAGCTTTGCTATCAAGCAAAATCAGCTCCACCAGCTAAAATACAAAAATCCGCTCATTCCAGCGAGTCATTTCATACCAGCCGTTTCATGAAGAGGAGGGAAATCATTGTAAACGATTAAAAGTACGGCACAGGGCCAGTGACCCAAATCGCATACGCACCGTCTGCAGCTGGCACACCGTGTTATTAACTTTATACTTGATGGTCTAACATAATTCGAAAAAAAATAAAACATAATGATGTGGGCTTCATAAATGAGTAGCTAGCCATGATCTAAGCACATCCAACAGCAGCTGAAATGACGACAAGGGTGCCTGAAACGGCAACAGCAGCGCCAGCTGACGATAACAGTACCTCACCGTCCTTGCCATGGCTGCTGGAGAGGAGGCAGTGGACACAGGCGCTACACGTGGCGCGAGCACGCGTCAGTAGCGACCCATGGGACATTGCCGCGTGGTGGGGCTTGGCACGTGCGCTAATGGAGGGCCTTATGGAACCGGAAGCGGCCTACACTGCCTGCTGCAGGGCACTGCAGGCACTGGAAAACCGTCCACAACCGTCTCAACCGCCTCAACCGCCTGGCCGATACGGTGAGTCAGCTTGCTTAACAACAAAGTGCGGGTGGCTACAGCCCTATGACTATGAGCTGAGCGGGGTTAGTTGGGTGTTTGGGGTTTCAAGCCAGGTACGAAGCTCCGAAGCCGCGTTAAATGGGTTTGGAGGCGCACGTGTGTGTATGTTCGTCTGTGGGGAAAGAAAACGCGTAAGTTGTACCGCCGTGCCGTACCGGGGTTTTGATGTGTTTTGGTCGGTCCAGCACAACCCCCCAGCTGGCGCCATTATCGTACTCGCATCACAATGGATGTCACGAGCTGCACACATTTTTTCGCTTTTCGCACGACTGAACACCCAATCGCCACCCAACTAATCCAAGAATCAACAACCAACCACCAACTACCGTGCCGATGTCGTTACCCTTGCCACAGGGCGCCGGGTCGACATGCCCTCGCCTCAGCAGCTAGCCGAGTTGCGCTTCGAGTGTCTCTCGGCGGTGGCGCGCGGGGACAGCAATTCAGTACGCGCCCGTTGGAACCGCCACCTGCACCCTGCTCTTCGCTTGCAGGTGCTCTACTAAATTTGGATCTCAACAAGTTTCATCTAAATACCCCATCTATTCAATAATCTAATTCTAATTCTAATTCTAATTATAATTATAATCCTACTCCTAATCCTCATTCTCATTCTAAAATAATTCTAATTCGTGTGATGTGTAGTGGTGGCGTTTCTGACGAAGAGAGAGACGCCTCCTGTTTGTTGTAAGGTTAGTTAGCAAACCACCACCGTTACAACAACCACTACCAGCAGCGCCAGAGCCACCACCACTCCACACCACCCCAACAGCGCTCCAGGGAAGCTGATGTAAGCGAGGATGTAGGCGGATTGTGCCGCACGGCAGTATGCAGCAGCAATGGCAGTCGCAGCAGCTTGCAGAGTGACGGCGGCGGCAGCGGCGGCGGCGGCGGAGACAGTAGCAAGGCGCGCATTGCTGGTCCCGAAGGTGATGGCCGCGTTGCCGCCGCTGCCACCTGCAGAGGTGCCACCTCCGAAGCAGGAGCAGCGGCCGCTACTGCAGTTGGACCGGACACAGCGGCCCGAGTACCTTCGCCACTTCCGCCGCCGCCGCCGCCGCCGCCGCCGCGGCGGCGAATCTTCGTCCTGTCGGACCTTCACGCGGACGTGGCTGTTGCGTCCCATGGGCCACTCGTACACAACGTGACTCAAATGGACCTCCTGCGCCGCATCAGCGCCACTCGCTTCCGAGACGACGTCCTTCTTGTGGCGGGTATGTTGTCGTACACCGTACATCCTACATTTTTGTGTGGTATTGGGAGACCAGGCGTTATCGTTAGAGCACGCTGCTTTCTGCTGCCTGCTGCTGTGCCACCTAGTAGCATGCACGGTAACCTATATTGTCGTGACACTCCACTTGTTCTTTTCGACCGAAGTCAAGAAGGGATCCTCTCCTGCATACGGCGTCCAGGTGATGCCGCCGATACGCTCCCTGCAGCCCGAGAGGCTTTGCGTGTCTTAAAAGAGCGCTTTGGCCGTGTGTTTTATGTACCCGGTAAGTCTGTCTGTCTGTAAGCCTGGGATTTGTCGTAACTTAGTTTCCTCCGTTTATATATATATATATATATATTCCTCCCTGGTTTCCTCCGTTTATATATATATATATATGGGTGTACAGTGTGGTGTATACGGATGCATACGGCTGTGTAGTGTAACTCATCTTTACATTAGTAATATCATAACCCCCCCGAAGGAATAGTCCCTCACCCTCACCATCATCATCCCGAATCCATCTACCAGTCGCCTCTTTCCGTGACCAGGCAGGTTCATTGTCTCCCGGAACATGAGTCCCCCCTCGCCTGCAGCTTCGTGTGGGTTCATCCTTCGCTTGCTCCTCTTCATCCTACTTGCTAACTATGATGGATTATCTAGCTAGCTACCTATCTATCTATCTGGACTTTACAGGAGTTTAGACACAATGTGATGAACCGATACCCGATCTGAACACGCTGTAACCCGAACATCCGATTGCTTTACTTCACGGTGTGTCGTGTTACACGGTACTCTTTCCTCGTGTTCGGCTCCTAGTGTTGATTTCGCACCATTCGCACTGCTCTTATTTTCCCCTTCCCCATGCTGAGCCTGATCAGGCAACCATTGCCTATGGCTCCGTCCTAAGTTGGAAGACAACGCCTTCCCTGACTCCTTCAGTAAGCTCTGGGCGCTTCTGGCCGCCTGCGATGAGCTAGGGGTGGAGACGGTGGCGGCGGAGGTCATCCCCGGGTTGCTGGTGGTGCCACTTTTCTCCTGGTACAATGCCGCGTTCGATATTGCAGACCCGCGGTGAGCTGTTGTTACTGATCAGTCCACTACTATTGGTAATGATTCAGTGGTGCACGAGCATTGTACGAGCATTGGACGAACAATGGACGAGCAATCTATGTAGATAGAAGTTAGTTAGATAACGCAAATACTGGTATGCGCCATCTCACTGGGCCCCCTATTTCCCCTCAGCCTCTCGCCTCGTCGATTTCATCTGTTCGCCTTTCCCCCAGCCCGTTGCCTTATCACGGGCGAACCCCTTCCGCCCTATCCTCATATGATGTAACAGCCCGGGACGGTACCGCTTCGATTGCTGGTGCCGCTGGCCCGTGAGCGACCTGGATGTGTGGCAGGTCATGCTGCGACTCAACGACACTACTCTTGCTGCGGTCAGCCGTTGGCAGCAGCAGCAGCGGCAGCAGCACCACCACCACCAACCGCACCAACCGCCTTCACGACACCAATCGGCTGAAACTGCCTCATGCATAATAACACCAGCCAAGGCCAAAACGCCAGATCCAAAACTCTGCAGTGGCAGTGCAAGCAACGGCAGCAGCAAAAATCATGTGGACCTAGCCGTCACCACTACTGCAGGCCACAGTGCAGGTCTTGGCGGTGTCGTTGTAACCATGACTCATTTCTTGCCCCACCCTGACCTGCCCTTCTCACCTCTCCCTCGGGATCTGGCCAAAGCAGTGGGTTGCCGGGAGATTTTGACGGTTTTGGAGCGGATTGGATCTGACGTGCACGTGTACGGACATTCACATGTACCATACGACGGAGAACTGCCGGCGGTAGAGGGTTGTGATGGCAGCCCTGGAGCCATACAGGCTCATGCGCGCAGCGGCAGGGTTGTAAATGGAAATCCACTTAGGAGGGGTGTCGGCGGTGATTCGGGTATGGAGGCAGTTGAGGCCGTGGGTGGCAAAGGACGTGAAGGCGTGCGGGGAAAGGATGCCAGAGGGGAATGCAGCAGGCGGGATTGGAAGCCTGCTCGTATGCAGGGTGCTGGCCGCCGATTCGTGCACTGGCCACTGCATGGCCAGGGTGACCGCTTGGTGATTAAGTGCATCTGGGATGGAGACACCTTCTGCAATGTCGAAACCGATGCGATCATTGATCAGAAGTAAAATTGTAGTGGGTTCAAGTCTGGTTCTCTGGGGCAGGTTTCTTAGGTCCGTCTGAAGGTAAAGTGGGATAACGGCACCATGCGACAACAGAAACGCAACTTCAGGTGGTGTTGAGAAACACCGTGTCTAGTCAAGGAGTGGAAAGAAAGCTTAAGACGATGTGAACTTGGTGACGGCCTTGGTGCCCTCCGACACCGCATGCTTGGCCAGCTCGCCAGGCAGGACCAGGCGCACAGCGGTCTGAATCTCGCGAGACGTCACAGTCGGCTTCTTGTTGTAACGGCTCAGCTTGGACGCTTCCGTTGCAACCTTCTCAAAAATGTCGTTGATGAAGCTGTTCATGATGCTCATCGCCTTGGAGCTGATGCCGGTGTCGGGGTGCACCTGCTTCAACACCTTGTAGATATACAGCTTGTAGGTCTCGCTCTTGGCAACCTTGGCCTTCTTCTTGCCCTTCTTGTCGCCCTCGCCGTCGCCACTGGCGGACGGCTCCTTGCCGGCCTTCTTCGCCGGAACCTTCTTCACCTTCTTGGCAGGCTTCTCGCCCTTGGGCTTGGCCTCAGCCTTGGCCTCGGCGCCAGCCTCAGCGGGCTTCTCCTCCTTCACGTTCTTGGGAGCCATTTCAGCTACGTTGCAATGTAAGCAGATCGCGCGTTATCGGGATTCTGAGGTTGCACTGAAATTCCATACAATGTCTTTCGTGATTCATCGATGGAGATGCTACGGATTTGTAGCTGGCGGATTTCATGACCGTTGGTCCGGCGATCCGACTACCGCTCGGCCAACGGCGGCCGTACTGGACATCGGTGAGCCTAGTGACCCACGTCAGTTCTGCCCTGCATTCCGGTCGTAGCTATAAAGTCGTCCGAAATCTACCTTTTTGACTTAACAGATAACCATACTTAATTAACTTTCCTTTTGATTTTTTCTCGCTCAACTAAGCATTTACGATGGCTGGTCGTGGCAAGGGCAAGTCCGCTGGCAAGAAGGCCGTCAGCCGCAGTGCTAAGGCCGGACTGCAGTTCCCCGTAGGTCGCATTGCCCGTTACCTGAAGAAGGGCAAGTACGCCGAGCGCATCGGTGCCGGTGCTCCCGTCTACCTGGCTGCCGTGCTTGAGTACCTGACTGCTGAGGTTCTGGAGCTGGCTGGAAACGCTGCCCGTGACAACAAGAAGAACCGCATCGTTCCGCGCCACATCCAGCTTGCCATCCGCAACGATGAGGAGCTGGGCAAGCTGCTGGGCGATGTGACCATCGCTTCCGGCGGTGTTCTGCCCAACATCCACGCCGTGCTGCTGCCCAAGAAGACCAAGGGCTCCAAGGAGGAGGCCGCTTAAGGCCACGGAGGGTCCAGTTATCGGCCTTCCACACTTTTATCCTTTTATCCCTTCAAACCCGGTGTTTATCAACACCACCTTAAGGCTAAATACTTCTGAGAGACCGATAGTGAGCAAGTACCGTGTGGGAAAGATAAAAAGAACTCTGGAAAGAGAGTTAAAAGTGCTTGAAGTTGTTAAGAGGGAAGCGATTAGCGCTTGTTGGTGGCCTCAGGCTTAAGTGAATGTGTCTTGTGGTTGAACATCCGGAAAAGAATTTCTAAATTATCTTTGCATTATCATCCCTGCCTGTGAACTACAATATAAAGTTAGGATTCCACTGCACCCAACTGCATCCCAAGTTCACCCCAAGAGGACTCAGGGTCGGGATAATCCTGCATAATGTATGGCAAATCACGTCCCTGCTAGGTCACACGGATTGTAAGGCTAGTAGGGTAACGTTCGTAATGTAAGAGCATGCTTCAGGACGCAATGTTAAGGGACGTTACAATGTGGACCATCAAACCCGATGACCGCTCTCCATACTGGAAAAGCGGACTATTCATCATAATACAGGGCCTTTTTAGTGCCTGAGGACCCCAAAAGAAAGGCTACCCAATCCCCTGCAATGGACACAAGTCAGGGATGCCAAGAGCATGACTAGGTGACGTGCGAAGGTGCACGTAGTCGAACTATGTACTCCGCGTAGCTGCCACAGGAGCGTTACCAGCCGTTCGCAACAGAGGGAAAAATGAGAAGCCGATATCACATTGAAACGTCGGTCTTTGAAGATATACCTATACCGCTTTCGACGTTTCAAGACTCCACCATGATTGAGCCTAAACCCGATAGCAACCGATGGTTAAGCAAAGATTTGTTTCAAAAGAGGTCATAACCGCATGCTTTATTTGATTTTCAAAAGAGGTCTTAAAGCGAGGGGGTAGTTGAAATGCAGCCAGATTACGGAAGGTTGACAACATCCTTGGCGCACCTGTATTAAGCAGTGTGCGAGGAAACACACGGACATTTGAAGTTCCAAAATATAAATCTTGGGCTTCTCCGTCAATGTGACAACAAAGAAGGAAAGCTAATAGAAGTTTGGTCGCACACTTGCACAATTTTACGATACGCCATCGGCCATCGCTTTGCACTTTACGTCTCTCAACAATATTTCGCTCGTCTATCATATTCTACTAGAACCTTTTAATCCTTCCGATTTCGTGCCCAAGGAATAATGCTTTCCTTGGGTCGCTGTGTCGCAATCCAGACGGCAACGGTGAAGAGGTACATACTGTAACTGCGCCACCTCCATTTACCATCTGCCAACAATAAAACAATATATGTATGATGTTACTCATGCTGCTGCTCGTACGAACAATTAAAACAGCACATGTCTGGGGAATTCGCACGCGGGTTTTTGGCTGTTACGCGTCGTTGGGCCATTTTGCATAAATAATGGCCAGACGTCTTCATCCTGCTAACCCATCATATCATCACAACCCACGCTTCCGCTTTCCTGAAACAATTTGCAGAGCAGCCCGTGTCTTGACCATTGCCTGCACATCCAACATGGCCACGGATCCCGCTAAGAAGCGCGTCCTAATTGTCGGTGGAGTCGCCGGCGGCGCCAGCTGTGCTGCACGTTTGCGTCGTTTGGACGAACAAGCGGAGATCACGATCTTTGAGCGGGGACCGTACGTCTCCTTCGCAAACTGTGGCCTGCCGTACTTTGTTGGTGACGTCATCAAGGTATCGTACGTGGAAAAAAGAAATCCTAGCATTTTTGAGTTCCGCGGCCTAAACTAGAAGAAATCCTAGTTTCGCGTACTTCGCGTTTGTTCAGTGAGTTACGTGAAATCCTGCCAAAGTTAAAATGTCATAGTCTTATCTCCTCATCTGACACTCTGACTATCGTACGACAGGAACAATCAAGTTTGTTGGTTGCCAACGCGGCCAAGTTCAATAAGTGGTTCGATGTGGCCGTCAAAGAGAGCACTGAAGTGGTGTCCATTGACCGCGTCGCCAAAACTGTGACAACCAAGAATCTCAGCAGCGGAGAGGAACATGTGTATCCGTACGACTACCTCGTGCTGTCACCGGGCGGCAACGCGGTACGTACAACACTGTCGTACGTACTATTATCATTCTAGACTGGATCATGCAATGATTGAATGGGTGGTGATGGGTGATTATCCACATCAGCTCTTCATCACAAACATGAACTTCTAAATCTCTTGCAGAATCCTTGCGCGCGGAAAGCTGGGGGGAAAGCCGGGGGAAAGCTGGGGGGAAAGCCGGGGGAAAGCCGGGGGAAAGCTGGGGGGAAAGCCGGGGGAAAGCTGGGGGGAAAGCTGGGGGGAAAGCCGGGGGAAAGCCGGGGGAAAGCTGGGGGGAAAGCCGGGGGAAAGCCGGGGGAAAGCTGGGGGGAAAGCCGGGGGAAAGCTGGGGGGAAAGCCGGGGGAAAGCCGGGGGAAAGCTGGGGGGAAAGCCGGGGGAAAGCTGGGGGGAAAGCCGGGGGAAAGCTGGGGGGAAAGCCGGGGGAAAGCCGGGGGGAAAGCCGGGGGAAAGTCAGGCCTGCTCAAAAAATCAATTAGCCTTGGAGGCCTTGCTTACCTCGAACATCTATCGCCATCGGCGCCGGTCGAGACTCTTTTCAATTTTGGCATATTTTGATCCGTTTCCTTTTTCCCCTCGCGCTCTCGCAGATTCGCCCACCCCTCCCTGGAGCAGATCTTCCGGGCATCTTTACTGTGAAGACCATCCCGGATGCCAATGCCATCAAATCATGGATCAACGAGAAGGCAAGAAGAATTGACCCATGGGTCGGTTTAGGTTGCCTTAACCTGAGGATCGGCCTGTTGCATGGACCCACGGGTCGGTCAACAACGCAAGTGGATCCGCAAGTGGATTGGTCGCATTGACGAGTCGGTTGGATGCATATAGGCACGCCAGGGGTCAGCCAAATTGGCTAATCTCGGCGCAACGTTGGATATGAGGATATCGGTACCTCGGCCTCGTCAGGTTGGCAGCGCCCATCCCGTCCATCCCGCCCTCCCTCCTGTGCTCCTGTGGAACCGCAGGATGCGAAAACCGCAGTCGTAATCGGCGGTGGCTTCATCGGGCTCGAGATGGTGGAGAATCTGGTGCATCGTGGACTCAAGTGCAGCTTAGTGGAGATGCTGCCGCAGGTACGGCGTACGGCATACGGCATACGACATATGGAAAAAGGTGAAGATGTACTACAGGCATACCGGCTTTATGTATATGGTAAGCAATTTTATCGTATCGATGAACTCGACTGTACAGAGTCGAAGTCGGCACATCTCGGCATGCCGGCGCGTCTTGGCGAATGTATCAGCGCCATTCGCATCTGGCACAACTGACACCAGCGCCGCCTCAACCGCTGCTGGATCGCAACTACACTCTCCGGAACCGTCTCCCGTCCCGTAAATGACGTCTTTTCCTTTCGCCCAGTCGTACCGCATACCACCCCCCACCCCCTCCCCCCTTTTTTTTCCTCCACCATTCCGCGGGAGCCCTACGCCGGGCCTCGCTCCCATCTCATCGCCCTCACTTTCCCTCAGCACTACGAAACCCGCCGGAAAATAAATTGCCGTACAGGTTATGCCGCCGTACGACCCGGAGGTGGTGGAGCCCGTCCATGAGCGGCTGCGTGCCGTGGGTGTGGATCTCCACCTGGGAGACGGGGTGGCGGGTTTTGATGCGGCTCCAGGGGGAGGCCTGCTGGTCAAGACGCAGAGCGGAAAGGTCCATGGGGCTGACCTGGTAGTTCTGGTGGGTATTGGGGGTGGGGGGTGGGGGGGTGGGATGGGGGATTGTACGACGATTATTGGGGGAGGTTGTACGACGAGGAATGGACCCTGGATCAGACGCTCAGTAAGTCAGATAGATAGATAGATAGATAGATAGATAGATAGATAGATAGATAGATAGATAGATAGATAGATAGATAGATAGATAGATAGATAGATAGATAGATAGATAGATAGATAGATAGATAGATAGATAGATAGATGATAGATAGATAGATAGATAGAGAGATAGATAGATAGATAGATAGATAGATAGATAGATAGATAGATAGATAGATAGATAGATAGATAGATAGAGATAGATCGATAGATCGATAGATAGATAGATAGATAGATCGATAGATATCATCGCTAGATAGATAGATAGATAGATCGCTCGATGATAGATAGCTAGATAGATCGCTCGCTCGCTCGCTCGATAGCTAGCTCGCTCGCTCGATCGATAGCTAGCTAGCTCGCTCGATAGATAGCTAGATCGATCGCTCGCTCGCTCGCTCGCTCGCTCGCTCGATCGCTAGCTCGCTGCTCGCGACGCCCCACGCGGGGCCGGGTTTGGGGGTGGGCTTCTCGGAATGAGGCAGTTGAAGCCCCGCTGAAATATAGCGCCATCAACAGTTAGGGCTTACGGTACCTTAACCCCCGCCAACCCGCGTCCATAACGCAATTGCAGTACAACTGCAGTCTTTTTTCGCAATTTTCCCCTCTACGCCGTATAAATTTTATTTACTTCAGAATTTTCCCTCTTTTTCACTTTTTATTTTCCTTTTTTTCACGAGATGGAATTTCTATGTGTGATATATTTTTGTTACGGGTCATCGTTATCAAATTACAACCCCACCATCCCCTCACACAGGCCATCGGCGTGCGCCCCGAAACCGCCCTGGCGCGGCAGTCGGGTCTTGAGCTGGGCTCCAGGGGAGGAATTCAAGTGGACGAGCACATGCGCACATCTGATCCCGCCATCTTCGCCGTGGGAGACGCGGTGGAGGTAAGAGGTTTACGGACGACCGTAGAGAATGGCATGTACGGCAATTCCTTTTTTAAGGAAAATAACAGGGGGATAACAGTCAGTGGTTAGACTTACGAGAAGGCAGGGGTGAGCGTACTCGTGAGTGTATGTGTGTGTGTATGTACGACGCAGGTGAAAGACTTCGTGACGGGCGAACAGACCCTCATCCCGCTCGCTGGTCCCGCAAACCGCCAGGGCCGTATTGTAGCTGACGTCATCACAGGAAAGTAAGCCATCATATATTTTTATATGTTGAATATTTCCTGAGTTTGAGTTGCGCTAATTTTTAGAAACGTTAAGTTTTACTTTTATTGATGTTATTTTTCGGAAAACCGTTTGCTGAGTCGTACTGGTGAGAAACTGTGTGGTGGAGCAATCTTATTTTTCGTTCCCTCTTCTCGCCTCCCTCCTCCCGTTGGTACACACTGCAACTCATTGGGCTCCAGCTGCAGTTATTATTATAGTTATTATTATAGTTATTATTATAGTTATTATTATTATTATTATTATTATTATTATTATTATTATTATTATTATTATTATTATTATTTCTCGCATCCAACGCCCTCCCTTTCATTTTCCCAATCCCTCCCGCCTAGGTATTTTATTTTTTACTTTTTATTTCCTTTTTTTGGGGCTTCGTGACATTCACACTTTTCATCACTTCAGTCCCTCCTCTCCGCCTCCGTCCCTTTCTTTTCTCTTTGACCGTCATGTCGTACCACAGCGAACCCAGTCGCTTCCGGGGCAGTCAGGGCACCTCCGTGGTGGGCCTCTTCGGGTTGACCCTGGCCGCAACGGGCGCTTCAGAAAAGACGTTAAAGCGGTTGGGAAGAAACTTCCGGAAGGTCTATCTGCACATCAACAACCACGCAGGATACTATCCCGGAGCGAAGCAAATTGACATTAAGCTCCTTTTTGATCCCAAGGTACGAATGTACGAACATGGATGGATGGTTTCGGAGTGAAGTTGGGGCTGTTTCGGATTTGGGTTTCGGAGCTGCGAGACGGATATTTAACTATGACTCGATCAAGAATAAGCGAAGCTCGAAACGGAACACTCGTACACACTTACCGTACACTCATACACACTTACCGTACATACTCACACGGTCGTGGCGGCTGCATAGTTTCCGCGCTTTCATTTCTTCCAACTTTTCTGCTGCGACGAAGATGACCAGGTCAGTATGACGGCAACCCCACTACTTGTTTCCGCCCGTTAGCGGGCTCCCCCAAAACGAACTTAGCATCGTGTAGAGCAAGTTGCGTTTCTCAGCAGCAGCAGCAGCAGTAGCAGCAGCACCACCACCGCCACCCAGTCTTCGGTGTATGTGTTGGTCTTCCCGTCCACCCCCCTCCCTTTCGCTGCCCTCAACCCTCAAAGGGGCGTAATGCTAATGATGGTCTTTATTTATGTTTTACCCGCCTGCCGTATTTTGGTAATTGTCGTACCCCTCAGGATGGTCGCGTGCTGGGTATGCAGGCGGTGGGGGAGGAGGGTGTTGAGAAGCGGGTGGATGTGGTCGCAATGGCGATCCAAAAGGGTGGCACTGTGTTCGACCTGGAGGAGGTGAGGCAAGGGGGGGAGGGACAGGGAGGGAGGTGGGGAGGGAAGGACGTGAGCGAGTCAAGTGTGACAATGAGATGGAGTCTTGTTTGGAGCTCTGGGTGGGCATAAGAAGGGGACATGCGGGAAACTTTTGCCGCAGCTGCTGCTGAAGGTCACAGGGCGGCAACGTACAACTAACAACCAATTTCCGGATACTCTGGGATGCGAGGAGGTCGTTAGTGGCCAGGTAGGCGGCTGTTCATGTCGTGTCATGGAGATGATGATTCCGTACTTGGGAGGGGAAAACTCGGTTGGGAACCCCCAAGGACCTGCAACTGACGCCTTGGGGTCCACCTGACCCACCCCCTTCTGCCTCGATGAAACCCGTCAGGCGGAGCTATGCTACGCCCCCCAGTACGGCAGTGCAAAAGACCCGGTCAACATGGTGGGCATGGTGGCCGCCAACGTGATGCGGGGTCAGCACCCGTTGACCAGTTGGGACGAGCTGAACCTGCAGGAGCTGGTTTCGGATCCGGGGGCAGTGCTGGTAGACGTGCGGGAGGTGAGCGAGTATGTGTTTGTGTACGTATTTACATATGCATTTTATTAATTATTATAAATATTATATGTGTGTGTGTGTTTATAAATGTTGTGATATATATTCCCCAAACGGTTTCTTATCCTAAGCTTTTCACACATTCGTGTTCCCGTGTGTCCCTCAACGCCCCCGTCCAGTGCCCACTGGTCCCAATTCATCCATACCCCTAGTTCCGCTTACCTGCGGTGGTTTAACATCCTAATCGAATCCTCCTCCCCTTACCCCGCCCCCTTCCTCCCCCGTCCCCTTGCCCCCTCCCCTGCCCAAACCCCTCCGGCTCCGCTGTCGTCCTGTTTTAGCCCTCTGAGCTAGAGAAGGTGGGAAAAGTGGAGGGCGCCATCAACATGCCTCTGTCCAGTCTGCGTCAGCAGCTGACCAAGCTGCAGGACAAAGACAAGAAGTACTACGTGTACTGCCAGGTACGGCAGTCCTTACGGGTGTCATCATCACCTGCCCCCCTGCTCGGCAACCTTGATGGCTTCATATGGCTTCATTTCTCACCTCCCTGTGTGTGAGCACCGTATGATATGTACTCTTTCTGTCTTATATTGCCCAAATGAGAGATTTGCATAACCCGTGATGTTGACAGTTTCCTCCGGTGCGGAGGGACAGGCAGGGAGGGACAGGCAGGGAGGGACAGGCAGGGAGGGACAGGCAGGGAGGGACAGGCAGGGAGGGACAGGCAGGGAGGGACAGGCAGGGAGGGACAGGCAGGGAGGGACAGGCAGGGAGGGACAGGCAGGGAGGGACAGGCAGGGAGGGACAGGCAGGGAGGGACAGGGAGGGACAGGCAGGGACAGGGAGGGACAGGGAGGGACAGGGAGGGACAGGCAGGGAGGGACAGGCAGGGAGGGACAGGCAGGGAGGGACAGGCAGGGAGGGACAGGCAGGGAGGGACAGGCAGGGAGGGACAGGCAGGGAGGGACAGGCAGGGAGGGACAGGCAGGGAGGGACAGGCAGGGAGGGACAGGCAGGGAGGGACAGGCAGGGAGGGACAGGCAGGGAGGGACAGGCAGGGAGGGACAGGCAGGGAGGGACAGGCAGGGAGGGACAGGCGGGGAGGGACAGGCAGGGAGGGACAGGCAGGGAGGGACAGGCAGGGAGGGACAGGCAGGGAGGGACAGGCAGGGAGGGACAGGCAGGGGAGGGACAGGCGGGGAGGGACAGGCAGGGAGGGACAGGCAGGGAGGGACAGGCAGGGAGGGACAGGCAGGGAGGGACAGGCAGGGAGGGACAGGCAGGGAGGGACAGGCAGGGAGGGACAGGCAGGGAGGGACAGGCAGGGAGGGACAGGCAGGGAGGGACAGGCAGGGAGGGACAGGCAGGAGGGACAGGCAGGAGGGACAGGGAGGGACAGGCAGGGACAGGGAGGGACAGGGAGGGACAGGGAGGGACAGGGAGGGACAGGCAGGGAGGGACAGGCAGGGAGGGACAGGCAGGGAGGGACAGGCAGGGAGGGACAGGCAGGGAGGGACAGGCAGGGAGGGACAGGCAGGGAGGGACAGGCAGGGAGGGACAGGCGGGGAGGGACAGGCAGGGAGGGACAGGCGGGGAGGGACAGGCAGGGAGGGACAGGCAGGGAGGGACAGGCAGGGAGGGACAGGCAGGGAGGGACAGGCAGGGAGGGACAGGCAGGGAGGGACAGGCAGGGAGGGACAGGCGGGGAGGGACAGGCAGGGACAGGCAGGGACAGGGAGGAAGGGACAGGCAGGGAGGGACAGGCAGGGAGGGACAGGCGGGGAGGGACAGGCAGGGAGGGACAGGCAGGGAGGGACAGGCAGGGAGGGACAGGCAGGGAGGGACAGGCAGGGAGGGACATTCAGCATTCTTCTCCAAACTCAATTTAAAACACGGACAGATCGAGATCGTCACGCAGCGAGAAAGATCCCCGTCATGCACTTTTGTAACTTTTATCTCTATTGATCATCGATGTTCCCGTGTTGTTGTGTTGTCCTTGTTGCATGTTGTACATGTGTCTCTCTGATTTCACGAGATTTCAACACCTAAACCGTTAAATTCGAAACAAATGTTACCGGATTGAATTGAAATCCAAATCCCGGATTTTCCGAGCCCTCAGGTGGGTCTTCGCGGCTATGTTGCCACCCGGCAATTCTTGCAACGCGGCTTTGACGCGGTCAACGTCAGCGGAGGCTTCAAGAGCTTCCAGCAGCAAATGCCGGAGCGACCCGCCAAGCTCTAAAACAGCTGATACGGTTAAGGAGCTCCGAAAGGCTTTTTGACCAAACGGTCCGAGGTTATGATAAAATGGTGGTCGCGGTGGTGATCGCAGGTCTTGGTGATGGTGGTGCCAGATTAGGCAATGTCACTCCACCCTCGGGTGGTGAAGCAACACCTGACTGGGCAATTTGTTTGTTTTTGTGTATATGGGAAAAAACAAAGCGCCTTGGTATTCTAGGAGATACGCCAGTAGGAGGCGTGTGTGCGTGTTCGTTGGCCTGCATGTCAAAATGGTTGTGAAAGTACTCGGGCGCTCAGTTATCAAATATCGCGGAGTTGTGGCGGCACATGCACATGTTTACATTTACCCCGACCACACATGTTTACAGGGTCGGTGTTGCAGTTGCTGCTGAAAAGGGCCTCGTGAGGTGCATTTTTCTGTGTGCTCTTAACACCTTGTATATTTGTATGTTTGTGTGCGTGTTTCATACTGTACGACTAGCTACAGTCGGAGCGTAAGTACGCTTTGCCAAGAGTTATTATTGAATACCTCTCGTTCAGAATACGGAATGGTACGGAGAAACGGTTCAAACAGTTATGAGCAGCTGCAGCTGTGTCCTGAGCACGCCAGGCAGCTGCCCATCCCTCCAGTTACTTGGCGGCCGTGTTCTTGGTGGCCGCGCTGAATGTGCCTAATGCGCCAATACTAATCCGCAAGTGAGCTGTCTTGTTGCTGGTGCCGGTCTCCCTTGTACGCTCAACATGCGTGGCACCCAATTAACCTACCTTTAGCCACATGTAACTGTCCGTTGGTCGTAAGGCCCGGGAGCCTTAGTTTCAGGGATTACGGAAACAGGAAAACCCGGCGCTACACTTACCTTGCATGCTACCTGCCTATGCAAGGTGGAAACCTAGGTGCCTATCTACTGGCTACTGCCTAATAGTAAAAATCTACAAACAACAAACACCGTTAGACAGCGACATGGAAACCAGCCAAAAATTCAGCAAAGTACAGCAAACGGCGCCCTTGGCAAATCTTAGTTGATTGGCAGCAGTCTGATGCTGCTGTATATAGGCTTATGAACCTCAAAACTTCAGGTGGTGTTGAGAAACACCGTGTCTAGTCAAGGAGTGGAAAGAAAGCTTAAGACGATGTGAACTTGGTGACGGCCTTGGTGCCCTCCGACACCGCATGCTTGGCCAGCTCGCCAGGCAGGACCAGGCGCACAGCGGTCTGAATCTCGCGAGACGTCACAGTCGGCTTCTTGTTGTAACGGCTCAGCTTGGACGCTTCCGTTGCAACCTTCTCAAAAATGTCGTTGATGAAGCTGTTCATGATGCTCATCGCCTTGGAGCTGATGCCGGTGTCGGGGTGCACCTGCTTCAACACCTTGTAGATATACAGCTTGTAGGTCTCGCTCTTGGCAACCTTGGCCTTCTTCTTGCCCTTCTTGTCGCCCTCGCCGTCGCCACTGGCGGACGGCTCCTTGCCGGCCTTCTTCGACGGGACCTTCTTCACCTTCTTGGCGGGCTTCTCGCCCTTGGGCTTGGCCTCAGCCTTGGCCTCGGCGCCAGCCTCAGCAGGCTTCTCCTCCTTCACGTTCTTGGGAGCCATTTCAGCTACGTTGCAATGTAAGCAGATCGCGCGTTATCGGGATTCTGAGGTTGCACTGAAATTCCATACAATGTCTTTCGTGATTCATCGATGGAGATGCTACGGATTTGTAGCTGGCGGATTTCATGACCGTTGGTCCGGCGATCCGACTACCGCTCGGCCAACGGCGGCCGTACTGGACATCGGTGAGCCTAGTGACCCACGTCGTCAGTTCTGCCTTGCGTTCCGGTCGTAGCTATAAAGTCGTCCGAAATCTACCTTTTTGACTTAACAATTAACTATACTTAACTACCTTTCCTTTTGATTTTCTCTCGCTCAACTAAGCATTTACGATGGCTGGTCGTGGCAAGGGCAAGTCCGCTGGCAAGAAGGCCGTCAGCCGCAGTGCTAAGGCAGGACTGCAGTTCCCCGTAGGTCGCATTGCCCGTTACTTGAAGAAGGGCAAATACGCCGAGCGCATCGGTGCCGGTGCTCCCGTTTACCTGGCTGCCGTGCTCGAGTACCTGACAGCTGAGGTTCTGGAATTAGCTGGAAACGCTGCTCGTGACAACAAGAAGAACCGCATCGTTCCGCGCCACATCCAGCTTGCCATCCGCAACGATGAGGAGCTGGGCAAGCTGCTGGGCGATGTGACCATCGCTTCCGGCGGTGTTCTGCCCAACATCCACGCCGTGCTGCTGCCCAAGAAGACCAAGGGCTCCAAGGAGGAGGCCGCTTAAGGCCACGGAGGGTCCAGTTATCGGCCTTCCACACTTTTATCCTTTTATCCCTTCAAACCCGGTGTTTATCAACACCACCATTTTTGGGGATAACAAAAACTCTACCAGAACAGAAGGCGTAACAGAATTCCTGAGACAAATACCCAAATGAAGTAGGTGGGGGCAAGGGGCGGAAGGAGTTGGGGATAGGGAGTAAGATGGAGGCGCCCAACAATGCTGTGGAGATAGCGAGTGTCCTTCAGTACAGTGTAGCGGCGGAACAGACATGCAGCCCTGGGGAAGGGAGTGAATTACGGCTTTCTTCCACGTGCCGTACGGATTCTAATCCTTTGTCTATCTGAGGGTATCTATGATGAGGACGAAATCCTGTCCATGTCCCCTAGCGGCCTTGTGCTTTATGCATGGACTCTCATCTAAGCGCCAATTACACTACATACGGTGGCGCCAGCTACAGTACAGAGCGTGCTGTACATAGTTTCAAGACTTCAGCATCATGACGACCGCCACGTGCTAGGTTGTCCAGTTGTTCCATTCAGCAACAATTCGCAACAACTCACAAGCGCACAATTTGGCCCCTTCGAAACCACAGAAGGATAAGATGGTGTGGCACATGGATGGCGTGGCTCGGTAGGAGGTAGGGTTGACACCGGTTAAAAGTGGAAGCCAAAGACGTAGCAGCATCGTTTAATATGACGTCTACATGCAAAAGTTTTACGTGTCTGAGGTGCTCGGAAGGGCTTAACCGCGACGTCTATCGACGGCCAAATTATGTAAGGTCGCCTCGCGGATGGAGAGCGCGGCCCAGGCGTGCCATATCCGCCCTTGCCACAACAAGGTTGGAAGGCCTTAGCAAATATAAATAAACCGGAAGGCTGTGATACCGGGTTAATAAGATAAAATACAAAGCCAATTCCTCGACTTGATGCAATAATATTGAAATGTTTTTGAATGAATGGCTCTTGAATCCTATTTATAAAACGTATTTATAAAACGTATCAAGATCCAATAGTTAAAGACAACTTAAGACAACTAAATTAGGGAAATTTGAACAAAATGCGTTTTCATGGAGGCCATGCGAGGATTGAGAACTGGGAAGAAAAAGGACGAGGTTAAAGATACGCTGGAAGGACGTAATGTTTGAAATTGTATTCCAAAGCTTGTGAGAAAAGATGACGCTACCCAGTTTCGATCTGGGGATCTTCTGTGTGTAAGACAGATGTGTTTCCACTACACCATAGCGTCAAACCGGGAGACCCGGACATCTGTCTTGACTTTTGGCAGAATTCTACCTTATATATTTACATAGCAAATTGTATTAAAAATTGGAGCTCCCTCTCTCCCAAACTCTCCGCTGCATGGCAACCAGTCTGGTCTGCAACCACGAGCGACGGGGATTACCCGCCGCAGCGTGACCCTCGTCCTGATGGCACTGCATATGTTGTCCCGTGCCTAATCCGTGCCTCATTCCAGGAATACGATGGGAACGGGCGGCTGCCGCCCGTGCATCAACGCATGGAGGACGTCTACAAATTCGTGTCAGTCTGACGTGTGGTCAAAGAAGACAGATGCCAGCGCTCTGTGAGTTCTGTGTGCGTTTTTGTCCGATGAGAGTACGCGAAAAGCGCACATGCAGCTTACTGCAACCCGCCCTCTATATTTTTGGACTACCTGCTCCTGACCTGTTCTTAAAATGATCTATTGTTATTATTGCTATTGTAATTATGCATACCGAACATAAATTGTTGCAAATTGCAAAGGCAAATTAATTGCACGCAACGTAAGCTCATACGTGACTTGCTTGTTCGGCGCTTGTTTGCACGTGTATGTTCGCACATGGATGGTCAAAGTGATTGATTCAATAAAATGTATCACGTTTATTTGTGCATACGCACACCGTCTTTCTACGTCACCACAGCAGAAATGAACGGACTGGTTTCTTGTGATCGAGTCGCATCGAGTCTGCGTGAATACATGACTCAGGCCAGATGACATATGGGCATTAGTGATCCGCGATCACTAATGCCTAATCTAATTTCTTAGCCATCACCTTCCAACTTAGCGTCCTATGGGAGAAAAGCCTGACCACCCTGAGCCCTGAACGAAGTCCCTTTGGGGGCCCCGCGGGGCCCCTCCCTGGATGGCTCCGGAAATCTGCCACCCTCTGCCGCCTTTCCGTGCCCCTCTAGAAGCTCTAAATTGTGCGCGATTGCTGACTTTTGTCGTATTGTTCTTGATGCTGATATCCTTTGTCGTATCTACGGCGGCATCTAAACAGATCGATACGAAAACAAGCGCGATTTCCCGTCGTACCACGTCCTATACGACGCATATATAGAGGACATGGATGAGCATATCTAGCTTGCGACAGGGGGACCGGCGTGGACCCCGAATTGGGGAGTGCCGTGCTGCTGGTACGATTGAAGCTTCATTGAATGAACAGTAGTTGGACACGTCCACCTCTATATGGACACGGGGGGAATATTAGGCCATATTGGCTCCGCCCCTAAACCCTGGCAGAACCTCCCACAGATAGCCCTACTAACACTACTGGCAACACACGCGAAGGAAAGCCCTTCCTCACTGATTCTAACGAGCAAATCCCCCTAGACCTGTGGCCAGGAAATGGCCAGCCCTAGCTAGGCATGCCCCTGCTCCCGGCTAATGATAGTATAATAATACAATATATTATAGGATTAAATAACAATAATGATAATAATAATTGCAATAGTAAGGAATTGTAAAGGATAATAAAGTAGGATTAGCAATATGAAGGAACAACGGGATTCGTACCTCATATTTCATATCGTACGGGATGAAACATGGATCACGGCAACGTGTGAGGTAGCACTCGGCACCATTGAGAACTGGTAGACGCCGCTAAGATCCATGATGAAGTGCATTGGGGTCGGCATCGGCGGGGTTAGATGCCCTGATTTCCTCCTCACCTTTGGATGCCCCAGACTGTAGCAGTAGTGGCAGCGGATGGCAGTAGCGCACACATCAATGACATACACAGTGCAGTACGAGTGGCATCAGATGGAAAATTACTATTCCGCACGAGCCGTCATCGTTTCAGATCGATTTACAAGTATCAAGGATAATCCATGAGGTGTAGGCATCCGCACCCGGTGTTATTGCGGCCAGGGTTTCAGCTACATGCGTGACGAATGCCTAAATTTGCAGTTTACGACATAGATACTATGTACGCCAGCAAAGGCCAGCCTCCTCTGAAGGGGCCCGAGGGTGACGTCATCCAGCTGGCAGAGGACTTTGTGGAGCTGGTGGCAATCAGGGGGCTGCATCTGATGGAACATAACATAGAATACCATGGCTTGTTGGGGTTGGGGTTGCGGTTCGTTGCTTGTGGTTCGTTGTTGTCGTTCTTGGTGGTGGATAGATGGTTGTTGCGGTCGGGGTTGGCGGTCTTGGACGGCAGCAACCCACACGAAACCTCTTTCTGACCCGCTCCGAAACCGTGCATATTCGTGTCTCTCATCCCGGCCCTCGCTCGGCCCGCTCCCAGTTCTCTCCCGCGCGATCATGCTGTTCATATGTACCCCATTAACTGTTCAGGGTTTCACTCTTGTTCAACTGCATTCCCACTAGGACTCCTCCATTCCACCCTCCCCAGAGCCCCACTGACGACGTGGGGCTGAACCTGCTGGAACGGTCCCGTACATGCTTCGCCATTTAGGACGAGCTTATTGGTCTACATGGCAGCCAGACGGGACAGATCGGGACTTGATTTTGAACCGGGACCTTTCGCGACTGATCATAGGGTTTGACTGCACATCGCATACGGTGTGATATAATGTGATGCGAATTGTATGGTTCCGGAGCAGGGCCTGACGTCACCATCTCACAGCCCGACCGTGATGGCGATGAGCAGTGACGTCACCATGCACCACGCACACGTCCCTACACCAGGTGCGCCCCGCTTTTGCATCTGCAGATGCATCACCCTCCGCTGCATCTACGGGGAGTCGTTAGTTTAGACGTGCGGCGCCGCCACCGCTGCGCGCCGTGCCGGCAATTCCAGCCTGCTCGTCCCCCGGCGCGATGCATGGGTGAAGAGATCAATGCAGCAATGACGACAATGCTGTGCGGCAGCGACTACCGCCGCCGCCGCCGCCGCCGCCACCGCAAAATTCGTGACCGCCAAGAAGGCGCCATTGGGCCTGACGGCGCCGTCGAGGTGGGTACCTCGTCGCCGCCAAGGAAGTTGCCCCGTATGCAGCGAACTGAAACGTACCGATGGCGGCGGAAGCAGCGGCCATCATTGAATCGGCTTTATGGATTGAAGGTAATTTCAGCGCCGCCGCCATCGGCATCAGCATCGATATCGGTATCAGCAGCTGCAGAAGAGTGCCCAGTTTGCAAGTCGGAGCTTTACGGCCAGCGGGGGGAGGGGCGGCGGTGACGACTCGGCCAACATTGCGATGGGCGGTACGGCATCGGAGGCAGGGAATGCTTGTCCTCGGCTGCCACGAGTAACGTGGCGAGGGTCGTAACGTTTCCGGACCGCAATTGCGGGCAATGAGATTGTGTTCCGCCAGGTGTTGGAATTGGCGGAGGAACAGGAGGAAAGCAGGCGGCAGCAGCATGCAGCGGCGGCGGCGGCGGCGGTGGCAGTGCCGGTGTTGGCTGTGGCAGTGGCACCGGTGTTGCGGGTGGGGGAAAAAGATGCAGTTGCACCGGTGTTGCCAGCGGCGGAAGGGCGCGGCGGAGTTGATGCCTAGGCTCCGCAACGCTGTCAGAGGCCGGCGACAGCGAACGAGTATGTGGCATCTCCGGAGAGAGATAGAACTTTCATGCAGAAAGCTTCTGGCGGTTAGCCCTGCCCTACCCTGCCTTGGTGGGTTTGAGGTCCTTTCTTCCCGATGCCTCGTGCGCAGCGTGGACGTTGATTGGCATGTGGAATTCCGGTTTGCTCGTGTATGTGGCTGGTGTCACAGATGGGGTGATGACCAGATGAGGGGCGATCGTCGTCGCCATCTATCCCTTTTCGGAATGCAACCCGTTGCGATGACCATTGAAGCGGGGATGGATTTTCGGGCCCAACAACGTAAGTTGACGTAATCTTTGGCTGCCATGGGCATGCATGCCTCCGATCACCGTCCACTCCCTTGTGTGGGATACATTGTTTGCACACTTGGCTGACACACAGTCCGCGTTATGAATTTGGGCAAGTTTGGTCGTGATTTATCATAACTACCTGGCCTCCCGTCTCTCCCCGGTCGATGCGACTCCCATTATCAATAGGATTGGTGCTTCTGCTGCGGTTTCGGATTTATGGGCGAGTAAGACTGATGGCATTTGCAGTGCGGGGTCGACCCGCACCTAGATACGAGGACGGGACAAGATACCCGCAAACCACCCTTTCCTTAGGCTTGGTGGTTGCGACAACCCTGTCGCATTTGCCCTGTTGGTCCTCTTCACCAGGATGTTTAACATATGATGTGTTATGTGTGTACTAGCTGAGGCCTTCAGGCCTGTGAAACCAGTATGCCTGGCTACATCAGGCCCACGGTGTTGTGCGGAAGGCGTTCGTTCGCGCGCTGCACTCGAACAGTTGGGAGCAGTTCGGGCTCCACTTTAAGTGCACCACACATCGGATTGGGCGGATTATCCACGACGCATCTTACTTCTTTTTTGCAACATGGATGTGTATTATTGTTTTTGTGTGAGTAATAATCGTTCTGCTTCTTCATTTTTCGAGTCTCTGTACGATATGACATTATCGGCGCTCGAAGAGAATCTGCGAAACAAAATCCGAAACAGTGGTTTCATAAAATAATAGAGGATGAAAGCGACACTTATCCAAACTGTTGCCTGGGCATGTAACGGTCTTTCTTTGGTGGCATGTGATTAGTTTTCAGGGAGTCTCACCTTTTCGGCCCCCAAAAGTCCATCTAGGGTAGTTGTTTATGAGACGCATGGCAGTGAGAGACCACTTTGTTTTTGATCTCGGTCTGCGTCAAGTTCGGCCCGTTCGCATTCCGAATTTGGACCTATCTTTACCTTTTGTGAAAATCTGCTCTTTACTGGATTTCACTTACTTTTTATTCGGCACATCGATGGATGCACATCGATTCACATACATCTTGAACTTCGTTCTTCCACGTGCGTTGCCGCAACGCAACTTCAGTAATTGATTCCTCATTATGTATGGGTCGGTGCGTGTAACACAAGCATTATATGAAGCCCTAGAAATAGCAACTAGTACAATTGCCCGAGAGATGAGACATGGGCTGGTTGACCGCTGGTTCCTTAGGACCCTACCATGCCCTACTGAGCCGTTTAAGTTCGTTTAACCCGGCTTGGCCGGGTTTGGCCCGTTACGGCGGGAAAATTAAAAAAATATTTTGGTCAGGAAAACAAGGGTCGCCTTCTGGTGATGTGTATACATAGCGCAGAGCACAGCGAGCGTACATGAACGAAGCCTGGCTTTCCTGCGTATCTGGAGCGAGCTGCAACGTATCTATCTCGAGCGAGCTGCAGCAGCCATCAGCAGCTAGGAATGTGCTTGACAGCGGCAGTGGAATGGATAATGACGTTATACGAAAAACTAATTAGATTGATGACATGGTCGTCAGGGCGCATGTCCTGGCATGTCGACGGGTCACTTCCATCCCATCGTCGACAGCATTGTACCCCGACGACCCCAACAACTGAGAGGATTGGCCATGGGCGCCAACGGCATGCAGGTCGCTGCTACAACCTGCTGCCACGTGAATTTCCTGCCTCTATCTAGAGCCGGCTAGTTCGTTGTGCCTTCGGATGTCGCTGACTGTGCATGCATGCATGCATACATACGGCGGACCTACGCATGCGCATATTGCGCGCATATTCATTTGCTATGGCCTGGACGGCGGACTTAAGTTCTTCGGCGTCAGCACATCTTCATTCGCCTGTTTTCCCGAACTGCCTGCAACGAGAATTCTGGAGGCAATATCTGCCTGCTGGGCGGTACATATAGAACAAGCAGCGAGGGGCTTCGTGGTTCTTATTTTCCAAAGGGCCTAAGAAGATGGTGGCATATCTTGCGTGGCTCTCAAGAGCGCACCAGGGTATAGGTATGCATGGTAGCCTCCGAAAAACTTTTTAAGAAACAGGATAATTTTCATGACTATTACGTACGGGATGTGTATCCAAGATACGGTATATGAAAGTAAACAGAACAACGTTTGCTTCTGCTTTACTTTTCCGCGCGGCGACATTAATAACATCTTTATACAGATCGCGCAATTTCTGCTGTAACGGCTGCTGTCGTTACAGCAATCGATTTTGGATGGCAAAAGTTATATTCACGAACCTCCACGAACTAACGAATGGAGTAAAAAAATGGTTAAATAATATGTATGGCGTTTCTGGCGCCCGCCCTAACTTGTTCTTCATCACCTCGCCGTCAGCCTGCGCCACCTCGCTGTGGCGGAAGTCAGCCAGTTTTGCTAACGCACGCACGTACCAGATGGCTGGCTGGCTGGCTGGCTGGCTCTGTCTGCTGGCTAGAAGGGATAGGAAATGCTATCTACAATCGATATGGCAAAGAAACGGAAATGTTTGCTTCCCATGTGTGCGCGTCAGTTGCACTTTGTTGACTGTCTCAGAGTGAAAGGAAGGCACTTTATGGCGAATTTGAGGTGGAGGATGCTTATTTTGGTTGCAGCTGTGTACTGACAATGGCTTGCCTTTCAACAGATTTTAATATACAAGGATATTTTATATGCCGCGCTGCTGGTAAGCCACAAAGTTGGGCTCTTAAGAAGCTGGCCGAGGCCGCGGTTCCGATTCCGGTTACCGGGTCTAGTTGCGATGCTTTACCCTGCCTAGCTGCCACCCAGCCAGAAGCGCGTTCGTTGCGAAAACTCTAGCTCCGTCGCTCGCAATGGCGAATATGCCGATGAAATGTTAATTTATGCAAGGCCTGGCATCTCCTAGCTAGTCCTAGATGTCTCGATTTCAGGACTTATGTGCGCCGCTTTTAGTTTACTCACGCCGAACAGGACTACGAATAATCATATAATTGCTCCACAGCTACATGCATACATCAATATACTAGCCCGATGATAGAGAGATGAAATCGGAATTATTAAGGGGCGTATTCTGTCTCAGCGTCCGTTGCGGGGAGGGAAACCGTGGCAAGGTAGTGAGTTCGCAATCATCGCAACCAGGCAATCCTCAGTAAGAGCAACTATATGAGTCTTTTTATTAAATTATATATCATTGTCAAAGACCTATAAACGCAATTGCTACAACACGTTTCATTTTGTACGAACGCTGACCGAACATCTCAGGGCGGCCGTATGCGGAAATATTTTATTTAATCACAGATGAATTCATAAATCTTAATATTTTCCTCTTCTAATCCAGCTAAGATCTATCTCAGGATTTACAAAATCGCATTTTACTGAGATATATTCTTAGGAAAACTTCATACCTACCTATGCATACGACCCATATTTGGTTTCATCATAATTTCCTACCTGCTCCACTCCAATCAACCCCGATTAACTGCAACCTAGCTGGGAATCTTGCTGTCGGACATGGCGCCGCGCCTCGCCTTGCTCCAAGTTATCATAGTTGTAATCCTTTCACTTTTAGGGCACCTATCAAGCGGGAAGACAACCAAGAACGGTCGTAAGTAAACATACCTTTGAAATTCGTCACGTGCATTATACATCGCTTTTGAGGTTAAAGCCGCATGCGGACCCTGAATCCTGGTAATTGAAGTTTTAACTGCTATGGATGTTGAAGTTTTGCATGTTGTTTACCCATAATTTGCGCTCCGTGACAGCGGGAGAAATGGCGAATCAACTTGATCTGCAAGGCCGTGGAGAGCAACCCAGCTGGCAATCAACCCTTACAGAGGTACACATCGATGGCTTAAGCAAATCACATGAAGAGGTCGCGCAGTCCAAGACATGGCTCCTCGCCGTCACAAGGAGATGGTCCTCTGCTCTTGCTACAATGATATCTTCATGGTCCGGAAACTCCCGGATAACGCGGCAGCTACAGGCGGGTTCCGCAGGCGAGTTTGCAGCAGTCTGGCAAGACCGCACAAGACCGCCGCCGCAACGGCGGCTGCCACCTACACCTCCTGTATCATCAGTGCTGTCGCTAAGCTCGCAGCTTTCTTTTCACCCTTCCCCACCATCACCAGTGCCCCCAGCAATCCCAAAGCCGCCACCGTCTGTTAAACGGTCGCCACCTCCTAAGCGGCCGCCCTCACCGTCATCACCAGCACGGTCGCCCCCGCCGTTACGATCACCGCCACAGCCAAAACCAAGTCCACCACCACCTCGACCACAACGACCATCTCCCAATCCACCCCGTCTTCCGCCGCTGGCTCTGAAGCCACCATCACCACGCCCTCCACCACCGCCACCCCGTCCGCCGTTACCGCGACCACCGCCGTCACCATCCCGGGCACCGCCACCTTCGAAGGGCTCTCCAAACCCGCCGCCGCCCAAACCGCAGCAGCCGCCGCCATCACCGCCCCCCCAGATTTCAAAAATTTCACCTCGAGCTCTTCGGCTCTCACCGCCGCCTAAGCTTCAGCCAACAACGGCGAATTCCCAGACGAGGCGTATTCCGCCCCCGCCGGGGGACGATACTCCTAAGTCGTCCCTTGAGAACCCATTTGATTTCCCAATTGAAGAAGGTCCGTACATCGGAAAGTACGGGAAAAGTACGAAAAACGTCTGTCTTCCAAGACCCCTAGCTAGATACACGTAGCCCATAGTTATATGTAATACATACATTCGGCTAAGTGTGGACAACAATACATACTGGGTCTTACGTGTAAGAAGCTCCCCACGCGTTGACCTTTCATGTAATATATTGGGGTGTTACACTGTGGGCGACTCACCCTACGTAATATATATATATATATATTATGCTTATCTGTTTGCTCGTTTGTGTGGGTTAGTGTGGGTCGGGGTGCGTGGTTGCAACCGAATTTAGGGGAGAGGTGGGAAAACCGGGTGCGGAATCTCAATCCCGCCGGTAGGTCACATAAACACCCACGCCCAGCAAAAGGCACGCACACACGAATATCATCATTTATAGCAGTCCAAGATAATAAATAGTACGACATGAGAAACAATAACAAAACCCGGGAAGGACGGAGCGGCCGCCAAAGCGTAGGTAGTGGTACGTAAGCATCGGACCCTTCTGTTGGCACATCCAGAAGAGAAATCCATGTGCGGATAGTATTGTATGCGTATATATATATATATATATATATATATATATATATATATATTGTGTGTGTGTGTTAAGGGGTGTTACACTGCTGCAAAGACGAGCACCGGGCGGGGGCCCTGACCGGACCGAGCCACAGCGCAGGGGTTGGAGGGGCACGTGGCTTTGTCTGGCGTATCTACCTGTACATATAAGTCGATATGGATAGTATGTTTGTAGTGAGAAAATGTGACAAAATTTGTATCGCTTGCATTGTCGTTAGTTACCTGATGGATTGAGCGTGCGCTGAACCCATGCGCGTTATCTGGCTCGCACGTCACTGATACCCTTCTATAACATACATACATAGATAGATAGATAGATAGATAGATAGATAGATAGATAGTTAGGTAGATAGTATCTAGCATTACAATATTTACTTTCAATTTCCCAAATATTCAAACTCTCGCTTTTCCTTGCAAAAAACTATTAATATTCATTTCCCGTACTGTCGTCTCCGTCGATGTTTTTTGACTCCTTTCGTCCTTTCCTTTTTCCAATTCCCGATTGCGCACCCGCGCGCGTCCACCGCACCTCTATCTGGACTTTCGTTTTCCTACGTAGGTGTTGGCGGTTGCCCTGACATCCAATCCACCGTCGATTTGACAAACATATATCGCGCCAGGCACTCCGCCCCCGGCCTGACTTGGAGCTCAGATCTCGCGGCGGCCTCCCAGGCCTACGCCAGAGTCCTAGCCTCCAAATGTAGCTTGGTTCATTCGATGGGCGGCGGGTACGGCGAGAACTTAATGCTGGTCAGTATCCGTACGTACATTAATACGTGCGTGTGCTGTGGAGGTAAATGTCTTTATTGGAGGTAGATGTCTTTGGCCGATACGTTCTTGAGTGAGCGAGCAGGTGACTCGTGTGGGAGGGTTGGTGCCGTATACATAAGTATATGCATGCATGGTGCCAGTAGCGCAAACAGACACACATACATACATACACATATGAGACACATGTGCGAGACATGCAAAATGTACAGCAATGTACTTGTATCGCTGTCCCGCTGTCCCGCTTATACTCACCACCAGATGTATGACTGCAACTTAACGAAGCATCGGCATCTGTTTTGTTGCGCAGTCTGTTGTCCCGTACTTGTACGAACTTGGCTCTCGGACGCAGTCGTGACGGACACCGTGCTGGCTGACGTGGATACCACATCATTACCCCAAAATTTTTAATATGTTTTTTGTAGTTGTTTAACCTCAAAAACAAAAACCGATCAGAAGCTTAGGGTATTCCTATCAGAAACCTTGCATCGAATAAGCATCCTTTTGCAGCGCAAGGGTGCATCCGTGCCTGATGCTGATGAGGTGCGAATTCCCTTTGCGGTACCTTTACCTTTACATACATGATTTGTTTGTTTGTTTGCTTCATGTGCAGTGGCGGCGCTACCCGGTACCAACCTCGTGGTCCACTGGTTGTTCAAGCGCCATTAACGTGTGGTACGACGAAGTGCAGTTTTACAGTTGGGATGTCGTACGACCGTACAGCGAAAACGATTTTGACCGTGTTGGTCACTTCACTCAACTGGTAAGATCCGTAAGACCCGTAATGCCTTGCGTGTGTGTACGTGCCTAATGGGATTTTGGGCGGTTTGGGTGGGGTTTAAAGGTGGGGTTGGGAGAAATGGGGCGTGCTGGGCGGCGACGAGTTATTGACGGAGGGGGGCCCGGCCCCCCTCATCAGGTGACAATAAATGATATATATATATATATATAATTAATAAGTACGAAAAACAAATACAATTAAAACACTTAAATACAATTAAATGCAACTTAATATAATAATATGCGATAAATAAACCGCAATTGTGATGCCCTAACGAAACCCTAAAATCAACTGTCAACAGGTTTGGGAAAGCACCTCCACCTTCGGCTGCGGACTGGCTGTCGACACGGCAAACTTTCCGCTGTACAACGGTCTGAGCGCCCCCTGGGGCTGCCAGATTGTGGTGTGCCGGTATAAGGCCCCCGGTAATATCGCCACTGATGGATCCTTCCTAAAGAATGGTGAGTGATCCTGGATGTTGGCAATCTGTCGAACTATTGAAATAATAAACCAATGATGGTACGGCAGTATGTGCATGCGCGACCATGCGTGCATTGCACAGTCGGCATACATTGGTATCGTAATCCAAATAAGCTCTCTTAAAACCTCATCTAAAACCTCATCTGAAACCTCATCTAAAACGCAAATAACGAAATAAAACTCTAAAAGTGCCAAAATCGGCCTGGACCCTGTCCGCCCCTGCGCTTTCTCTTCACGCCCCTTTCACGCCCCCAGTCAATCCCCCCAAGTCAGACGACTCTCCATCATCGGATGCGTCAACTGCAACAGCCACCAACAGCACCAAAAGAATTCGTTCTTCGGTAGATCTCGACTCCGCCGATCCATATTCGTATTTCGACACCTATTCCGGATCCGCACAAGCCCAACCAGCCCCGCCGGCTGTGCCACCTTTATCCCCTGTGGGGACTTTTGACGATAGCTCTGATAACGGCTCCGGAAGCGGCGACAATGGCGTGCCACTGGGGCGGGCGCCAGCCATTGGCAGTTATGGCGGTAGCAGGACTTACGACTTTTCACCCCCCCAAAAAGGTGTGGATGACGACAAAAGTATTACGTAATCAATGACGTAATTACTGATTACCATCCATCTTCGATCATCGGTACGAAAAATTGGCACGCGGGCGGATGGGCGGATGCATAAATACACACTAAAATGAGGATATATATACTTCTGTGCTATATCATCTATAATATAACACATGCAAACCAATCGTGAAATAGACTACGTTAGTCATCAGCCGAGAGGACCTCTTGAGACGTTGAGCATGTGCTTTTTGCGCACCTCGCATGTTTTGTGTGAGAGGCTACGCCAATATGTACGATTATTACACTCTCTCCACTCCGAAGGGCACCTTCCGGGCACTCTTATTGGCCCTGTCAGCATGTCCTTGTCATCTCCTGTCCTGACCACGACAGTGGGCTCTCCACGTCACGCCATGCCTCCCTACCATGCGTCCTAGATGTTAGGGTTTTAGGGTTTTAGGGTTTTAGTAACCATTTTTACGCTTGGGCCAACTTCTGACGGATGATCATAACTACGGCGCCACTGAAGTCATCTGGGTCATCTGTGGCCTCTGTCCGGAACGAACTGAGAGCGATTAGAGGTATCGATATTAGATTGTAGTATTTGTATGTGAGGCTCAAATCTCCCCCACCTTATGAAACGGGTATTCATATATGCCGTACACTTACGACTATACTATTACAACACGTAGAGCTTTACTAGTAGTCACTAGCAGTGACAATGGTGGGATCTATCTTCGATCTTGCTAAGGCAGGATTATACCTTACTGATCAAAGTTTTCAGTGGGGGCATAAGTACTGATTACATTGCATACATTGTCATTCGGTAATAATGTACAGCATTTAGTGCTGTATGGGCCCAGCATATTTTAGGCATGGGGCAGCAGCCATTCGACTTGATGACAAATTATTCGCCATTGCCGATAATTTGGGAAAGAGCGACGACGTGATGATGATGTCAGCGGTGGTGATGATGATGATGATGATGATGATGATGATGATGATGGTGATGATGATGATGATGATGATGGTGATGATGTCAGTGGTGATGATGATGATGATGATGATGATGATGATGATGATGATGATGATGATGATGATGGTGATGGTGATGATGATGATGTCAGCGGTGGTGATGATGTCAGTGGTGGTGGTGATGATGATGGTGATGATGATGAACCGTGTGACCAGGATGTATGGGACCTACTTATTTCCGTTTTGTGGCGTGTCGTTCTTCTGGAAGCGAGGCATGCATGTGTGCTGGCGGCGCACATTTTGCGTTTCCTTGGGAGGGAAGAGATCGTTCTATATATGGGGGCTTGTTTAGGTCATAATATATTAATTCTAGCAGGAGTGAGAAAGCGAGGAATGAGAGAGTCATCAGTGGACCCATTTTCAGGCTCACCGTACCGAGCCCTTTCGTCTGGGCTTAACTTCTTTGCGCGTAAGAGTTTCATCAGCTAAGGAGCATCACCCATGCATCCACTGCAGACCGATTTCACAACCAGTTCGGTGCCCAACGGCATCCTCGGTTCTCCTTATATATATATATATAGCGTTTGAATTGCCCTTTGGTGCACCTTCATTTTTGACGGTTCCCTTCTTCCTAGTTTGGCTGTTGGCTACAGCACACGCTTTGGTTGGCAGTGCAGTTGGCAGTAGCAGCTTGCAGCCGAGTAGTAGCAGTAGCAGTAGCAAGCAGTCGGATGTCTCGTAGGTTGTGGTCGCGATGTGATGTTATCTTACCTGCGTTAGGGTGATGCGGTTTTGGTTTATGTGTTGGGGTGTTAACACTGTACACTGTGGGCGACTCGCCCTACAAGGGCGAGCACCAAGGGGCCTGACCGGACCGAGCCACAGCGCAGGGGAGGGGCACGTGGCTTTGTCTGTCTGTCCTGCCACGTGCTCCCCCTCTCACTTATGTGTGTATGTATGTATGTATTTTCAGCGCCCATGCAGCCAGTCAGGCCAGGCAGCAAAATTTAAAATTTTTTAATGTTTTTTGGGGCCGCGAATATTTAATATTACCTGTACAAGAATAAAGAACCTCATGTATGTATTTGAGCCCCTTTCCTGGGGTTTCCTGCGGCCGTTCTCCCGGCCAGGGTCTCTTCTTCGGCCAAACTTAGTTTCGCAAATCACCAATCAACCCGCACATACATATAACAGCGCGGGTTCCATGTATGCGTCCTACCCCTCCTTCGCCGGCGGGCAGCACCCTGCAGCACTGCGCGTTTGTCTAATACGTATGTGTGCCGTACATGGCAGCAACCCTCAACACGACCAACACACCGTTACGGCGCGCGCCACGCGCTGAGCACAGCGCGCGCAACGCATGCTGCCCCGATGCCACGTAGCGGTAACGTGGCGTAAGGGGACACACAACGGGTACTGTGACTTAGGGTTGGCTGGTTACTGGTTCGGGGGTTCGGGTTCACCGCTTTGTGGTTGTCGTGTATTGGTTTGCTGGGCTCTGTACTGTGTTGTGTACTGGGCTCCACTAGATCTGATGAAGCAGGGGATGTGGAGATGGTGACGAGCGCAGCAGCAAGCGTGCCCTCGCTACGTCGTTTCCATGTCGTGTCCGGCCCTGCCTGGCAAGCCGGGTACGAACCAAAACTTGGAACAGGAAATCCTAAGCCGATAAAAAATACGTATGCTCGATTTTAAAATCTACACATATATACATCGCGTGGTACTGCTACAAGATGTATATATGTGTAGATTGTATTGTTTACGCATTTACACGTTTGTATGACGTTGCTATGTCCCAAGGACAAAATCAGGAGAAATGTCGGTTCGTTTTTCGATTACACATAGTACGTCAGATATGTATAGAGCGGCCCAGGTTGCAATCAAAGCCTGAAAGGCAATGTATTATCCTAGCATTACATGAAGCCGCATGAAACTGATGGCGATGGCACATGTACGTCCAACTCATGAAGCGAACGTACGTTATAATTCACTATGGACAGATGGAGTCCAGTTCGTAAGGCCAACAAGACGAAGCATCATCACCATCATGCATAGCTCCCTGCTGTGACCCACCACTTATATATCACGGAATGACAGCTTAGGGTTGCACGTGATGGCTGTGTGCATTGTGGGCTAAAACAATTACGCTCACGCTCACCATTCCCTCGGGTACATGTAGACCGAAGACATTAGGCCTAAGCGAGCTATGACCAATACTTTCCTGTTCATCAATGATGAATTTCCAACCATCTTTCGTTACTTGTCGTACCTCAACATGCCAGCTCTAAACCCTAAACCCCCCAAAAAGCAGCCGTGGAAGAGGAGCGGGCCCAGTCAAACATATTGAATAAAAAGTAACAACGAAAGTACAACCGGTGCGGAAGCGTAATCAACAGTCACAGGCCTCGAATAACTGCCACTTCCACAAGCAACAGCAAGCAACGACTACATGATTGTGACAGACCATATCTCTTCTTAAAATGGAAAAAAATAAAAAAATGAGCATGAGAGGAGCTTTTCACAACCGGTGTTATTCAAGCAATAACTATCGAGGGGTCCGCTTGTCCGATCCATCCTAAACGTCGTAATCTAAAGGGCTTAGTACCTGGGCATAACCAATCAGCAATAATCGTCCTACAAGCATACATGTTCAAAATCGTAAGCAATCGGTAATGGCAGCCCTCAAGATTGAGCTTCAAGGCTTGCGGGTTCGCAGCGGCTTTTGTTCGCAGCGGTGTTTGGAGCGTGCGAGCGGCACTTTCGCGGCGCCATTATGTCCTACCCTGAACATCGAGGAGATGCGATGAATAGCTTTCCATCTAAAGAACAAGCAACGGGAACAAGGATTTCTGAACTTGTTTGCTATTTATTAACATACCTAACACAGGGCGCGAGCAGGGCCTGCGCTCATGCGTCCTGTATCCATGGCCGGATGAATACTGGCTAGGATCTGATCCCTGCGCGCGACGTGCTTGTGATCTCTATCTTAGTACCTTTTCTACGCAACGAAATGATGACCATGCATGGCGAATGCATGCCGTTTGTGTTCATTCTTCTAACGCACGCCTCTGTCCCTCCCACACAATTTGCCTTCGTCTACCCAGCAATTTAGGACGCCTCCCACGAGCCGCTATCTTGGATCACTTAATTGTTTGTCACAACCAGCCCGATCCATCCCTTTTGTCAGTTTATTCATTTACGGCGTCGCTGCTGACTACAGGGCAACCAGCAGGCCTTGAGCAAAATTGCATTTATAACCCACGTAGCAACCCTCTAAGCTCGTGCGTATGTACCTTGAATGGCTGGCGCTGCTGCTGTTGCGGCTGCTGTTGCTACTGCGTTACCCTACCGCATTCGGCGCCCGCTTCACTTCAGTGCACGCCCACTTCCAATGTTTTTCACACTCCTGTTCGCTCGTCAAGTCGTACAAACCGATATATTGGGCTTCACTGCAAAGCGTGGGTGTGATTTGGACGGAAAGGGGACAGAGCAGCGGCGCAACGCGATCATGTTGGTGTATAGAACGGGCAGAAGAGGGGGGACGGAGGGAGGCATCTCAGGATAACCAGAGCTCACCGTTTAGCTGAAACTGGAGGTCGGTTGGCCAATTCCCTATCGGCTGAAATCTGCACACTACGATTTTGCAAGCGCCGATGTAAATTTGGCCGTTCATATGCATGGCGTAGTCCCCATTCGCCACACCACAGCCCATGAGAAAACTTGAGCGCCATACCTGCGACACGCCGTCAGATATCGTACATACGTTAAACATACACAACACGCATTGGCACAACTCTAAGACACAATTTTGGGTTTCGACAGAAGCCTGGCCAAGGGCCAAACCCGAGGGCCCCAGGCACCAACGCATTTATGGCATCATCACCTCATCGTCCTCCAACCTATCATGACCCTGGTGACCTCTGGTCGGTCACCCACTTCACCCGCTCCCACCCCCACCCCCGAAATTACCCACCAAGGCCGTAAAGTGACCGATGTCTCTCTGCCAGTTGTCCGTGAAGGGCTGGTCCGAGGTAAACTTGTACGACGCCACCTGTTTGTACCACCTCTGGATTGAACTCAGGCAGTCAACCCATGCATACTGAGGTTTGGGGTATTGCTGCCACTGCAGCACAGGGGGTCGGGTTGGGTTGAGAACGGCGGAAAGGAACCGTGGGAAGGAGAGGACACGGTGTAGAAGCAGCGGAAGGGGGATCTGATTCCAGCAGAAGTCCAACAATCCGGGCAGAATTAAAGCGTTGTGCCAATCTTCCTATTCGCCTATTCATCGCGAGGGATTACGTAAGACCTTCTAAGCGCCATTACCTTTCAACCATCCACCCAGCACGCCAACAAGTCAGCCATACCGACGTTATATAATGTATAATAATATCTATAGTCTATTATTATTATTATTACATATATTATATACGAAGCTCCAACCCAATGCTTGTTCCGTCAACACGTGATCATCCTCATCCTCATCCCCGCTTCGACCCACCATTCCCGGTCCATAAGCGTCACGGACATCACACTGACCTGCATGAGGTTCTCCCCGAACATGTTGCTCATGTTGTGTCTCAAGATGCAGCTCTGAGTCGCCAGCTGCTGTGCATAGAGCTGCGAAGATGAGGCCAAGTCCTCGGACCAGGACATAGCCTTGGCCTGGTGACATGCCCGGTAGCTGTTGGTGGCGGCCAGCACCGCGACGGCATCAGCGCAGCTTCCACCTTTCGGCAACAGTGCAAGTAGACAAGATCGTCAAGGAATAGGACAAGGAACAGTGCTGCGAGACGAAGTAGAGTCAGGGAGCAAGCATGGGCAGTCGTGGCAGTCAATCTTGTCTGACTTGCAAGCGGAGAAACCAAGAGGACATCACAGTGTGTACCCCCAGCATTCCCTAAGGAGGGCATTCCCTAGGTGGCATAGAAGGACCCTACTAAGGACCCTAGAGATTGATGGATGAGGGGCCGGTGCTGACGGACGGTGGAGGCAGAACAAGAGGAATATAGACGGAAGGCCGGTGCAGGAGGGGCCCGGTGCAGTTGCTTAGGATCATAGGCCATGTATAGCCCTACTCGAGGCATACCATGAGAATGCTTTTGTGCTTCGTCTTCTCCATCCTATTAGCGAAGATGCGCCTCACATGTGTGTGTGTGTGTGTGCGTATCATCGTGTGTCTTGTAAGGTGGTGGAAGTTGGGGTTCCGTTGGGTTGGAGGATTGGGATTGGGGAAGGGGTCTTGTTCGTTTGTTTAGCCATTTATACGATTCACGTACGGAAGGGTCAGCGAGCTGTTCACCAACTTAAGCGGTTCATCACGCATGGTCATGGTCATGTTTCCTTTCTCTCGGCTGCATGTTATGGACTATTTAGGATCTATCGCACCTGGCAACTTAGTCGTTCGGTCGTCCTGCACTGGCGCTGGGCTTGGCATCGGGGTCGGCGGCAGCGGCCTATTTGGTGGCGGCGGCGACAGCAGCATGTCTGGCGGTGACTGGAAAATCAACGCAGCCAACGGGGCTTTTGACGGCGCAGCTCGTTGCTGCTGCTGCGGCGGCGGCAGCGGCGATCTGAGTGAGGAAGATGGAGTGGTGATTGTGTACGATGGGGAAATCCGGAGCAGCGGTGATGGCCGAAGGATAATAGTGGACGGCGGCGGTGGCAGTGGCCTTCGAAAACCTGGTGATGGGGTTTCGCGTGGAGACGGCTGGCGCGTGGGCAATGGGGGTGGGGTGGGCGGCGGCGACGGCGACGAGGGATAAAGGGACGCAGGGGTGTGAGAAGTGGGATGAGGCCGCGGTGGAGGCGGTCTCCGCGAACCAGGCCAAGGAAACGGAGGTGACGACGGAGAGGGTGAAGGACCGGGACGCGGTGGCGAAAGTGATGGCCGCGGAGTGGGGGAAGGTAGGCGGGGACTGGGCCAAGGTGGCGGAGGTGACGGTAGCGACGGCGGGGGAGAACGGGAACGAGGCGGCGGAGGAACAGGACGCCGCGGCGGTGTAGGTCGCGGACGCGGCGGCGGGATCGTCGGTGGCGCAGGTGGGGGAGACCTGGGCCAAGGCGGCGGAGGTGATGGTGGCGGCAACGGGGAAGAACGGGAACGAGGCGGCGGAGGACCAGGACGCCGCGGCGGTGTAGGTCGCGGACGCGGCGGCGAAATCGTCGGTGGCGCAGGTGGGGGAGACCTGGGCCAAGGCGGCGGAGGTGATGGTGGCGGCAACGGGGAAGGTGGCGAAGGTGATGGCTGCGGCGTGGAGAGAGGCGGGCGACGACTGGGACGCGCTGGCAGAGGATAGCGGGAACGAGGTGGTGGAGGGCGAGGACGCCGTGGCGGGTCTATCAGCGGCGGCGGCGGTGTAGGCGAACTGGGCCAAGGCGAAGGAGGTGACGATGGAAAGGAAGAAGGACGGGGACGCGGTGGCAAAGGTGATGGCGGCAGCAGGGGAAAAGGCCGGCGCGAAGGGGGACGCGGCAGCGGCGGCGACGGTCGCACGGGGAAAGGAAGACCAGGCGGATTAGGTCGAGGACGCAGCGACGGCGGTGTTGGCGGCGCAGATGAGGACGAACTGGGCCGGGGCGACGGAGGTGATGGCGTGGGAAAAGGACTGGGACGTGATGAAGGTGATAGAGGAGGCCGCCGCGATGGCAGCGGGAAGTTATTGGGACGCGGCGGCTGCGGCGACGGTCGCGGCGGCAGAGGTGAAAGGGGCCGAAGCGGGGGAGGAGGATAATGAGGCGGGGCAGGACGAGGACGCGGCAGTAAAGGTGGCTGGCTCCGCGGGGAAGAACTCAGGAGAAGCTGAGCAGGAGGGTCCCGAGGCTGCGGTAATGTGGAGGACTTCGGACGCAGTGGCGGAGATGGTGGCACAATAGGCGGGGTAAGAGGTGCGCGAGTGCGCGGTGGCAACTGCGGTGGTAGAGGAGGTGGCGGAGGTGGGGGCAAACGTCGACGCGGCGGGGATGAGGGAATGCGATACGGGGCCATGGACGGTAGCGGAGGGGAAGGGGGTCGTGGGAAGGGCAGCGGCTGCGGCAATTTGGGAGGTTGCGATATCGGCAGGGCCGAGGGCAGCGGAAATGGCCATTGCAGAGGCGTTGGCAGCAGTGCGAGTGAGCTGGGAAGTGCCGGCGCCCGACTCTGGATAAAAGGAGGAGAGTACAGCGGGGGAGACCGTTTGGGTGATGGTCGGCGCCTAGGAAGCAGGGGTTGAATTGGCTGTGAATGTCGTGTAGGCTGTGACATCGAGGGTCGTAATGCTGGAAATTTTATTGAAAATCGCAGGGCGCGACCGTTGCTGTTGGAACGTTCTGAGAAGCAAAAGAAGGATTCAACCCAACGTGAGTTGCTGGTATCCTTGCTGAGATGCGACACCTTGGCAAGTGGACGCGGATTGATGCGCTTAAGTTACTTGCCTTCGGTCTTGTGTGCATATGCCACAAAGGCTAAAGCGATACAATGCAACAAGGTACTCCATATAGCACTAGTGCTAATCATGATTATTGATGATTGATTACAAGTTACCCTGAACTCGTAAGGCCCGGTACGAGCCAGGAGGCTCACGGACCGCAAAGCACAAAAGACCAAAATCAATACGGTATTCGATTAGATGATAGAAAAAAGTACGTCAGTTATTAGATACTTTGTAAAAAAGAGGAAAAAGCAAAACAAAAGGAAATAGTGGTATTACGAGACATTATACCATAGACCTGACCATAGCTATGCCAGGTGAAGCTCCCGGATCCAGAAATTCAAAATGACACTAGATAGTCCGAAGCTTCACCTATTGCTATAGCATCAAGAAATACTTTCGTCTTCTATTAAACTTTTGATAATTCTCACTGATAATGCCCAACCATTGTTCGGATCGTCACAAAGTAATGGGGTAGTGTCTTTTTCATAAATGCTGGCTTTTTTAAAGAATCCGTTTAAGTGAACGTTGATAGTAACAATTTAGGATTTTGCTAAGGGACTTCGGCTGCGCGAGCGAGGACCCCACCCCTTACAGCTGTCTTGATTGTTAACCCAAAGAAATTTATGATAAATTGTACGCTTCACCAGGTCTTCTCTACAAAACTACAAGAAATGTTCTCATACAAAAACGGGACGCAGGAATGCTTGCGCTCGTTACATAATTCATATATGTGGGCGAGCACGGAAAACTCATCGACGTGCACAAGTTACGACAACGCACAGTGCACAGCTGCGCAATGCATGCAACCGCAATCCTGAATAATGCCGGCGACGTGAAATGTAACGAATGGTTAAACGAAGGAATTTCTTGCCGAATCTGCAACCCGAAATTGGCACATGGCGAGAACCCACACAACTGCCTGTTATGCCTGCGGTACATGGCCCTACCTGTCCGAAGAACCTGCCCGGTAGCCATGCTAGCAATTGCGAGTACTTCTAATGCCAGAGATGAAAGCAGAACCTATCTCAAACAATACGCACCCTGAAGATGAATGCTTTGTGACAGGCGACTTCTCCGTTCTCACTGGACGGAATACGACGTAATCCAGCCACTCACAAGCGAACAACCGTTTCATATCGCAATCCATAGACAGGTGGATTGAATTATAGAAATTTTTATCGCTTTCAGCGTTTCTTATGTGGTTAATGGAGTGAAATACGTCAACATATTCACTACGGCAGACGAACAACAGGGTGAATGATGTTTGACGAGTCATCAAGCGTAACAATTATCGGTCGAAGAATGACCTGTGTTTCATATTTCATCGTGCTGTCGATCCTCTTGATGAACTACCGTCGTACGATGGCGGCTGGTGAGAGGGAAATCCTTTGCTGCCCTTTCACCTAGATCCTATTAGCCAAGACAAATGACTTGGGACGTTGTAACGTTGATTCTGCCATCAAGAAACTATCGCTTGTTCTTGTGTAAAGCTCTAATTAACCTTTTACGTTTTATCGTCATGAACCGCAGAGGCACCGAAGCTGCTTTTTTCGCGCCGGCCGTCTCCATTTCCATCCAAGGCCATGTCCGTGTCCACACGGCCTGGACCACGTAAACCAAGCCCGCGCCAACCTCTTCCTCCGCCTCCTCCTATTAAACCACTGCCATCCTCTCTTAAACCCAGCCTCCTGTTAGTCAGCCCAGTGCCGCCACTTCCCGCCGTGTCCCGAAAGCACCCATCACCCAACCCTTCCAATGCTCCTGACCCAAAGCCGCCACCAGTTCCACCACCATCACCACCAGCATCTCACCAATTCCGCTTTCCAACGCTCCCCGCCAAACATACATACCGATCACCCTCGGCCCCCAGATCCGTTCCACCGTCCGCCTCCATTTCCACACCCCGCCCGCTTCCTCGCCCCCTACCCAGCTCAGCTTCCCCTTTTCCCCCGGCCGTACCCGGTTCCAAACCCTCGCCTTCACCTCCGAAAACCTATTCGCCAAACCCAGGTCCATTCAATCGACCACCACCGCTGACTTCACGAAGTCCATCTGTGCGCCCTCCGTCCTCCTCGCCGAACCAGAACCCACCTTGTACCCGACCCCGCGCCACAGCTCCCCTTTTTCGACTGCCCCGTCCTGCTTCCCCTTGTCCCCCGGCACCTTCACCTCCCAAACGGTGGTCCCCACTTCCACCTCAACCGCGTCCCCTTCCAACCCGGACGAATCAACCTTCTCTCCGTCTTCCATCTCGATTTTCCCCGAGCCCACTATCCAGCTCGCCACCTATGCCATTCTCCCGGCCGTTCTCCGAGCGACCCCGGTCACCACCGCCCCCATCATCAATACACGTTCTTAGCCGACCGACACCCCCCTCCTCGCCCCCTCCCCCTCCGCCTACTTCTCCACGCCCTCCTCCTACTTCCCCCCGTCCTCCTCCCCCTTCTCCACCGCCTTCGCCACTATCCAACCGCGCACCTCCACCGGCTCGTGAACCATTTGTCGGATCGACCTTACACCAGCTACCCTTTCCTCCCACCACCGCCCAGCCCCGGGCATGGCCCGCATCCATGAAAGACCAGCCCGTACAGCTACCTTCAAGGCGACGGTCGCCATCGTCGCTGCCAGCGCTGCCGCCGACCTCAGCTTTCTCGGAAGATGATGTAGACAGTTTGCCCGGTACGGAAGACTAGGCATGTGTGTGTGTCTATTTAAGTATTTGCGTGTGTGTGTTTTTGTGTGTCGTTCCAGCAGGTTACATGTTCCGCAACGGTGTGGTAGGATGATGACCGGAAAGTACATTTACAGGTTGAAGTTACATGGGTTTGCTCTTCCAACAGGGGGCCACCTGCAGCTGTCCAACACAGTTTTGCATGCGCACGACACACCTCTTACGTGGTACGGGGATGTTAACGAAGCCATGTGAAGAGGCGCTGCAAGGCCTATGGGGCATGGCCTGCCACTATGTCACTCCGCAACTGCGTAAGACACGCACATGCGTTCACGTGTTATCGACGGTACGTGTGTGCTCGTACGGCAGTGCTAGCTGACGCCTCAGCCATGGATTAAATTACACGTATCGTGGAACAAGGCAGGGATACGACAGCCGGTCGACCTGAGGATCACTTTTCCCCTGCTATCTCGTCCTGTGATCCCGTCCCGTCCCTTCCTGCCAAATAACCACACGACAAATAACCTTCGTATGCGCTGCTATTGGAACGCTGCTGCGTCTAAGTGATGCGCACGTGTCTGTCTGTCTGTCTATCTGTTGGGGTCATGGTTGCCATCGCCTAACTAAGTTGGATGCAAGCACATGCACCCACAAATGCACGCACCGGCATCAGATAACGGACAGGCTATTGGAAGATGTAAATCAAAACACGGAACAGCCGTTCAATATACTATGCACCCCTATGCCGTACAAGTACATAAACCCAGTGTTAATTCACATTGGGTTATCGCACGTTATGGTGCGCGCTGCGGTCGGGGTTCCTGTCCTCATATGCAGTTAAGGGGTTTTAAATAATCGCATCCGATTCTTGATTACACGTTACTCCGCGTAATGATGATCCGACACGAACCAGGCGGCAACTGCCCAGACGCTCCGGCCGTGTTGGACCTCACGAACACTTACCGCGCACGGCACCAAGCCCCTCCCTTGACGTGGAACGAGCAGCTGGCTCGGGACTCGACCGCGTACGCAAAGGTTCTGGCGGCGAACAACTGCCAACTTCGCCATATGACGTACGGCGAAAATCTCATGCAGGTAATGAGCACGAATACGGGGCCGGGGGGGCCTGAGCTACCGGAGGGAGGTTGTGGACGGGGAAGGGGCGGGCGGGAGGGAGGAGGATGTGCACGCAAAGGGGAAATGTTTTATTCTTGGGCTGTTAACGTCATGTACGGAGTGATGTACAACAGGGACGTGAGCGGGATAGGTTTACGCATACAGGTGATACGGTCTGAAGGCCGGCAGGTCTAACGAAATACGTGTGAGGAACAGTTGCGATCGGAGGCATTATCAACAGTCGTGTGTTCGTGCGCGACCGAGCTCTTGCTGCCCCATCAATGCCACACAGGAAACGAGCTATCCAAAACCCGACATGAGTTGCTTATCAGCTATCCAGGGGTGGTACAGCGAAGTTTTTATGTACGACTTCAATTCCAGATATCCATTCACGGAGAACTGGCCCAGGAAGACGGGTCACTTCTCCCAGCTGGTGCGTCGATCTATTTATTTATCCCTCTGTCTGTCTGTCTGCCTGTCTGTCTGTCTGTCTACCTATGTACCTATCTATCTATTATCTGTCTGCCTACTTATCTGTCTCTCTCTCTCTCTACCTATCTCTCTACCTCTCTATCTACCTATCTATCTATCTATCTATCTATCTACCTGTCTGTTTGTCTGTTTGCCTGACCGTCTGTCCGAACGCCCATCTAGCCCAAAGGACCCAATTAAGCTGATGGTATATACCCGTCCGAATCCGAACGGGTCGTGATCGACTCGACACGCTTAAGCCGGTGACGGGTTGACCACCGTCATGCACGCGAACGGGATGCACTTTCAGGGTTATAAGGATTCAGATGTCCACGGCCCGGTGCGTGCGGAGTTTTGGAGCTGAGTGTGGTGAAGGGAGCAGAGGTTGCCACTTCTCACATCTGTACAATATCAAAACCCCGCAGGTTTGGAAATCCTCTTCCAAGGTGGGTTGTGGCGCAGCAGTAGCCAGTTTAGATGTCACCCTGTTTGGTCGAGTTTACGCTGGAGGCTGCAAAGTTATCGTATGCCGATATCTTGAGTACGGCAACGTCGCTTCGGACTTCGACTTTATCAAAAATGGTGAGTTTTTCTTGCGCTCTTGATGCGTTTTGCTTTGTAAGCGCTAAAAAAGGATGCGGGGAACTAATAACCGATATGCTCGGTGAGCGCTATTGCCAGGCGCGGATTAGAGGTCATAGACCGACGGACAGTAGTTGTTATAGATCAACTACCATTTTTTTACTAGCACAGGCATTTCTAAGACATTTTACTTGCGATTCATGCGAATACGACTTATAGCCCGTAGGACATGCCTCTTTTGAACCTCCAATAAAAACGTCGGAAGCTCGACACAATAGAGAGCGCGCGCGGCGCGGAGCCTATCAGTTAGGTTGGCGAAATGTCGTCATGGGTTTCCGTTTTCGTAGAGGCACTGATAATAGATTTATCTTCTCATCATGTCTTTTCGTTTTCGCTAGATATCAGAGGCCAGAAAGAGAGACCCGTCTTCTTGGGTTCCTGGATCCGACCGGATTCTGGGATCCAGAAGGGAAGGGTCCCCTGCAGAAAGAGGGTGAGATCATGACCACCCGTGTTGGGGACCACTCCCAGCCTGGTGTCCAATTTTCCAAATCCAGGAAAAGAAAGAGGGCGTGACGAGGTGGGCGCGGCCGTGAGGCCGTTGCATGCTTTCCTAGCTTGTGGGGTGTCATGACGATCTTGATGATTTGGGCTGTTGCGGTCCGATTTGCGCATTACAATACTTCCGCTGGCGGGTGCCGTCATCGTGAGATTTAAGAGGGGAAAAGGAGCACGTATTTTGTCATAGTAATTGCCGGTGTAATGCACGAGTTCAGGCACTGCAATTAAGAACGTCGAGGAACATGGCTGCTTCGCGCGGACAAACATCGACTTTGCCTTCCCCTTCATCCGTTCACTCGATCGCTTAACAGATCAGAGCAGATACTAAGTGATCAAACCGAATTGTTCTTCGAACCCAATGGAATTTCGCAGTGAGGCCGAACGTAAGCGCAATCCTGATATGAGGAGGTATGAGAGCGCACGAGAGAGAGCTACGTGAAGATGCGATCGATCACGTGACCATCGAGGCCCGTTTTAGAGCACTTTGAGTGATCTGAATGAAGAACGAGGGTTTACTGCTAAGCCTAGACTTTTCAAAAGAAATATCATCTTGTGGAGAGGGTGGAAGCAGCGTTTTGCGGCTCCTTCCGGGCTTTTGGTAAATCGGACTAGGTCGGACTTGACCTCGGAAGTCGAGGAAGTCGAACATCCCCCGACGATTTTATGCAACTGCCTAAAAAGAGCAAGCGTCTGTCTAAGTGTTTGCATTAATAGCTCGATATGAGAAGAGCGTGTGATGTTTTTGGATGCATCTGGTAAATGTGAGCTGCGCCCAAGCGCAATGCATTTCAGGGGGGAGTTCGATGTAGCGAACCAGCTATGCTGTTAAAAATACTAATGCCGTTCATGCATGGTGGATCTGCTGTACTGCTCGATCCTATGCATCGGATGTGGTGTGCGAAGTGGTGGGCGGGCGAGAAGGATGGTGTGCGATGCAGATCTCAAGATCTTTAGGATATATATATCACCGGAAGGTATTGTTTTGAAAATCTCATGTCATTTCGATTGGTCTTAGTCATGCCCCAATCGCATGGGGCGGTCCCTGCGATCATGTTTTTTGCTGAGCCAGCATGCTAAGCGATTCTCCCATGGTACGATACATCGTTCATAATAATGACGTAATGTCGATTTTACGCTTGACGCAACCGATGGTTATCGGAGCTCGCCGCGCTGTTCGTTCTGTGATCGAGCATGCATGTAACCGAGCGTTTGACATGCATCTCGAAGCACTTATACGTTTGAATGTTATTATCATTTCGATGACCAAATTTCAAAGGAAGTCGCAGGTTTAATTCGACGCTCCGAAGTCTGACTAAGATGGGGGTTTGCGACAAAAGCGCACGTGACCATTTCAATTTTACTGAATTAAATTTTTTTCTTCTCCTCGTAAGAACGTATTCTGCGTGTAGGTTATGGTTTTGGTAAGTCTGGTGTTCCGTTCACCTCACACGAGCTAACCAGATCCAGTTCTTAAGTTTCTACATCGACCGTCACTACTTCAACATTGATTCTTACGCATTGCCACATCAAAGCTCTATTTATCGCATATCTCTCTTTGCATTACTTTTTTTACTTAACGCAATTACGTTGAACCGGCAGTTTTTTCGCAATGGCGTGCGAATCGCTAAGGTGGTAAATGCACATATGCACGATAGTAATCGCCGAAACTTCAATGTGATGCTGTGCCATTCATTTCGATGATGAGCTGGAAAAAGGGCTACGCAGGCTACGAGGGCGTATGATGAGGCCTTATATATGGACGTTAACCTAGCATAGGATCATTGAGAGAAGGGCTTTGCAAATGCTTTGGGGCGTAATGGACATGACCCCGCAATGAGGTCGTGTCCACAAGGCCACATAGCCGTTCCTAAACCCCTTAGGGCGCCGTTCCCTTGGAACTAGCATGCACAAACATGCGCATGAATTAAGCTTTGGTCGTGTTCCCATCCCGCCTTGATTTTAGGCCTACACACGCTGAGGACTAAAGGCAGCATGTATTTTCAATGAAAGAACGCGATGTTCATTCACTGCATTCGTACGTCACCGGTAGTTGCCTTAGTTAGCCCTAGCTAGCTAGGGATGTTATAATTAACTGGTTCATAGCAGTTCATTGCTTCGCAATGCGCAACTTGCGTGGCTCTTATCACAGCTCGGAGAAATACTAGTAGCAGCAGAATGCTTGCACGCGCTGAACGTGACTGCATGACTTGTATTATTACTGCACCTATTGTAGGTAGCTGTACGGATCGGGTCTTCTCCAGTCCCGAGCCTGCTAATGCTATAGCCATGCTTACCCAATCATCGATAACCCGGATCAGTGGTTCCGATCAACTACTCCGGACAGAAGCAAAGGAGGAAGGCATAGAAGATTAATCTGCTTCGTTACATAAACTCAAAATCCAGAAGGGTGGGGATGTATGCACGTTAAGATGGAATCGTTCTATCTTGTAATTCAACATACGGACCCACTATTTGCCGATCGATTGAGGTGAAGGTGATAAGTAGCCGCACTAAGAGGCTCTCTCTCTACACGCCTACCTGCCTTCTGCCAGCCGATAAAATTACAGTGACAACAATACTATGTCGCGATAGAGAACCTGTAAAAAAAGTGAAAGCCACACGTAGACCGTTGCTTGACTGACGCACTTGATCTTCTGAAGCCTCTGCCCAACATGAGCAATGATATACCATTCTAACCCAATCTTACTACTGGCAGATACACAATCCGTTATTAAAAGCTTCGACTGATTAGTCCATCCGTACACAACTGGCCGGTTCTTTATTTCCATGCTAACAGCAACCACTTCCGAATAGAACATACATGCAATCCACAGGACACTCCCGTACGGCATTGTAAGTGTTCATTTCTGATGGTGTGAGTGCAACGCACGGCAACGAATAACCGAATGTTATGAAGATGCACAGATGAAGGTGCCGATCAGAGGACGTAACTGCATCCAGGCGGCGACAGAAATGCAGATAACTCTACATTCAACTCGCGCCGGTGCACCTCGCCCCCAAACATGTGCACGAGTTTCATCCAGCACGGAGGCGTGAGAAGCTTCTGTCCATCTCGCTCGAACGCTCCAAGAATGCATGAAGGGTTGAATTAAGGTATGCAAGTACGCTGCCCATGAATGTCGCTAACGTCTCTGCGCAGGTCTTAGTCCCTTATGCATAAGCACACATACACGCACACACATGCACTGCAAACAGCACCAGCCACGCATGTGTGTGAAATGTAGAAATGCGCAGCGAATTACCCAACACTCCAGAACCATTGATACATCAACACAGAACTCCTACATCGCTATTTCAATAACTTCACGCACGAAAGGTGGTCATAAGTCATTTCGGTCCTCGTTCATTTAATGTGCATACACAAAAAACACGGGGGTCCCAGGAAGCATCTTCATAAATAGGTTCGCTGTGAGGACAAGCAGATGTAAGCAAACCCAAACTATGTCGCACATACGAATTCAGCTGAGTTTGTCAACATTTCGAGGGCTTTCTAAACTCTCAGCCAGATCGCGCGCGTTGGCGCAGTACGCGAGAACACATTGCAGCTACAGTGCTGCACACACCATCCATTCGGGGATGGGGGTAAAAGGCGGGCCTCCACGATCACAAATCTTCCGGCTTCACATGAAGACGAAATAAATAAACGGGGTTTCTTCTGATTGCATACTCGGAACTACCATCGCACCCACCCGCTTCACTCCACAACGCAACCTCAATGCCCTTCAATCCGGTAGGTGGAAGAAGAATATCGCATCCGAAGAATGGACAGCTCAAGCTTTCAAAGAAGCTGTGAAGGTGATACACATATACGCGGAAGGTAGATGTGATCGACAGGCGAACAGTGCAAGACTGCTGGCACCTGTAGAAGTGTCCGGCACCAACTACGATCGACATTTCCCTTCAAGAATGTGCCAAAGCACAACAGATGCATTTACTAACGGCTACTGCTACTACTACCACCACCATCGTACACACAGGCACCTGCACAGAAAGGCATTCATACAAGCAGATACCCGTCATCATGCACGTCATGCAAAACCTGCAAGACAAAACCAATGTACAACAACAATAACGAAAGACTGAGATGAGAACTTACGTAGTGCCTAAGCAGGAGATAGAAGAGATCCCGTCCCAAAACTGCCGCTTCAACGTGTTACTTTCGTTAAATGCATTTCTTCTTGCTTGTCGTCGCGGTCCTCACCCAGGGAATGGTGAATCGCAGTGTGCCGAGCCATCACCCGACAGGATCACATACAGGTGGGCCTGACCTGGCCTCACATGGCCCCCTGGTCGATTTCTTCCCCCTGGTCGATTTCACCCATGCACACACACTGGAACTGCTCATCGACATCGCATTGGCAGTGCATGTGCACTAATAGCTGCCATAGGCAGGTAAGAAGAGGTTCCAAACCCTCGTGCAGGTAGATAGGTGTGTGACGAACCATGGACCCCAGCAGCTGCTGCTTGACGGATGTGCAGGTCAATGGTGGGTCTCTCGTACCGTATTTGTGTAATGGTAGCTCATCGAGTGCGAAGCGACCACCTCCACCACCGCCATCACAACCACCACTACGACCACGACCACCACCGTGTCATTGGAACACGCATGCAGCACTGCGAGACCACAACGAAGGGGACAACGGGCACAACGAACCCTGCACCCAACCGGTTCCTCTTCACCCTATCCTCAGTGGCCCAATTTCAGCTAATATTATCATTTTCGGCCACTCCCTACATACTTCCGGACTTGCTGGGTGGAGGTTAGGAGCCCCTTCACAAAATTTGTTGTTTTTCCCAGATTATGCCTGTTGCAATCGGGAACGGGAGGTGCGCGGAGAAGCCAAATAGCGGGAGGGAGCGAATTTGGAAGAGAACGAGGACCACCAACCCCGAACCATCAGTCCAGCTGCGGCACACACGCGTCTGAGGATGCGACACAATGATCGCATTATGTTCGTAGGCGTTGTGTGGGTTCGCGGATTTTTCCACTGTTGCATGAGTGCTAACATCCGATGAAACCAAAACACCGGAACGCACAGAAACCAACACGTTCCATGTGCGAATGTACGTTTGCATTCATCCTATCCTGGTGGCCGAATGTTGTTTTTGGTTGGTCTACTAGAAGCAATATACATATCTACTACGTACATACCAAAAGCATCACAGGCATGGTGCACGTACCTGCCCCAAGACGGTCGCTCATTGCGGACCTTCGCGACGAAATAGCAGTTATGTTGGGTAGGACTGTGGGGGTGATGATCGAAACGGAAGGGTCGGGAGAGGCACTTTCAGGTAGATGAAATTATGCCGTACAGGTCACAAGTAGCTAAAGTTGACAATTAGAGGAAGGGACCTTGCCAGTAGAGTCGTCTGCCCTATGTCGTAACTTGTTACCGATGATTGACAGGTGGACGATTGCGTTTGCAAGGAGAAACCAAACCAAGGTATAATTGTCTCGGGCTCTGGGTCCGGCAGCTTGGGGTTGTGTATGTTATAGAGCGTTGAGTTCGCTAAGCCATGCAGAATCAAATCTCACAACCAACCAGGCAAAAAAATAAACACCAAGAACCCACCATTCTTCAGGAATTCCATGTCGCTTGCAACGTTGCCGTACTTCTGGTAGCGGCAAACGATTATCTTGCAGCCCCCCTGGGCACTCCTCCCCGGCATAATCTGAATGGTAATATCCGAGACCGCAACTCCGCAACCCAGAAGCGATGTGGTCCGCCAAACCTTGTCATTTGGAGGTTATATTGAGGTCCACAGGTAGGATTCAGTGAATTTGGTTAGGTTTGTTGTGCACATGAACGGATAAAGAATAAATGTATACTTTTCACACAGGAGCTGCTATAGCTGTCCCAACCTAGGGACGGCGGCCGTAAGGGCGCCTGGACACACTAACCGCCTTACGGTACCGGGGCTACCATGGGCTATCTGCTCACAGTTTACACATCAGGAGGTCTCATATGAATGAGAAGTCAAAGGTTCAGAGTTCGCACAGCGGCTTGGTGGTAAAGGACCCAATGAAGTGAGCGAGCGCACCGAACAGCACAGCGCATGGAGTTTGTTTGCGGTGGGCTTACCAGCTGGGTAAAGTGGCCAATGCCCTTGGGCCAATTGTCATAAAAGGGCTGGGGCGCTTTAAAGTCGTAGTCCTGCACCTCGTCGTACCAGCTTCTAACCGCCAGGTTACACGTATCGTCAGGTTTTGGGACCTGCTGGACAAGCATGAGGTTCTCGCCGTAGTCCCTGCCATACGAGTGCCTGAGGGAACAGCCCTGACGCGCCAACAGTTGGGCGTAGGCGGTGGAGTCGGCGGCCAAAGTGGGGCTCCATCGAAGGGCCCCGGCCTGGTGCCTGGCACGATAAAAGTTGTGTTGCGTGAGGACCGTTTCCGCGTCAGGACAGTTGCCGCCTGTGATGTGCATGGTTCATATGTAGAGTGGCAATGAAGGGCGGGACAGCAGAAAATTGGGACGAGGAAACGAAGTTGGTAGGTACTATGTAGGGATGATGGATTGAGTCAAGGGATCATGACGTGTGAAGGTTGGGGAGAGGAGTTGAGAGAGCGGCTCGAGAGTGATGAGCCAAGGAGGGTCCAGTCAGGCTTGAGCGAGGGTAGGGGCCGTTATGGCTGCTGTCTTGGTCAGCATGGTTAAGATCCTGAAAAGGGTCCCTATTTGAGAGGCCCCTATTTGTGCACGTGTGGAGAATAGACTGCAAAGTCAACTGAGGGCAGCCAGAGGCTTCAAAGATTAAGGCACACGGGTGCGTATTCAGTGCAGAAGGCGAAAACAAAGCTACTACACCGAACAGTGTGCAATGGTGGAGATGGAGGGAACGAACAGAGCGGAAAGCATGAATTTGAGGCAGCCAAGTACGATTACGGAGAAAGGAAGGGAGGGACAGAGGCATAGTCGGGAATTTTACATACCTCCATAAGGGCTCCTCGGCACATCATTGTAATCATCGAAACGTGAATCCTGGTTTTGGTTTGGTGAGGGAATGGGTGGCGACGGCTTTGAAAATTGAACTGGACGCGGCGGAGGAGAGCGGGCGGACTTTGGAGGTGATGGCGGCTGCGTGGGAGGGGGCGGTGGTGGTGGTGGTGGTGGTGGAGGTGGTGGGGGTGGGCTAGCTACGGGTGGCGGCCTTGGGGAAATGGCTGGCCTGGGCAGACTTCGGGCGGGTGAGGGCTTCGGCGGCGGCGATTTATTGGGCCGCCGTGGGCTTGGCGGGCGTCTGAGAGGTCGCGGCGGAGGTGGAGGGGCAGCAATGGGCGAGCCGGGAGCGGCGGAAGAGTCAAGCTGGTCCTTGCGAACGCCGAGGATCATGCGCCTGCTTTCCAATTGGATGGCACCTACGCAATACGCGTGAAGAGGGACGTGCATGCAAGCTGCGTCAGACGCGACATTTGAAATTTCTGTCCACGCACTTTCACAAAGATCTGACCAGTAGGCCACAACAAATAAATACTGATGAAAACTGGCACAAACATTAACCCACGGTGATTCAGGCTCTCCTCCGCCATAACTGGGGTAAGAGTCAAAGTGATGATGAACACTGATAGTACAGCGAAAATGCCGAGGTGGGCCATGTTCTCCCTGATTCAGGTTGTCCGAAGCTTAACAAGACGAATATCCGAGGTAAACCGATGTTAAGTTTATGATGTGATGTACTGGGAAGGCCAAGCACCGATAAAGGAACAAATCAAAATCTGCACAGGCAGAAGTATGTTCGAAAGGTTAAGCAAGCCGATATAAATAGTTGACTACTTATACGGCAATTAACGTGTAGAGCCGTCTGGGTACCTGGCCGTAGTTCGGAAAGCTGTACGGAAACGGCAAGCGCTTGCACCGGCGCAAGGTTCTTGTGGACTTCGAGCCACGAATCGCAAGCGCCAGCCTCAGGTTGTTTATTTAATAAGTATCAATATCTGTATGCACCTTTCAATTTCTTTCTACGGTTTTCTGGGATCCAAACGTGTTTGTTGTAAACAAGGTAACATGCTTATCTACATGATATTATGATATACCAAACGTCCAATTGAATAAAATGGCGGGCTAAGAAGGCGGCTAAGTCGTATGCGCACACCCCGTTTTGGGAAGCCGTGCGTAGGCGCATGTAACTGGGCAGATCGTGCTCCGGAATCCTTTATTACATAGAATATTATGAGCTGCAATATTGCCAATGCATATGTTCGATACAAGGCCATTACCTTAGGAAAGGATGTTGGTGCAGCAGGTCATCGTGATCCTTGCTTTGCAGCAGTAGTAAATCGCCGTCACAGCCGGCAGATTTTCAAATTTAAACGTTGTACGCGCGGAAGGACATGTGCCTATCTGATCCACTGGGAACCCGCTTCACAGTGAGATACCTAATCATATCCTCTCTCAAGTCAGAGGCCTACACGCTGAAGCGAGAGCGGGGCACGCCACTTGCTCGGGTCTGACCCGCCGTACTTACTTGAAAGCCTCCTTTAGTAACGCCGGCCAACTGCTGTTCAACTGAATGACTGGGCCCATTGTTCCGTCGCAATGCCCACCATCTATCTATTAGCAGCTTCCGCACCAACGCAAAAACTTGGAAGCTCCCGCCAATAGGTTTATGTCGCAGCAGCGTCAGGATTGGTGACTTTGCAACTGTTCGTGCATCGTTTTACGACCCCGCACACAAGCCTCAGGACAGACGCCGCCTTTCGAAGGCAGGTTCCCGTTGGTGGGCCGAGTGATGGATGCATGAAGCCACATGAAGAGGCCGTGGTGGAAGTGCATGCTTGTTGCTTTTATGCATGAGCCTCATGCGCACATTTACTGATAGCTCGGATATACACACTAATTACATCTTAAATTTTGCATCACTTGCTGGAGAAGAAAAGGTACACGCAAAGTCATGGGAAACGGTACGAGCGCGTCTTTATTTTTATTTCATAAAACATAACGCACCATTCACGGACAGTTCATCTTCGTTCCCCCCCCTTTTCATACGGGTTCAGCCACATTCAGCTGGTAGTGGCGTCGATGATCGTAGGAAGCTAAGGACATCCTCATGCGTTTTCCCGCGTGGGTATCTTACGTCATATCACGCCATTCAAAACTCTGGACATGCTGACCTCTACCGTATGTGCAGAAGGCACATACGGTAGGCTGCCGTTTTGGGTCACCGTATACAGCATTTTGCCGGCGTGCGCGAAGAACGAACTTCATTCGTCCGCAAGATGCTTTTAGATGTTGATTAAAAGGCAAATATCCTAAATAGCCGTTATTTTGCCGCTTCAAATTTCCATAAATCGAGGATTGTTGTACAGATTGGTCGGACTTGCGCGGATATGATGCTGCAGACGTTGGGGAACGGATGGTTGGAGCCCACCAAATATGTCGACCCATTTGCATGCCGCGTACGACAAATAAACGAGGTGAGATGGATCGACACTTAGATGATACACATGAGTTCAGCGGTTGCAAATTAATTTTTTATATACAAATTATAAAATCAATTTTGTCGATCAGGTTCGACTTTTATCGACGGTGCTTTTACCAAGGCTACTACTGATGAATACGAATCGTATCAGCTTTTGCTGATACGCACGCACTGCTGACCGACATTGAAGATATAAAAAATGACAGTTATTGTTAATAAAACGGACATGCAGCAGCCTTGGGAACGCATGTGCGTGCGCAGCTAAATCTCAGCTATTACGTATGTACGGCAGTTGGCTGTGGCAACTTTAAAACTGCTGGGAAGGAAGTTCGCGGGCGAGGGACCTCGCTCAATGCTTTATTATCATTCTGCTTGCTTGCTTGCCTGGGTAGCGGTGTGGATCCGCACGATTAGGTTTCTTGATTGACCAGATTGACCGGTATTCGGTTATCAATAAATTATGTACGTAACGTTGTCCGTTGAGTATACGACCTCCCATTCCAGCATGTACGGTATCGTCGGTTTTCCCGCGCGTGCAAGTCAATAGTAGGAGCGCAAATAATCCAATCTAAGTCTGCCCTTAAGCTTTCACCTATTTAACGGTTTGGATCCGTCCGTTTATGTTTATAAGTGTGGTCTGCATGAGAATGAAACTGAATGAGGTAAGGGTTGCTGTGCTGTCACTACATATATAGTAGTGAAAACCGCGGTACGCAGTTCGGGCATTTGCTTGCTCTGCTACTGCTACTGCTACTGCTACTAAGTAACTGCATGCATTTTTGAGTTGCAAGATAGACATGACAATTAAAAGCAGCGATGATAAATAATGATGCGACTCTTAATAAGCGCGCGCGCGCCTCTCACGTGCGTAGTGATAGATGCTTCGAACGTCTGCTGCTCATGACGACATTTCTCTCTCCATCTCTCGATCTCTCTATATCTCTCTGCCGATATATCAATCCATTAATAATCTATCTATATGTATATATTATTCATCTATCTATCCGTGCATGTCTGAATATAATACAGCTATCTATCTTTCGATCGACTTCTAACAGCTAAAATTTTCCGTGATTTTTCCGTCAAGGATTTTTCAAGGATTTAAAGATTTTCCATCATCATGATCGTACTCCGACAGACCCGTAATATCCACCGACCCCTCCCTGGTGTAAAAGTCCATGTCGCCCGCGTACTCCTCGAAGATCAATACAGATGGCATCCATTCCCATGAGTACGGAGGGATCATCGACAAGACGCCGCCGCGGGCCGCCGTGTTGTTCCGGGCGGTCAATCCATGGAGCACCGCCGGCGGCAACATCGCAGCCGCCAAGTACAGAGCGCCGCCGTCGCGCGTGGCGGTGTTTCGGAGCATTTCGGTGTTCGAAATCTCTAGATGAATAAGACGAGCGATGTCGTCCTTGTTCTCCATCACCAAAGCAAAGCCGCCGCCGCTGTCTTGGGCAGCGTTGCTGACAAAGCTCGAGTTGGAGATCCGTACAACATTCATGACCCCGGTGAAGACAGCGCCGCCGTACGCGTAGGCGAAGTTAGATGTGAGCCTACGAAGTCCAAGTAAGACCACACGCAGATGGGTCAAGGGGGGGGCCAGCAGCAGGTACGCACGGCGATCAGGTGGCGGGGGAATGCATACATGCATACAGCAGGCCTAAAATATATCAGGGGGCATGCCACGCAACCAACCCAACAGATTTCAGTTAATAACCTTCATGCGGTCTTGATTCTCTCAACCGACCTGCACGACGAGATCTCCAGCGCATGGCCGAACGACATCGACAGCGGTGAACGCGCCGACACGGCACCGCCATGGACGCCCAGTGCGACGTTGCTGTCGAACACGCTGCCGTACAGGCCGACCATGCCCGACGTGACTGTCGAAATAGCGCCGCCGTCCCGGGCCCTATTCCCTATGAACGTCGAGTTCCGTACAAGCAGCGAGTGCCACCAAGACGCCGCGGGGCCCTCAGGAATTGTGGAAGTGGGGATTCCGAGTGAGCTCATCGCGATGGCGCCCGCAGATTGTCCGGCAGTGTTGTTCGTGAACAGGGAACGGTCAACTGACGCCGTACAGGTCGTCAAGTGCAGTACGCCGCCATTGGCGGAGGCGGAGCTGTTGGTGAAGACAGAGTTCGAGATCGCCAGGTAGCATGAACGGCTGGCCGTACTGATGGGCTCGTACGACGATGGTGACAGCGTCGCTTGCGCTGCTGCATTGATTGATGGCCAGAGTTGGATGTCGTCCATGAGCCCTGCTACTGCTACGACTCCGCCGAGGCCGGGATCGACGAGTTCGTTTGTCAAGACCTCCTCCGTCGCCGCCGCCGCCAGGGCCATGTCGCCGGCGCGGTTGGCGTCAAAGGTGCAGTTGGCGAAATGGACACGGAGTCCAGACGTCTCGCTGGCCGTCGCCAGTACGGCACCGCCGGCGCCGCCGGCCATGTTGCGCTGCACGGTGGAATTGGCGACGGCGATGAGGTAGAGGTCGGCGTTGATGATTTCTCCGACACGTGTGGTTGCGGGTCCAAGGCCGACCGGCTTGGAGGGTGGCGGCGGCGGCAGAGGCGCCATGAAGATCGCGCCGCCGGAGCCGCCGGCCCGGTTATCCGTGAGCGTGATGTTGACCAGGACAACGGAGAAGGTCTCTCCCAATCGGTGCAGGTCCTGCAGGTGTACGGATATGCAAAGGATATACGGCAGGAAAGGACGGTATGTACGGCAGGGGGGAGCATGCATGGTCCTAATTTCGTTCACACAGGAGCAATGTGCCTTTATTTATTAACTGGTGCGACACATGAGAAAACATATGATTTTGGCTTTGGCTAAAACATTTTGGAATGAAATTAGGAGTAGTGATCAAGTACGACGCATGAAAGGTGAAAACCCTTGCTCACCGTCCTGGCTGGGGGACGCAAGTAAAATGCACCGCCGTTGCCACTTGTCGCGACATTGCCGGACACGTTGGCGCCATCCAGCCGTACGATGCCGTACGGTACCGTAAACGCCGCCACACCGCCGTGCATTCCTGCCACGTTTCCACTGAGCGAGCTGCTGCCATTGACAATGACCGAAATGGCGCGCATGTTGCCGTACGCTGCGAAAGCGCCGCCGCTACCTCCCACTGCTACATTGTCACGTACTTCGCTCCCGTTCATCACCTCGATGTGCAAAAGATTGCCTGCCGCCACAAGTACGGCACCGCCGTCCCCACTGGGATTCGTACGGCATTCGGCGATCTTTGAGTTATCCGCCAGTCGGATACGGCCGACGTCGCCAGACAGTACGGCAATGGCACCGCCGCCAGTTTGGGCTTCATTGTACAGAAGAGCGCTGCTGCCTGTTATGGAGATCTGCCCCAACCTTCCGGCCGCCACGGCGACGGCACCGCCGTACTCGGTGACGTAGTTTGAAGAAAACTCTGAACCGTTCTCCAGTGTGATCGAGGAGGTGGGACCGCCGCCGATGTACAGCGCGCCACCGTTTCTGGCCACGTTGCGGGACATATAGGAACGGCCTGCATCCGTGCGGCCAACATTCATGTACGCGGCGTACGTGGGGGTTTGCTGATTGTTGTTTTGTTTGTACGTCAAATAAAGATAAGGTTTGAAAATGCAGGAACAAGGCAGGACACACATAATGCCGAGCAGACACATGGAAGCGTCGTGTGATATATCGTAAGCACGGCGGCAGGTATTGTTATTGCTAGCTGGCGAAACTGTGTGGGCGTTTTGCTGGTGGGAGGGGGGCCCCAAGAGGTGATGACCTCGCCATCCGTGGTTGGATTTCTTCGCGATGCTGAGGTCTCGGTTAGGAGCCATGATGGCACGACAGGAGCCGTATATATAACTGGCCGACGGCGGCGTTCATTGCATCGCTGTACCTGTCCCTACCTGTCACGTTCAGGGCGCCAAGTGCGTCGACGGAAATCGCACCGCCGTTTCCGAAGGCAGCCGAGTTTTCGTCAAAATAACTTGCCGAAGCCAAATGCATCACTTGGACACCAGACACGGCGTGGATCGCACCACCGTGGCCGGCCTCGACGATGTTCTTTACAAAGGATGATTTGGCCTGCAAGTTGCGTAATGAAATAAGCAATAACGGAAAGTAGAATTTTAGTTAAATTTAATGCCATTTCGCGATGTAAAAATCATATGCGTACACAACCGTTTCTTGAAAGCTATGGTGAAACCGACAACATACACCACCTAGCCAGGATCCATCGGAGTGCCCAAACGAACGATCAAAGGAACGAGAGAAAAAATGAAAAAGAATATAATTTATCTCTAAATTATGTGATCAAATCTGGAAGATATTCCAGCGCGTGATGCGAACTCACAGCTATCGACAGAACGCTGGTGCCGTTCGCCAGGAAGAGCGCACCGCCATCGCCGTAAATCGCGGTGTTGCCTTCAAACTGCGTCGCATTTATCTTGATGATTTTGACGAGCGACATAAGGCTGATTGCGGCTCCGGAGGCATCGGCGATGTTGTCAAGGAACTGGCTCGCGACGATGCTCATGGAGCCCTGCACGTCACCGCAAGCCGTAGACATACAGACATACTTAATTAAAATCTATTTCATGTTTCATCATTTCATTATCTTAAGTTCTATTGTAAGAAACGAATTAGAGCCCGTCCATCCATCAGCCAGGAATCACCCCGTCCTCATCACGCACCCGACGACGTACGGATCGCCAGCAGCTACGTACGGATGTTGCTGCACCCGCCATTGCAACTTCCCCCCCCCCACTACCCTGATTGTTGCACCCACCATCGTCATGTTGCTCATGACAGAAAGGAGCGTGCCAAAGCCACCGGAGTTCTCAATCGCCTGAACGCCAGACAGAAAAATGTCCAGCGGCGCAGTGCTGGGAAGGGGGACGGGGTCGAAGGGCCCAACCACCACCATACCCAGCCCAACCGGCCGTGAAGCCGTTTCGATTTTCAACGAGTGTACGGTGCCGTACAAACCTCGACGGGTAATGGAGTTACCCTGGAAGGAGCTGCCAACCACGGACAGTGCTGGTGGTGCGGATGCCGACACGTTGCGTGTATTGTACTGCAAGAAAACACAGCCCCAGCCGTGTGCGTCGCGGACGTCAGAGCAGTTGAAGTTGGTTAAGCTGACGTACGACACATTCGTCGCGTGGAGCGGTCCATAGAAGAGGATACTGGGCTTTGTGTTATTAGGTGCCGGTCGGAGCTTCGTTAACGTCACGTTGAGCAGCTCAAACTGTGTGTGGGGGGGGGAGGGGAGGGGGGACCAGTGTGTGGGGGAGGGGAGAGGGGGGGGACCAGTGTGTGGGGGAGGGGAGAGGGGGGGGACCAGTGTGTGGGGGGGAGGGGAGGGGGGACCAGTGGGGGGGGGAGGGGAGGGGGGGAATTAAAGGTTAAAGACCCACGCTGGGGCGGCAGGGCTAAGGAAGCAATGGAGGATGTGGTAGAGAAATAGGCGATGGACTCAAAATTGACTCCAAGCACAGAAGATGAATGTTGACGCCCTATCTGGGTCGAATGTAATAATACAGACTATCATCAGCACAAGGCGGGATTGGGCGGGCCGTCCTGATTAGGACAGCACCAGATACGGACAACCCGCCCCCTTACATACGTGTACCCCTCGCATACATAAGAGTATGATAGCGGTGACATAAATAGACAGGTCAGCAGTGCGCGCGCAGTACGGCTGCTTTTTAACCAATACGGATTTAAGATTGATGTACCCGCTCACGCACCAGCGCCCGCCTGGTTGCCTAAACACGCACTCACCCGTGAACAGTTAGAACATTGCAATAGAGTGCTGCGGCTACTGTACGGCAGGTCCCGTACAACACTGTCCCGAAGCCGCAGGTACAGCACGTTGTTGAAGGTAAGGCCCCAGTCGTCATCGGCGCCGCTGGCCTTCTGTGACACCGTGACACCTGTCCACTTTGCCGCGAAGGCCATCAGATGGCTTCCGACGGTGACGTTAACGGGCTGTACGGCAGCGGCAGTAGTAGTGGTGGCAGCACCGCCGGAGCCGCCACCAAGGCACTTGACGTCGGCCTGCTGAATTATTCGGGATTGCAGAGCCGTCCCCCTCAAATATGCATTACTCTGGTCGACGCCAATGAGTATGAGCTGGCAGGTGACGGGCGGGATGGCAGGAGCGGGTGGCGTCGTCGGCCGCCGCATTGGCGGTGATTTCAGCGGTGGCTGCGATAGGGAAGGGCCGTGGGGCGGGTAACTAATAAGTGGTAACAAAGTTATCATTTTTGATGATAAGAAGTCGCAATAAAATGGAGGAATCGCGCAGCGAATAATCGTTAATATGTTACAGCTAGTTGATAGTTTATAATGTTTAAGTTATAGATTAATTATAAGAGCATGGAAGAGCATGCATGCCTGGACAATGAATAGACAAACACGCACACACATATCTAGAATATAATACACACATATAATATATATAGAGGCTAATTAATTCATTAATAAAAATGTTTTCGGTGTATTATTATTAGAAGTGTGGGTATTAATATTTCTCTCTGCGGCAAGCAATTATTTAAAAATCAAATAAATCGCTTTAGCTTCAACTAAATTAATCATTTACTTATGTAATTATTACAAATATTCTACCCACGCATTTTTGCCCTATTAGGGTTTTAGGGTTTTAGGGTTTTGCGTATAATAACATAATAATGTAATAAAAATGTTATAAATTAACTTGGTTGTGCTCTTACCGCCGTTGTCTTCATTGCGAAGGCAATTGTCTGCTGCTGCTGCGGCTGCAACAGCGCTAGGAGGGTGCAGAACAGAACCACTAGGACCGAGAATGGTCCGGTGCTTGCCAGGGAGCGCGCCATCATATCTAATGTCTTGTTGCCCGTTTAAGAAATAACGTCTAGATAACGTTGCAGGACGTGAGACCCGATGACTGATGAGTTTTAATAACTAGAGCAGCCACGCACGTGATTAGCGCAAATGTGTTGGAGGCAATTGATAAGCAATCTCCTGTGTACTATCTATGCGCGAGTATGCGCTATGCAACCAACAGGTCACGTATGATTTGATAGAGCGGGCGGGAAAAAAGGGTGTCCACAGCAGGTAGGTTGTCTGCTGAATATTAATTGATGAGTAATGAGGTAGGGCAAGGCCTCGTTACGCCGTGATCAATGATGGACTAACTTAAGCGTCGTCAGTAGTGGTGTTTCCGAAAGTGCTTTGCGTGAGAATGATTTAAATTCTCCACTCAACGAATGATGCCAAGAGCGAATAGCATAATATTATCATCACCTTTCGAGACGTCTTTTATGAAGCCGCTCGCTCGTACTTGGTTGGCGCGCGGGTCATCATGCATCGTACAGTAGTGTCTCTTCGCACCAACTTTGACGTGACACCAACCATGCAACCGTTGTTATGTCGTTGATGTACCGCACGCAGTGACAGTAGGTTGCATATTACGTGATATGCATTACGTGATGCTTGTATGTCCACTCCATGTTGGAAAACGGTCGGTCGCTCTTTTATCCATTCTAAGCATGACATATATAATAACACACATGAAATTAATGTCAAGAAATAAACGCATCACAGCTCATCTTGCTTAAAATAAAACTATGTTAAACCTACATCTACTATTTAAATTATTCTTCATTTATTTGACATCCATCCCTTGCATGTCATCGGTATGTAGTCATTTTTTCATCATGCATGCCGAAATCATAACACAATACATATAATTAACTACTGTCATCGAGACTGCTGATAGATGATTTTCACGAGTTGCCCCTTTTCTCATAAAAACATTAAGCAACTTGCATTCAATAATAAAATATACTGTCTGAACTATAGCAAAAAACGCCCGGGTTGCTTTCGTGCGATTGCTACTTCTTCATTCCTCATCTTTATGCATGTTTCGATTGATCCTCATGTAGATCCAATATATACATCAGGAAATAATAACAGAGGCGAATGTTGTCATTCATCCTGCTACCTATTACGGAAGGATCTGGCTATCGCCTATAAACTAATAATATATAGCCACAAAAATCGTCAAGCTGCGAAAATGACGAAATATTTATTAGCTAAAAATTGCTGGGCGGCAAGCAAGGCAGGAACTATGCAAGTTGCTTTATTATTATTATTATTATTATTATTATTATTATTATTATTATTATTATTACTACTACTACTATTATTAGCAGAACCACTTTACGCACAAGCAACTTGTTACGTAAGGACAGGTCGCTCGTTTAATACCTAATTCAATACCTCTTTTTCGTTTTTAAGAAGTACCTTAGTTCTGCTTGAAACTGTACGTACATGCTGGCGATCGTCCATTCCCCAAACGCTGCGTTCGTGCGGTACATCAACGGCATAACGACGCACGGTTAGTTGGTTGGTGTCACGTCAAAGTGTGCGAAGAGACACTACTGTATGATGCATGATGACCCGCGCGCCAAGCAAGTACGAGCGAGCGGCTTTATAGCAGACGGCCGAAGGATGATATTATTATCCTTTTCGCTCTTGGCGTCATTCTTTGAGCTTACGTCATCACTCACGGAAAGAGCACGCACTGACGCTATCTATAGCTGGCACTAAGCTGCTGGCGCGGTTGCTTGCTTGCAGCAGCAGGCGGACGCTTTGGCGGTGAAGACAACAGCGGTATATATGTAAGCGCACAACCTTGTTATTCCGTTGGTAGTTGCCGTGAGCGATGAAATTATATTAATAATAATATAAATAATAAATAATAATAATAATAATATATATTATATGTATATTATTATTATATTATTATATATAATAATAATTATTATCATTATTATTATTATTTCAACTACCACTACCCACTACCTATCCTCGCGGGCGAATAAATGTGTGAGGACCAGTCCGGTAGTAATTATATATTAAAAATAAAACGGTTAATTTAATTGTTATAGAATAATCACTTAATTAATTGATAATCAAGTAAATAAACCAAATCTTTATTAATTAGATAACTTTTAATAATTTATAAAATGTATTCAATAAATGATTTAATCATACCTACTTACCCGTCTAGCCATCACCCGTCGGCCTGCCCCACGGCCCTTCCCTATCGCAGCCACCGCCGAAATCACCGCCAATGCGGCGGCCGACGACGCCACCCGCTCCTGGCATCCAGCCCGTCACCTGCCAGCTCATACTCATTGGCGTCGACCAGAGAAATGCATCTTTGACGGGGACGGCTCTGCAATCCCGAATAATTCAGCAGGCCGACGTCAAGTGCCTTGGTGGCGGCTCCGGCGGTGCTGCCACCACTACTACTGCCGCTGCCGTACAGCCCGTTAACGTCACCTTCGGAAGCCATCTGATGGCCTTCGCGGCAAAGTGGACGGGTGTCACGGTGTCACAGAAGGCCAGCGGCGCTGATGACGACTGGGGCCTTACCTTCAACGTGCCGTACTTGCGGCTTCGGGACAGCGTCGTACGGGACCTGCCGTACAGTAGCCGCAGCGCTCTATTGCAGTGTTCTAACTGTTCACGGGTGAGTGCGTGTTTAGGCAACCAGGCGGGCGTTGGTGCGTGAGCGGGTACATCAATCTTGACAAGCATAGCATGCAGTCACGCATGCATCGCATGGCACGCACAGCACGTGATTGCATCCAGTCAGAATGCATGGTAGGTCGTTGCCACCAGCGCATTAATCATTAGGGGATTGCGTGTGTGTGTGTGTGTGTGGGGGGGGTAATCGGGTTTTTGAAAAATAAAATAAAAGACTGGGATTCCTATCTAACAGAAGTACTGGAAAGACTTCTCCTGGGAGCCCCTGACGACAGAATGAATATACATACAATACACCTGACGTATTACACGCGCGCCTGCACGCAGGCGTTTCTGTTTGTTGCTTGCTTGATGACCGTTCGATGCGAAGTACCCTCTTGCTTCCTCGGTCATCACCAGCTCGAATAATAACGATAATACCAATTTATCTTAACATTACATATGTATTATTATTATTATTATAACTATTCATGTAGTAGTGCGCTTTGACAACAGACCACATAATAGACCGGTCCAGATGTCCAGATGTGTGACTGTTCGTGAATCGCCTATTCATTGTCGGCGGTTACACATATTATGGGATACTGGAAGCGTGTACTGAAAGCCTTCACAAACAATCGCTGCTCAATAGTAATAATGGATGGCCAGCCAATATTTAAATAAATAAATACATATACTATACTGAGTATTCTGCGACGACGTTTAGATTCTTTGCCGATGTTACTTCGTCGTACCATGTCGTACAATCCCGCCTGTCCGTCTGGCATGCGAGAATAAATATCTCAAACTTGCGCTTCCCCGCGTGAATCCGAACACCTGCAGCGAACTGCCAGAAATGTACGAATTCGTCTTCAATTTTATAAGTGCCTACGTATATATTATATACGCAGGCATCTCATCATCAGTCAAGCAGCCTGCTGCTGCCATAGCACCTGCCTGCCGGTTCCATGCTGCCATGGAGGGGCACGTGGTGTTGTCTATTTGTCCTTCCACGAAATTGTTTGACCGCTTGACCGCAACTGTACTGCTGTAATACGTAGCCCTGCAGTATTATATACGGCGTTGCGTGTTAGTTGCATCCCGCCCGATCACGCATTGTGCCGTACTGCGGACACTGCTGACCTGTCTATTTATGTCACCGCTAGCATACTCTTATATATGCGAGGGGTACACGTATGTAAGGGGGCGGGTTGTCCGTATCTGGTGCTGTCCTAATCAGGACGGCCCGCCCAATCCCGCCTTGTGCTGATGATAGTCTGTATTATTACATTCGACCCAGATAGGGCGTCAACATTCATCTTCTGTGCTTGGAGTCAATTTTGAGTCCATCGCCTATTTCTCTACCACATCCTCCATTGCTTCCTTAGCCCTGCCGCCCCAGCGTGGGTCTTTAACCTTTAATTCCCCCCCTCCCCTCCCCCCCACACACTGGTCCCCCCCCTCTCCCCTCCCCCACACACTGGTCCCCCCTCCCCTCCCCCCCCCACACACAGTTTGAGCTGCTCAACGTGACGTTAACGAAGCTCCGACCGGCACCTAATGACACAAAGCCCAGTGTCCTCTTCTATGGACCGCTCCACGCGACGAATGTGTCGTACGTCAGCTTAACCAACTTCAACTGCTCTGACGTCCGCGACGCACACGGCTGGGGCTGTGTTTTCTTGCAGTACAATACACGCAACGTGTCGGCATCCGCACCACCAGCACTGTCCGTGGTTGGCAGCTCCTTCCAGGGTAACTCCATTACCCGTCGAGGTTTGTACGGCACCGTACACTCGTTGAAAATCGAAACGGCTTCACGGCCGGTTGGGCTGGGTATGGTGGTGGTTGGGCCCTTCGACCCCGTCCCCCTTCCCAGCACTGCGCCGCTGGACATTTTTCTGTCTGGCGTTCGGGCGATTGAGAACTCCGGTGGCTTTGGCACGCTCCTTTCTGTCATGAGCAACATGACGATGGTGGGTGCAACAATCAGGGTAGCGGGGGCGGGGAAGTTGCAATGGCGGGTGCAGCAACATCCGTACGTAGCTGCTGGCGATCCGTACGTCGCGAGTACTACAACGATACAACGAACGCCGCCGTCGGCCAGTTATATATACGGCTCCTGTCGTGCCATCATGGCTCCTAACCGAGACCTCAGCATCGCTAAGAAATCCAACCACGGATGGCGAGGTCATCACCTAGGTCACCACCCCTTGGGGCCCCCCTCCCACCAGCACAACGCCCACACAGTTTCGCCAGCTAGCAATAACAATACCTGCCGCCGTGCTTACGATATATCACACAACGCTTCCATGTGTCTGCTCGGCATTATGTGTGTCCATTATAAGCCTTTTGCGCATCCTAAAATAAAGGCTTAATGGATCTATCCTATCAAATCTGGGTTCCCCCTCACACACACCACGCACGTTTTCTAGAAGGAAGTCTTCTATCTATCCAACTCATCATCACGTACTTATACATGTTAAATTTGAGTCCTTATCTTGTGACCTCTATTATCCGTAAGTGGAGTGCGGATCTCCTGCAGCCGGTGGGTCGTACGGATCTCTCCAGAACTCACAGATCATCGTACTGCAATGCTCTACAGAGCTGAGACAGCCATATGCGGACGTGATCCGTGCTTTCATCATGATCCTGTAGCCGCAGTATTTCGACAGATAATACTCATTCCACCATTTCCAAATCATAGAGTCCACTTCGGACTGAGGGATTGCATGCAGGGCCGAGTTTGGAACAGACGTGCAGACAAAGACCAGCAGAACACTACTTCCTGATGAAGAACAAGTGGAGGTGAACTCGCCGATTCGATCATTTGAATCATTTGACGACGCGAACAGCTCTTTGATGCCGTTGGTCAATGATTTAACCACGTCAGAACAGAACCTTCCATGTTGCAAGTACAAGTAATAGACGTTTGATATGTTCATTTCAATTACAATCTAGTTGTTGGCTGTCTTGTATACTTTCCAATATTGCTTGCTGCATGCCACCAAAGTAACTTGTCACTTTAATCACAGTTGATCATGCGACCTCACAGATTACCATACGAGAAGCCTCTCTAGAGCTGAAACAGCCACTCGCGGACGTGATCTGTGAAAAAATCGTGATCGAGATGCAGTGTTTGAACAAATAATTAAACACATCGTTCGTCCATTTCATAACCATAGAGTCCACTTCTGACGGACCGATCCAGTACAGGGGCGAGTTTGCAAAAGACGTGCAGACAGAGACATGATAGCCATATCCTGCCGAACAATTGGAGGTAAATTCGCCGATTCGATAATAATCATTTGACGACATGAACAGATCTTTGATGCTGATGGTCATTGTGTCAACCACGTGATGACAGTCGTCTCCCATACCGTCGTAGTCATATATGCTCGTCGGATATATGCTCATTTCAGCACAGAAACTGCAGCGGTCCTTGTAAAAAGGTGGTGGTGGTGGTGGTGGGGGACTCGGTGGTGGGGGGGGGGAAGGTGGAGGTGGGCGGGGAGATGGGGGTGGGCGGGGAGATGGAGGGGGACGGGGAGGTGGCGGTGGACGGGGAGGTGGAGAGAGACGGGGAGGTGGAGGTGGACGGGGAAGTCGAGGGGGACGGGGAGGGGACGAGAGACGGGAACGAGAGGTCAACTTCTTCGAGGTTGCCGCAACCTTGGTAATTGCTGGCGGCGGTGCTGACATCGTAGGATCGGCTGGAACGTCAGCTTGTGCGGGGTCCGCTGCCAGCATGAGAACTGCTGCCGGGCGACGGGAAGGAAGCGCCAACATGCATGCAAGCGAACAGTTGCGGTGCAGTAAGTACCATGCATGCTAATACATTCCCCGATGTATTATGATGTGTAAGCAAACGCTAGTACATAGCTGTGAACCGACCGCAGCAGGGCACGAAAGCACGCGCTCTCGCTGTGGCCCACTCGATCCCCACACGCAATCCTTATAAACGCATCAGTAATAACATGCATTAATGTATTACTAGCATTGACAGGTTCCCGCAAGGCAGGCGGGTGCGTGTATGGTACATACAGATATACATACAGGCATACAGGCATGTACATGCAGACGCACGCAGGATAGATAAATAGATAGATAGATAGATAGATAGAGCTAGGTCGATTATGTAGGTAAACAACCGCAAGGAGCATATCTATCTATCAGTGCATAAAATGAAATAACATGACTTGAGTAACATATCCATGCAAGCATCCGCAGTATTGATTGTTGCTTAGACTTCCGTGAGGGCTGACGACTTACCAGCTGAACATCCCAGCAGAAGTACTAAAAACATCCGCAAGCACTCGGGCATGGCAACGACACCGTAACCTGATACTGGATTCTGATTGGTACTCGTACGTAGCTACACCTAGCTCTTGCTTGAAGTGACAGGCAGCGCAGGGAGCGAGCCGTCTATGTATATGTATGCAGGAAGGTATGTTGCGCGTGATGAACGTCCATCATATCATACAGCCACGAAACTATGTCGATGTCTGTGGATTGGAATAAAAGTTAACTAACGTATATAGTATTATTAATTTGCCAGTTTAAGTATTGCGGCAAATGCACGGGTAACCAGCGGTAGCGTCTGCGTGGTCGTGCGTCGTCATTACGCACCCTGCTGCTGTCTGAATAAAATAATGAGCGGACGAAAAAGTCGACGAGAAGTCGACGAGAAGTTGACGAAAAGTTGACGAATAGACGACGGAAAACATATTGCATTATCAATTAAAATATTATATATATATACATATATATATACATATATATATACATAACTATATAGCTTGGAGCAATGAAAAGGTTATGTGGTGCGCCTACGGACTACCACTTCATTTGCTAGGTATATAGCTAACTACTGCTTGCAGATAGAGTTAACGAGCGAGGGCGGCTCTGCTGCTCGCTCGCTCGGTGGGAATATTTACGTAATTGTATGTACATCGGCTCTGCCATGTATTGGGATCGTATATATATATTATAATTGTATAAGCTTAACATTTTAAGGATTCGTACATGCATCTGCATGAACAGCATGAATTGCATGCATGCATGCATGCACGTATGGAATTTCCCGGAGATATCGATAGCTAATAACTCTAATAATATCTGTAACTCTGTGACAGAACATAGAGCCAGCCAACTCGCCTCCGCACACCAGGTTCGGCAGGGATCCAGTAGTGTGCCTTAATCCTTCGATCGGCGGGAAATCGTGTATAAGGCCGCCTATGGAGGAAATATTAAACTTCCTGGAGCACCTACGTAGCATATCAACGCATGCATGTGAAGCCTTTGCTTTATTGTACGAAAACATAAATAAAAAATCTTTACATATCTAAAATAAAGGTGGAATACGTGAGCGAGGATATCCGCATTTATTTACGTACATCGATCGATCTTGATTTGGGCTGGTACAGTTGTATTCAATAACAACTCCGATTTAACAAGAACTGTAAACAGGTTGCATGCATGCAATCTCATGATGTCATCTGACTAAAGTTGAATCCAGCCAATGAGACCTTCCTCCCATTTCCTCCCTTCCAGTGCGTGCCTCTCTCTCCCTTCTCGGTCCTTCCTTCTCTTCCTGTGCGTCCCTGCCTCCCTCCCTTCCCGTGCCTTCCTCCCTGTGCCTCCCTTCCCCACTCTCTGTCCAGCCCTTCTTGCCTGTTCTTCCTTTCCTTCTTCCCTGTTTCCTCCCTTTCCTGTACTTCATAGCATTAGGCATCTAATAAGCCTGGCCGAAGGTTTTTGAGTGGCTAAACCTTAGTGCTTTTGTTAAAAACCTCGTGTTTGAATCCGGAAAATCCATACAAATCCATAAATGTAATACATAAAACTTTCTGTAAACCACAGTTTTCTTTCCATAGGATTCTGACTTCTAATGATTTTCCAACAAGATTTCTATAAAATTTAATTTAGGGTCCATGCATACATGTATTCCGTAATATGTGGGTTTTCTTCCGTAAAGTTTTTCCGTAATGTGTCCACCAGTTTTACGGAAACATATTATGGAAAATATTTTCCTTAAATGGCCAATTTTACGGAAAACGTCCACCACGCACATTTTACGGAAAAACGACCCCCGGTTTTCCCAGAGATATATACAATATAGATAATAAGAATGATATAATATATTATATGTAGGAGTATAATATCGATAATATATAGATGATATATACAATATAGACGTCTGTGGGTTGGGTCGGGAGTCTTTCTAGGGGGCCGCCAGTTTGGCTAATAATCATTCACTCCTCCGTATATAGCTTTGGTTATTCCAGTTCGACTGTGTAGGATTAGTGTCTTATCCTGGTGGCGTCTCTCCTCTGCGGGAATCTGTGTGTATTTGCCAGGTTCTTGCCAGGTCAGAGTCGTGGTGGAGAAGAGTGGTTCCCGTCTTTTGAGCGGCTAATAAGTTGCCCCCTTTTCTTAGGGTCCTTCTGTGTTGTCTTGGTGCAGTTCTGTGTGTGCTCTGTTCGTAGCCAGGCTAGAGCCTCTGACTTTTGTTTGATCTTGCTGGCCTGAGTGAGAGGGCGGGGGAGCACGTGGAAGGACAGACAGACAAAGCCATGCGCCCCTCCCCTGCGCTGTGGCTCGGTCCGGTCAGGGCCCGCGCCCAGTGCTCGTCTTTGCAGGGTGAGTCACCCACAGTGTAACACCCCTTAATAGAGTTTAAGACTACAAAATCAGAATACATACGCTGCCAACTAGCTAGTGGGCGGGTCAATTATATAGGTATATAGATAGATAGATAGATAGATAGATAGATAGATAGATAGATAGATAGATAGATAGACAGATAGATAGATAGATAGATAGATAGATAGATAGATAGATAGATAGATAGATAGATAGATAGATAGATAGATAGATAGATAGATAGATAGATAGATAGATAGATAGATAGAGAGTTACACATTATTACATGCAAATAAACTTCATGTTACGTCAAAAGAAAATACATTATTAGGTATCACTGTTCGTTGCTGTCCGTCCGTTCATTCCCAGATGTCTGTGTGTGCATATATACATCATCCTCTCTCCCTACATAGTCTCGCGGCCTCCAATAATCGAGCAATCTTACTTGCTAATAACGTGTGGCAGACATGCCTGTATGTCTATATATGTGCCAACAAACACAAAGTAGCTTAACAAGCGAATTACGCCATCACCCGCTAAATAACAAACGAGCAAGCAGTGGCGAAATATATGCATCTTTCTGTTCATCTCATGTATATATGTATATACATATATATTATATACCTGCCCACCCATCCATGTATGTGTGTTAGTTTGATCATCAGACGCATTATGGTCATGGTATGGTCGCCTGCTGCTGCTGCTGCTGCTGCTGCTGCTGCTGCATGCTGCATGTTCATTCGCCTAGCCAGCTATAATGATCATGCATCGTGTGTCACAAACGCAAGTAATAAGTAATAAGCTTGCATCCGATAAATTAAATGTGGATCACAAATGTATGTATGTATGTTATTACTTATTACGAACGCAAACGGATTAATTCTTCCTAGCTACCTACCCGAATGCATGCATGCGTATGTATGTATGTATGTACGTGCATGCGTTATTAATTTATGTAAATCGTTATTATTAGTGAATATATCGCTCTACCAATAGGTATATATATATATATATTGCCTCGCTCCATCCTGCCTGCTGCTGCCTGCTTCCTGCGAGCTCTCAGCTTCACTCGCCCAACTCTCGGGCTAGTCGTCTCTTCCTAAGGTATCAGGTAGGCTGTTACACCAATTTACCCCAAGCTATATATATATATATATATATGTGTGTGTGTGTGTGTGTGTGTGTGTGCGCAAGCACCAGCCAGCCACGCATTTGACATCAAGAACAATTCTAGTTCAAACGTCCGTCCGCTCCATCCCGCCACCGATCGATTAGCTATCGAGCCAATCAGCTTAATATCTATCCGGTACGACTTGAAAGATTTAGGTATACATCTGTCATGGACATGCGAAATATTAAAGAATGTAAATATAGATAAGCAAGCATGCGTGCGTGTGTGATCCGTCTTACTAAAACGTTTTAGAAAGCAAGAGCATCAGCAGCTAATTAATATCATTATTACCATTATGTTGCGCTTGCTTCATAACAATAATAATTTGTCATATATAGAATGAAGCTGACTGTAACCGACTTGCCATTGATGGTCGCAGATGAAGATATATAATATTATATTTAATAAGTAATAAATATATCGTCAAGATATTATAAATAAATATTCCATCGACGCTAATCCATGACGAACGTCGCTGCCTGCTTCCATCATGTGGTACATACATACGAAGCTTATTTTTTTATTGCGCTTTCCTTAATTAAAGATTTCGGCATAGGTAGCTAAAGATGCATACATACTAGCGCAGGCACGTGCACGCACGCACTACACACACACACACACACACATATATATATATATACACGTATATATGCGTGGTGTCGATTTGCAGAAATAAAATATACCGGTAGTACTGCACGTTCATGTAGTAGCTGAATGCCGAAAAGGTCACTCGAAATGCAGATGAGATGGTGCTTTATTAATCTTCAGTTGTACTTGTATGTGCCGTACTGTGTATGGCTACAACAGCATGTACGCCAGCGAATAATGTAATAAATTCCATAAATTTATGATGCATTTCAGGAGGAAATCAGCATGTATGAATATCTTTGGTAGGCAGATTCATTCATTTCTCGCCAGTCGATCGTTCATTCCGTCATTTGCTTGGCCATAAGAGGGTCGGCCCAGGAAATATTCCAGGTACGACAGTTGTATTTGGAATAACTGCATGCACATACGAATAGCGGGCGGCAGAAAGATCGACAGCAGATAGCGTTATTCATAATATGTACACATCTAGATAGAATTGAGGAGGCATTTGGGGTGTTTGGGGTGTTACACTGTGGGCGACTCGCCCTACAAGGGCGAGCACCAGGTATGGATGTATGTACACGGCGGATATATTGCATGTAATTTAATGTTGACATTTTAACGATACGATGTGCGTGCCACGCGCACGCAAGTCGACATACATAAAACCAAGTCGCATATGTATATTATATACATTAGTATGTCTACGTCCACAGGTGCCCGTGGCCCTAACCGGGCCGACCACAGCACAGGATTACCACGTGGGTTTGCACGCGCGTATATATACATTATATAATATATATAATTGCTCCTCAATGCTCTGTTAGTGGCCAGGCTAGAGCCTCTGAGTCTTTCTTTGCTCTAGCTGGTCCGAGTGAGAGGGGGAGCACGTGGCAGGACAGACAGACAAAGCCACGTGCCCCTCCCCTGCGCTGTGGCTCGGTCCGGTCAGGCCCCCCGGTGCTCGCCCTTGCTTGTAGGGCGAGTCGCCCACAGTGTAACACCCCATATATATAATTATATTGCATGCATAATGGAATTACGAAAAGAAGAAAGATAGGTATCCTCCAAAGCTCATGCGTGCTGTTTTCCAATCATCTTCCACTTTACACTATCATACTTCAACGCACATCAAGTAGTATATATATATATATATATATATATATATAGGCACATTTGGATGCCTAGTTGAGTTAGCATGCAACGCTACGTGCCTAGCTACGAATGAATGTATAATGGTCCACCTATCTAGCTAAGTAGCACCCACCACTGCTGGCTAATAATCGCCCATCGTCCACCTTGTGATGATGTTTTATACTTCTGCATATATCTAGCTATATGCATTTACAAATACGAACAAAGCTGGGCTTACGTATATAGATAGATGCACGTGCAAATTATAAGCACGTGCTTATGATTTGCACGTGCGTGCGAATCATAATATATACAATATTATAATGTGATATATGGTATAGTGTTAACGGAAAGGACGAACGCATACATTGATAAGCTCACGCACCGTTCTTTATAAAGTAATAGTCAATGGCGACATTTCCATGTTCTCGGTAACGACAAACGACCATCTTGCAACCGCCCGTGTACGTCTTGGTTCCAATGTTCATAGGCATGTCCTTCAAAGCATATCCACAGCCCAGCTTTGTCGTAGCCTTCCAAACAAGCTGGGTGAAATGTCCTGTTTTCTTGGGCCAATTCTCTTGGAATGGATACAGAGCGCTGAAATTATAATGTATCACCTCGTCGTACCAGCCTTTTGCCACAAACTCGCATTTGTTATCCGGTTTGGGGACACCCGTCACCTGAAAAAGGTTTTCGCCGTCATCACCCTTGGAGTGTCTCATAATGCAATCCTTTACAAGCGTGGCGGCGTAAGCGGTTGCGGCGGCAGCCATCGACGCGTCCCACACCAGGGGCGGTGCACTATGGAACGATCGGTAGTAGTTGTGCTTGTCTAGCAGCTGCTTGGCGTCAGGACAATTACCGCCTGAGTGCCGAAGGAAATTGTATGACGCCGAGATATTTATATATAATATATAGAAACAGAGACATGCATGCATACATAACATTTTCGTGGTCTGAGTGAGAGGGGGAGCACGTGCAGGACAGACAGATAGACAAAGCCACGTGCCCCTCCCCTGTGCTGTGGCTCGGTCCGGTCAGGCCCCCCGGTGCTCGTCTTTACAGGGCGAGTCGCTCACAATGTAACACCCCTAATTAAAATGGGCCCCTATATGGGCCCCACACGTACACACATACATCGTGACACACATGCAAGCTACTTCCGCATATATAATAATGTAGTGAAATACGAATTTTATATTAATAAGTAGTAAGAACAATAATGAGAATAATATAGAATGGTAGTATATAAATATATATTTGACTTCAATTATTTCACTCTTGATGATGAGCGGGATGACTATCCTCATCAATTAAACTGGACCTTCTATCTCTTTACAGCACTAATAACTCAATCGATATATAATAACGGAGCCACATTATCTTTACGAAATATTGTATTTGTTCAATATATAAATTATCCATTAAGGCTTGAATGGGTACTTGCTGTCCTTTATTATTCTTGTGGCTAACAAATGACTCAATAATCGGTAACCGATAACTAATTACATGCAAAAACAACTTACGACCTAACCATCAATAATTAATATTGATGACCAACCTGGAAGTACGCCAGTTCCGTTTATAATCGTGGCAGGTGGCGGCGGCGGTGGTGATGATATCCATGGCCGTGGTGGCTTCGGCGTAGGCGGTGGCGGACGGGGTCTTGGCGGTGGCGGCTTGTCTGACTTCTGGGTCGAAGGAGAACGTGGTAATGGAGGAGGAAATGGGGAAGGGCTGCGAAGGGGTGGAGGTTTCGGATTGGGTGGGGGACGCGGGCTGGGCGGCGGTCGAAGGCGTCTTGAGGACGGCTTCTTTAGCTTTAAGAAGGGTCGTGGAGGTGAGGGCTTTGTTGTGGTGCTATTATTATCACCTGCGTGCACGGTAAGCAATTATACGCATCGCATCCATAAATAAAATATATTCGATTATGTATGTAAATGTGTGCAGTAAATGTCATTAGGAAAAGTACATATATATAGTAAATTAGAGCCCGGTCGTCGTACCCTCTTATTTGTGGACCTCTAAACCTGAGAAAGTGCTTACCTAAATCCGCTAATAAATACACACATACACACATATATATATATATGCGTGTGTGTATGTATGTGTATAGATGTATAGATCCATGCATGCATATAAGTGCGCCGATTTGTTTATGGATTGTAATACGCAGTCGTAGGACTTTACCACTTTGGGCACCGTAAATGTTTTTTAGATCGATGTAATGTAATGTAATATATATACATATATATACAGTTCTCCGTCCATAAAGTACAGTGGGTGATTTTACCAAAATAAAATAATATGCCAAATATAGAATATACCAAAACGCGTGCATATATATAGATTATATATAATATCTAGCCGCTATCTGCTGGGTATATATATTTTGTTTGTTTGTTTGTTTTTTTAAGGAATGTGCGGACGACTTACCCACTACTGCTGGTTGTGCAACTACTACTGCCAGCTGCGAAAGCACCAGAAGGGCTAACGTCAGCACTGCGAATGCCACTGATGCTGATGCGGCAATTTGGTGCACCATTGGAAGCACGTACGCAAGCAAGGCTGTGCGTGCGACGAGAACAGATGGACTTGCTTATTAAGAAGATGATGAATTGATGAAGGTGGAAAGCTGACACATACGACAGGTTGTAATTTACGTGCGCAAATAAAGTAGGGTAGGGGGTAGGTGGTCTGGGTAGACGAAGCGACGTTTATTTGGTGACGATGTACGTTATAGTATTCTTGCTTATCATCAATTTCTGAGAATGAGGGCAATTGCAAGTTATAATTAGTAGAACTGACGTCTGTGGAGGGATAATTATAATTACGATTTCGGATTTCAGATGAAATATCGTAAATACATATTATATATACATATATATGTATATATATATATATATACATAAAGTGCTTCTAGGTAGCGAAGTGAAGCGGTGCGAGCGAGATGCAGTCGTCGTACTATGTCTCTTCGGCAGCACTCGACGACGACGACGATTATATCGACTGTCGACGATATAATCGTACTCTATCTCTCGCTTTAGATCCGATTTCTTGTGAAGATGTATGCAAAAGTAAAACATATACTCATGTGCTTTTTCCTTGCATTAGTTATATGTGTTGATGTTACAATTATGGTCCGATAATAATAGTTACATACGATCGTCATAATCCGTATTAAGGGGTGTTACACTGCGCTGAGGGCGACTCGCCCTGCAAAGACGAGCACCGGAGGTCCGGACTGGACCGAGCCACAGCGCAGGGGGGGCGCATGTGGCTTTGTCTGTCTGAATTTGTGTGTACAGGAAATACAGTACGTATGTACCGCACTCCCGCATCTCGGAAATCGGTTAAAGTTCGTATGATTCTTCACCTACCCCTGCCTTTATATCTAACCCGCCGCGCATCCACCCTTACAAATAAATCCCATATCAATTACAAGCAATAAATCTAATAATGGGACCTTTTGCAGCAGCAGGCATGTACGGAGTAGTATGTATGTAGGTGATGTAAGTAACAAGCAAGCATCATGCATCCAGCATATATAATTATAATACAGTAAAATCCGCGTGCCCCTCCCCTGCGCTGTGGCTCGGTCCGCTCAGGGCCCCCGCCGGTGCTCGCTCGTCTTTATTTAAAGGGCGAGTCGCCCTGCCTCAGCGCAGTGTAACACCCCTTCAATAATATACCAAGCAACCAATCGGCCATGCATGTAATATATATGCATACATATATGTATATGTTTATTGTTTGGAGGGAAATCAAATGACTCGCTCATGGACGAGGATACATAGCTAGGTGATGAACGATTAATAAAGGGCGACCTAAACCCGCCGCCTGCAACATTTATTTTATCTGAAGAGGAAATGAAAAATGCATCATATGGGTACTAACAAGTAATAATTCTGCTGTGCGTCTTCGTTGCACTAACACTCATCGAACCGCGATGAACATTAATAGTAGTTGCATACATTGGTTTATTTGTGGCTGGCGCGTGAAAAGTCATATTAAATAACACGAGAAACACACATAATATATATATATATATATATATATATATATATGTATATATTGACAACGATACAGTTCTTTTTATAAAATGTCCGGATAAAATGTCCGGTAAAATAAATATGTATCGACGTGATAAGGCACATGCATACGCTAGAGCAGCAGTATGTACGAACGCAACGCCGCTTCATATCCCCTGCCTCTAGAAAAGATCCGAAGGTAGAATTGGAAGCTTTACCAGTTAGATCTTTTGCGGAATGCCTCTTCTTATAATATTTCACATCATTTTAATAAATAATTAGTAACATTATTTTATATTGCATAACGAAAACGCGTCAGAAGTCGGTTCACCTTCCCGTCCCGTCCTACCCCTGAATCAGTCCGAACAACAACCAGCTGTTTCCGCTGCCTACCTGGCTTGCCTCAATCAATTCATCCATCCGCCGCCCTTATCCGCGTGCTGCGGGTCAATCTTCAAACCAGTCATAATGGTGCACGCATCAGCATCAGCATCAGCGGCATTCGCAGTAGTGCTAGCCTTAGCCCTTCTGGTCCTTTCGAATCTGGCAGTGGCACAACCAGAAGTAGAGGGTACGTTATTATGGTCATGCGGATGGTTCAGTTCCGCTACCACTGTCTATTCCCTGCATCTGCACGCAAACATGCATGAAACAGATTTATGGGGGCCCAACAATTTACCTTAATTATTATTAAGTCGTGCGTGTAACAGAGCGCGCGAGCGAGCGCATTCACTTGTAACTAACTAACTGCATGCGTGTACGTATACAAACGTACATATGTAAATGTATATTTATTTATTAACAGCTAGCCACGCGTTCAGTCGATGAGTAATTAAAGTATATGATATAATCATAATAAAGACGAGCATCAATTCCCAAACAACCTTATATTAAGGGGTGTTACACTGTGGGATATATATATATATACCTTATATGTATGCATGTACAAATTGGTGAAGCCACGCACCCTTGCGTGCCTAAAGACGAGCACCGGGGGGCCTGACCGGACCGAGCCACAGCGCAGGGGAGGGGCACGTGGCTTTGTCTGTATACATATATATGTATATATGTATATATGTATTATATATATATATATATATATATACGCTAACTGCTGCACAATAACCAAACAAATCTTACCTATAACGTTAAATCCTAGCTTCATACCCTGGTTCCATCACCATCAGCACCACCACCACCACCACCACCATCATCATCATCATCATGAACGCATACATGCATGGTATCGCACCGCCGTCCATCCACTCTGGGAAAACCATTACGGAAAAAAACCTTTCCCAGAGTGATCCCTTGGTAGTAATAAAAAGCTAGCACGCAGGCGAGGTGAATGGATGCAATATGTATATTTATACGTATGCATGTAAATGCATGTATGTGTATGTGTGGAGATGAGCATACATGCATATAAACGCATGCGGTGCGAAATGGGAGAAGGGCATTCCTGTGTCTACCTGTATATATATTTTTTGCATAAACGTACAATCAGGTGTTATTAGGTAATTTGTTTGCATGCAGGTAGTGATACCACGACTACGGGCTCACCACCCCCAAAACCCTTCCTGAAGCTAAAAAAGCCTTCCCCAAGACTGTTTCGACCGCCGCCCAGTCCGCGTCCCCCACCCAATCCGAAACCTCCACCCCTTCGCAGCCCTTCCCCATTTCCTCCTCCATTACCACGCTCTCCTTCGCCCCCGAAGTCAGACAAACCGCCACCGCCAAGACCCCGTCCGCCACCGCCTACGCCGAAGCCACCACGGCCACCGATATCATCACCACCGCCGCCTCCACCTGCCACGATTATAAACGGGACTGTCGTACTTCAAGGTTGGTCATCAATATCAATTATTGATGGTTAGGCTCGTACGTTATTTATTGCATGTTATAAGTTGGGTTTTGGCTATTGCATTATTATATTACATACATGCTTGGTTGCGCCGTTGAGGGTTTGTCCATTCGTGATAGCTGGTTCATAGGGCGAATGCATCAAGAAGCTAATAAGACGGGCGTGGAGAAACCGGCAGGCGCATACGCAGACACACCCACCCACATATATAACATTTGATACTTCCACATATTATATATATACCAGGGGTCCGGTCGTCAGGGCCCCCGGTGCTCGTCTTTGCAGGGCGAATCGCCCACAGTGTAACATCCTTATTATATATATATACGTGTATATATGTGTGTGTGTATATATATCACTATTGCCGCCGCGCACCTGCTCTTCGTTGTCTAGATCACTGACCAACGGCGTCTCAAAACATAAAGGACAAAGAATATCTATCTGTCCTTACTTTATTATTATACATCTAGCTAGGTAGTCCTGCCTCCTCCATGCATCCGTCCGTTTCGTACGTACTTCGCCGTACATCTGACATCATCTTTTTAGTGTCGTCACCAGCCATTAATGGCAAATAAATACATAATAACCCTGCCCGCCGGCCGCCTCCATCCTGCCTCCCTTCATTATTCCAACCTCCTCTTCAGGCGGCAATTGTCCTGACGCCCAGCAGCTGCTAGACAAGCACAACTATTACCGATCATTCCATAGTGCACCGCCCCTGGTGTGGGACGCGTCGATGGCTGCCGCCGCAACCGCTTACGCCGCCAAGCTCGCTACCCAGGATTGCATTATGAGACACTCCAAGGTTGTAGACGGCGAAAACCTGTGGCAGCAGCATGGCTACCCAAAGACTGATGATAAGTGCGCATCGGCTGCAAAAGATTGGTACTACGAGATTAAGTACTACAACTTTGACGTAGCAGATCCGTTTACGACCAACTGGTACCAGACGCAAATGGTTGGACACTTCAGCCAGCTGGTGTGGAAGGGTTCGACCATGCTCGGTTGCGGATATGGGACGAAGGACGTGCCTATGACCTTCGGCGGCAAGACGTACATGGGCAACTGCAAGATTGTCGTTTGTCGCTATCGGGACTTCGGAAACATCCCCACTGATAATAGCTTCCTTAGGAACGGTGAGTTATCTAAATAGTGCATATATGCACAGATATATATCAAACATACATCGCTACCCATGTGTATATGGACATACATGCATGATACTAATATCAATCCATAGACACACCCGCGCGTCGTATCTCATAATGTATATGAATACATAGTGTGTTGTACGTACTTCGCCATTGTGTGTGCTTTGGCTTTTATTGCGGGGTTGAGTTTTTAATAACCTAAATTAGGCATCATATATATATATATATAATTATACTGCTCATCACGGGGTGATGGCTCGGAAGCTACATATACAGTATATAAATATGCATATATAGTTGTATATATCGTCTGTAGGAAACTACATTTTCCTTAGAGAAATAGGCCTAGATAAAGCGGTAGGCAATCATGCAATAAGCATGATGCCTAACCGAAAACTAACTACGAGAAAAGCTCGCGATTTGCAGAGCAGATTGCCGTACATCTTGGCTAGGTGAGCCAATATTAAAATCACCCTGGTGAAGAGCTTCGGCCTGACAACTTAGTATAATAATACTAATTGTTCGAAGTTCAAGACTCCGCTGTCACCAATTCCCGCTAGATGTACAATTTCGCGACGTTAACATACTTACGAACTATTTCTAAACCTTCCAAAGCTACGCTTCCGCACAAATCTAGTAGCATTATTAAAACGACTGCTACATAGTCTACCCGCCCGTTACTGTATATATGCCCATGCATGCATCACGCAGCCTCGTACATATTATTCATCTACTTTTCATTTTTAATTGTACACTTTACTTTATATCGATTCGCTTCCCGTTGGATCTCCTTACATGCAGTGATAAAAAATACGACTGTCGTTCCGGGATTCTAATGTATGGATTATTCCTTCACGATATACATACATACAGAGGGAGAGAGAGATCCACCTATCAATACATGTCGTCAAAACGGGCCTGATGATATATGAGTAATGTACGGAGGCACCAGAAGAAGGCAGAATATCATGGGATTGTATGTGCCGATCGAGTGCACAATATATGACATATATGGCACATTGGTGCGCGTTGACGAGCAAGATGTATGAATATATGGACATACACCCGCCCGCCGCGCTGTCATCAACTATTATGGGCTGGGCTGTCGAGCGAATGAAGTCAACTAAACCGTAGTCCTATTTCGTGATAGAGGCATAAAAACACTTTGATCACTTTATCGCCATCTTTTTGTAAGGAGTCATGACGGCAGGGAATAACTGAATGCGCCGCCCGCCGTCTCTCGTTCGTTGTACATATACATGTACATGTGCATATATACCGTTAGTTGTCGTTTTCTCCCGCTCCCCTCTCGCTTTATAGTGAGCAACAGTGAGTACGACAACTGACATGGTATTTTGTATCATCTCATTGAAAAGCAGTTGGGGCTAGAGCGACAATACAGGATATATACTGCGTCTTAGAGAGAGAGAGACACACACATATACACGCACGTACGCGCACGCACACACGCACAGAGAGAGACGGGGGCATAGAAACATACACACATACACACGCACGCACGCACACACACACACACACACACACACACACACACACATATATATATATATATATATATACATCTTTGCCACTTCGCAGATGATATATTATAGGGTTTACCATTCCATCGAAGAAAATAGGAAATCCAGAACAGACCATTGAATTACAATCTAGTTGTTGGCTATCTTGTATACTTTCCAATATTGCTTGCTGCATGCCGCCAAAGTAACTTGTCACTTTAATCATCATCAACATGACAACAACAGAATAGTTATTAGGAAACAGTTGAGTCGGTATCCCTAACAAACAAAGCTCTGCAGCTAGCAGTGATTATCGATCATCACAACGTACGTTTTAGATAGTTTCGAACGTCACTAGCTACCATACGCCTTTGTGGATGGGCATACGTATGTAACGGATTACCTCGTCCATCCTGCTACCGTCTATCTGCCACGATCGAATTGGGGACGGGATGGAATAATGGAACCCAACGAAGGGCCCAGATAGACATATATATCGGGGGGGGGGGAGCACGTGGCAGGACAGACAGACAAAGCCACGTGCCCCTCCCCTGCGCTGCGGCTCGGTCCGGCCAGGACCCCCGGTGCTCGTCTTTGCAGGGCGAGTCGCCCACAGTGTAACACCCCAAGATATATATCGATCTTGCACGTATGTGTCATACATCGATGCAAATATATGTTTGTATCTATCGTGAAGTTCATGTATTGAATGATGATGATGATGATGACCAACGGGGTATCATGGTTCAGCCGTGCACCACAATCTTCGTCTTCTTTCCGTCTCATTATCTCCGTACTCATACATTATTAAACTTAATTTTGTAATAGCTAACTTATATGTGAGTCGGCGGCCGCTCTCCTGCTGCGAGTGGGGGGCTGCTGGGGGGGGAACTGCTAGGAGGGGGGCTGCTCGGGGGGGAGCTGCTCGGGGGGGTATGGACTCGGTTCGAAGTGGTCACCCTCACAGATTATCATACGATAAGCCTCTATAGAGCTGAAACAGCCACTCGCGGACGTGATCCGTGATAGAATTGTCATCGTGAGGAAGCAGTAATCCAACAAATAATTAAACACAACGTCCGTCCATTTCATAACCATAGAGTCCACTTCTGACGGACGGATCCAGTGCAGGGGCGAGTTTGCAACAGACATGCAGACAGAGACATGATAGGGATATTCTGCCGAACAATTGGAGGTAAATTCGCCGATTCGATAATAATCATTTGACGACAAGAACAGATATTCGATGCCGTTGGTCATTGTGTCAACCACGTAATAACAGCCGTCTTGCATGGAAAAGTCATAGTTTATTATCGTCATTTCAGCACAGAAACTGCAGCGGTTATCGTAAAACGGTGGTGGTGAAGGAGAAAGAAGATGACTCGAAGGTGGACGACGAGGTCGAGGGGGACGGGATGATGGAGGTGGACGGGGAGGTGGAGGTGGACGGGGAGATGGGGGTGGACGGGGAGGTGGAGGTGGACGGGGAGATGGGGGTGGACGGGGAGGTGGAGGTGGACGGGGAGGTCGAGGTGGACGGGGAGATGGAGGTGGACGGGGAGGTGGAGGTGGACGGGGAGGTCGAGGGGGACGGGGAGGGGACGAGAGACGGGAAAGAGAGGTCAACTTCTTCGAGGTTGACGCCACCTTGGAAATTGCTGGCTGCGGTGCTGACATCGTAGGGTCGGCTGGAACGTCAGCTTGTGCGGGGTCCGCTGCCAGCATGAGAACTGCTGCCGGGCGACGGGAAGGAAGCGCCAACATGCATGCAAGCGAACAGTTGCGGTGCAGTAAGTACCATGCATGCTAATACATTCCCCGATGTATTATGATGTGTAAGCAAACGCTAGTACATAGCTGTGAACCCACCGCAGCAGGGCACGAAAGCACGCGCTCTCGCTGTGGTCCACTCGATCCACACACGCAATCCTTATTAATGCATCAGTAATAACATGCATTAATCTATTATTACTAGCATCAACAGGTTCCCGCAAGGCAGGCAGGTGCGTGTATGTATGGTACATACAGATATACAGGCATACAGGCATGTACATGCAGACGCACGCAGGATAGAAAGATAGAAAGATAGATACATAGAGCTAGGTCGATTATATAGGTAAACATATCCAATAATCGGGCGTGACAACCGCAAGGAGCATATCTATCAGTGCATAAAATGAAATAACATGACTTGAGTAACATATCCATGCAAGCATCCGCAATATTGATTGTAACGTTGCTTGGACTTCCGTGAGGGCTGACGACTTACTTACCAGCTGAACATCCCAGCAGAAGTACTAAAAACATCCGCAAGCACTCGGGCATGGCAACGACACCGTAACCTGATCCTGGAATTCTGATTGGTACTCGTATGTAGCTACGCGTTGAGTCACTTAGCTCTTGCTTGAACTGACAGGCAGCGCAGGGAGCGAGCCATCTATATACATGTATGCAGGAAGGTATGTTGCGCGTGATGAACGTCCATCATATCATACAGCCACGAAACCATGTCGTTGGATTGGAATAAAAGTTAACTTACTTATATTTGTAATGTTATAGTTATTATGAATTGTGCCAGTTTAAGTATTACAGCAAATGTACGGGCAACCAGCGGTAGCGTCTGCGTGGTCCTGCGTCGTCATCATGCCTAAATGAAATAATAATAATGAGCGGACGAAAACGTCGACGAAGAAAACAAAATCTTGCATTATCAATTAAATTATTATATAGCTATAGAGCTTGTGGCAATGAACAAGTTATGTGTTGCGCTTATGGACGCACGACCACTAATGTACTTCGCTAACTGCTCGCAGAGTTCACGAGCGAGGTAGGGCTCTGCTCGCTCGGTGGCAATTTTTCCTAATTTTACGTCGACTTTGAATCATTATTACTACTATGTATCAATTTATTGATTCTCACATGCTTGCATTCGCGGATGGAATTTCCCAGAGATATCGGTAATTCTGGGACAGAGCAGAGAGCCAGCTAACTCGCTTCCGTACACCGTCAACGCATGTAAAGCCTTTGCTTTATTGTGCAAACAAACAATAATAATAATAAATCTTTACTTACATATCTATCGACTAATAAAATAAAGGTGGAATATATACGTACGTAAGGATATCTGCATTCAGATCTTGGTATATTTAGGCAATGTCGGTGAGTAAGAAATCAACTGTGAGTAGCGAGCGAGCTGCTGAGTAATAACGCAGGTGAAAATATGCAGACCATTGCCTCCGTTTTTGCATACATAAGGCAAGCCATGTCCTATTTAGCTGGTGGCGTGGAGGTTCTTTACATATGCATGCATGCATGGCAACATTTTCCCAGCAGCGAGGACACCAATCCACGGCATCCGGGCGCCATTTCTGCGAAGCGTGTGATGTGACACGCATGGAGCGACAAAGAGCATGAGGACATACCCGGCGATAAGGAACATGAGGGCGCAGAGTACCGACATACAGGCGGTACGTATAAGAAACGAACTAACGATAAGCAGAGAACGTGCGCCGTTGCCACCACGCAATGCAGCAGTAAACGCAATATCAGCAGCATCACGAGGAAGAGGAGAAGGAGTGCTAAACACGAATAACGAATGGCGAAGAAGCAGGAAACTATATATTGGTAACTTGCAAGTAAAGTCCTTCGATTCGTGTGTGTTCTATCATACCCTTAATACGGCAGACGTCTCGACGAAACTCCTCCGTATGCAGGTACTCCTTGAATCGGGTGGATTTAGCCATGAGGCCATGAGGGCCCCGCCACTTAGTAACTCATCACGCTGTCGTCAAAGGACACCACCTCGGTGCAATGATACACCACCCGCTCGGCTCCCTCCCCGAACTTGTGCACGGCATGTGGGATGACCCCTTCTTCATTTGGGGGTATGTCTGCCCCCAGCTCGGGTGGGCTGAGAGGTGGTTAAAGGGACATCGAGCATGCGCTTGGTGGCGGGGTCATACGGTACCGGCGCTTGCGCGTCATTTGGTTGCCGACGTACCACTCGCTACGCATAAGAAAACTGATCAGTTATCCGCAAAGTCCCATTCGTAAGCCAGGTCAGCCCGGAATTCTGTGTTGAGAACTAACATGTCTACTTAAGAATCAAAATGCGACTAATTATGGATTTTCTAGTGGCAGACCTGATAACTTGAAGCTATTGCCGTACACGTGCTGAACGTTCCTAAATGACAATCGCCATCTTCACTAAACGGCGTATCTAAATTAAACAAACGAATATATACGCACTGGGGTCAATCAAGTCGCTTCAGTGGCAGGAATGTTGAAGGCGGCCTTTTTGTTCGTTGAAGGGCTGCTGCTGCTGCGTGGAAACGATGTGCCGTTATCGTCTTATGAACGTACTTCTAGTAGCAGTAAGGGGACCGCCGTATGGTACAAAAGAAGTGCGCGCCAAAAAAGCCTCCAATAAAGAATTAACCCATTCCAATTTTACTGGAACTATGTTAGGAACTCAACGGAGTCTATGAGAACCTATGAGGTAGGTGAGGGCACATGTATGAGTTTTGTTGCTGGATATGAATGTGTGTATACTATATTAATATACATATTGTTACGGGTTCATTGTTAGGGGTAGATAGAAGGAAAGGATGCACAGAGTTGTATGTAGGAATAAATCATGTTTATTGCTGTTAAATATTCACTAAGGAGGGAGATGCGGGTTCAAAGGAAGTGGGGGCGGCCGAGGAGGAGGAGAAGGAGCAAGCCATTCGCAGCAGCAATCATGGCTTCGGGTATGGTATCGTGCCGTGTATTTGCCGTACGTGTAGATGTGCTTCCGGCGCCCGCGTGGTGGCCCAGCAAGGCCCAAACCGTCGACCAAGGTGCCAGGTAGGCTGTTACAGACATTCGATAACTACGGCTCCCACACTGAAGTGGGGTACCCGAGCACCTACATGGCGGCGGCTGCGGCAGCGTTGAGTACGACAAGCGCTGATGTTGACGAGCACGTCGCACGACTGGATCGCTGCTTCATGGAGTTCCGCAAAAAGTGCGCCGCAGCTGCTACCACCACCACCGGCGGGGATGACGTCCGCAAGCATGATCTATGCAAGCATCGATCGCAAGCATCGTCCACAAGCATCGATCGCAAGCATTGTCCGCAAGCATCGATCGCAAGCATCGATCGCAAGCATTGTCCGCAAGCATCGATCGCAAGCATCGATCGCAAGCATCGATCACAAGCATCGTCCGCAAGCATCGATCGCAAGCATCGTCCGCAAGCGGGGTATGGCTACCGCCACCGTTGATATGTTGCCGGAGGTCGCGGAGGACAGTGGCGGCATCATCACAGACCATGGCCTCGCGGCTGGCGTCATTATTGACGGCGGCGACACCACCACGCAGTGTGAAATCCAGTGATGTAGTGGAGCCCCTGACATTGGTGGAAAGCTCCTAGGCGCGCGCCTATCTAGCTGTTGCTATTTTGGGTGAGCTGTACGGTGAATCCGATATTTCACCCCCTTATAGTTATTCCCCCGCCGTACGGCCGAACAAACCCTGATTGTTGATGTGGATGTCGCCCTCCTGTCAACGAACTCGGTGGCCTCAACAGCAGCAATAAGCTCGCTCTGCTGCGGAGGATCTATGAAAATGGTGCGAGCACCGCCGCGTAGCTGATTTTTTCTTCTCTGCTGGCTTTATTTCTTTTTCGATTTTTAAGTAAGCGCTTGTTAATAAAGAGAGGCCGGGAGCGCGAGCTATTTAATAAGTAATTGGGCATTATTTTTACGTTTCCATCTCCATCTTGCGAGATATATAGATAGACAGCGATGAGGAATATATTTATACTGTTAACTTACTATGCTGTTTTTGATACTATTTCTCCACCTAGATAGTGCTGAGAGGATTTATTTCGTACACACATCTTTATTATCTTTGGGGTGTTACACTGTGTGGGCGATTCGCCCACAATGGGGCCCATATTGAGGCCCATATTATTAAGGGGTGTTACACTGTGTGTGGGCGACTCACCCTGTAAAGACGAGCACCGGGCGGGGGCCCTGACCGGACCGAGCCACAGCACAGGGGAGGGGCACGTGGCTTTGTCTGTCTGTCCTGCCACGTGCTCCCCCTCTAATTCGGACCAGCAAGAGCAAAGAAAACCTCAGAGGCTCTAGCCTGGCCACTAACAGAGCACTGAGGGGCACCAAGAAACCACAGAAGGAACCAACGGAAAACGGCGGGGGACAACTACCTGCTTAAAAGAAGGGGAATGTACTTAATAAAAGGGGAATATTATGTATGTACTTACATACTTGTGCGTATAAGAAGCCGTTCATATCACACATGCTGTTTCATAAACTCGATTGCTTGTAAACAAAAGTAGTGTTAGTTAGCATGATACGAAGGAATAATAGGACGATGTGAGCCATCGTGCATTCTGCTAATTAGATGTTGGCGGAACGGTGGATGCAGCGTACGGAGTACATCACGTTGAGATATAATATTTACAAGTCATCGTCAGGACCTCAGCATGCAGCAGCAGCAGCAGAGAACGCCTGCCTGTACAGATACCGTACGGGTGCGTGTACGGATGTGTGTACGGGTGCAATGCATATACAGTTGCATGATAATAAATGAACAGTAAGGCACGCAGGAGGTATACGTTCCCGTACGTCATCACTACGCATGCACGCCGTACAGATCCAGCCAAAGTGAATATATCGATATACGTAGCTACCAGGTGCTGTATCGATATATATTTGTTCCGTGCAGGGCGAGTCAGCCACAGTGTAACACCCCAATATTTGTCAAATACATCCGCCAACGTACATGCAGCAAAGGCCTGATGATTGAGAGCTATCGTCCTGACAACGAACCGGTCCTGTCCGCAGCAGATACTGCCCGCCGTACATACACACCTCCCTCAGGACATAAACGTACTGCGTGACGCACCGTCCAATAATATACCACACACAGCAGCTACGCTGAGATTCACGCACATATGCCGGCATATGTGCACACTTAGATGTGTGCATGGGCGTTCGCTGCGTGCAGAGTGATAGTCATCATGATGTACGCGTGTCCATCCGTCCATCCGTCCATCCATCCATCCGTCCATGCCAGCCAGCAGCCAGCTGCCAAACGCTGCAATGCATGCATTAGCCTCCCCCACGAGCATCGATTGGCGCCATGCACAAATGAAGGGAGATACTGTACTATCCATCGATCTGCACACGGTTATGAATATCCGTGTATATATTGATGATGGATCGATCTTCACGAACGCATGCAGGTGTCATTCAAACACGCATGGGTGTGTGACTGTATGTGTGCCACTGATCGCGATCGAGTGCATGGTAATGATCGAGTTTTCCATCCACAGCGCGAGATAGAGCATATATGTATTTGCCGGGAAAATAACGGTATAAATGAAATATGCGATCTATCAGCAATGACAAATAAACCTCGTCATGTACGGCATGCACGTACGGATAGTTAGGTAAATCCTTTATAACTTCATTCATTCGTCCGTAGCATGCATCCCCCCATGTAAACGACATCACCAATCATATATATGTACATTAAGATGTACCTACATAAGTGAAGTGAGGGGCGTCGCGCGATACATGGGGGGGGGTACGCTCCTTGCGTATATATTCAGGTATGCGTACATACATTTGCTTGTTTATACTTGGGTATATATGTATGTGTATGTATATTCTTGCACATTTATATACAAAGCCGCATACATCTTCAAATTACATCGTTAATCTCGTACAATAAATGTCGTCCAACGAATGAATTTCATACAATACGTGTACGTTGACCAGATCCGTCGGCCCCGCACCCATTCCGATCGTCCAACTTCTGAAATCTTGTTATATCCATATAGATGTATACGGATATTAGGGTTTATTCGCCGTACATAGACGCCATGCGTCCCACCTTATCTCACATTACACCGCCACAGTCGGAGTAATGTTCGGCAGCACTGCAGGCAGCACAGCACGCAGCAGACATGTACAAATTTTACTAAAAAACGGTGAAAGCATTGCGATATCTTACAGCAGGATGGAGGGAGAGGTAGGCACGCAAGGAAGTGATCGAGCGAGCGAGGTTGCTTGCTTTTATAATATTAGGCGGGGCAGGGCGGGGCCAGCCACGTACGTACACACACGCACGCACGCTAGCTCTTCCTCGCAAAAAAGGACGACACAAAGATCTGCCAAGGCACTGCGTGCGCTGATGCGTATTATACATATGCATGCGTACGGACATCCAGCAAGCATAGAAATACACACATGCATGCAGCTTACCATTCTTTAGGAAGGCGATGTCAGTGGCAACGTTTCCAGGAGCCTTGTAGCGGCACACCACGACCTTGCACCCAAGCGTCCTGTTCTTGTTCGAAATCAGTACATTGGTATCAGCCAAACCGATACCACATCCGACGCTGCTCGTTCCTTTCCAAACAAGCTGTGAAAAGTGTCCAATCTGGCGCGGTTGGTACCAATTGTCGTAAAACGGCTGTGCAGCGGAGAAGTTGTAAAACTGTACTTCGTTGTACCAGGACTGTACGGCACTAGCGCAGGAATTGTCGGGTTTGGGAATCGCCTGCATGGAGAGGAGATTCTCTCCGTAGCTTCTGGAGTTTGAGTGCTTAATCTGGCAACTGTCATCCGCGAGTTGTTGGGCGTAGACGGCTGAAGAGGCGGCAAGAGAAGGATTCCATTGGAAGGGAGGTGCCTGGTGCCGTACACGGAAGAGGTTGTTGAGCTCCAGGAGAGCTTGGGCGTCTGGGCAGTTGCCGCCAGGAAGTGCTGGCGGCGGTGGCGGGCTCGGAGCGGGTGGTGACGGCTGGGGTTCCTCGGGTGGCGGGCTCGGAGAGGGTGGTGACGGCTGGGGTTCCTCGGGTGGCAGCGTGGGTGGCGGTGCTGATGATGACAGTGACGGAGAGGGCACGGAAGTGTTGAGGGGGGGAGATGAAGCCTCGGGTTGTGTGTTATCGGTTGTGTTGACAGTGGTGCTGGATTGGAGGACTTGCCGCCGACGGCTACCCATGTTGATGGCTCCTGTGTACGTTTTGGAGAAACCATCAAAAGAATAAGCAGTTAAATGAGCATGCATGCTTAATATGTAAGGACGCAAATGCCTTGTTGCGGGCGAGCGAGGGGATGTGTACGAATGTGTGTAATATCATATAGATGTACGTACATGAATATATGTGTGTATATTATATAATATAATATATATAGAGAGAGATACAAGTCAGCAGCGGCATTATTTCTTAGGTTAATGGAAAGCTATCGTAGTAGTGCTGAACGAAATGAACGCTATCGATCGACCTATCGATGGTTATGGCTACATTCGCGGCACGGCCCAAAATCCTCCGGTTCCACCAATCACTCACGATTTTGGAGGATGTTTGCCTGAGACACGGCCTGCTGTGGGGTCATCAATAACTGCAAAGCGATAAGGAGGAGAGCCGCCGCGAGGGCTGTCAACGAGGACCCGCCGATTAACCGCTGCGCCATCGGGATTCTGTTTATAACTTATATGTTCAAAGTATAATTTTTTATATTAACTATAAAGCGGCCAGGGTAAAGGTTGAACTGCGGTCGCGACTGCTGTGCGCAATGAAATACAAACCAAACCCAGGGAAGATGGTGTTCCCTTACTTTGATAAGCTTGTTGAAGAACAGGTAAAAAAATTTAAAGTGGAAAGTTAGGATAGTTGCAATAGGTACCCAGCTGCGTTTAAGTAAGGCGCAGATTAGGTCTTGTACGGCGCGATCTCACACCTCACACATTGTGAGGTGTGACTACTCTTGGTATCTTAAAGCCATTTCCCAATTTTTGATTATGATTTGGTCAGAAGGTATATTGAAAATTTTGTTTTAGAATCCATATTTAGAAAGATCGAGTACGAATCAAAAATTATGAGACGTATACATAGCCATTATCGGTCCGGCGGGAGTGGGAATGACAAATATAACAAGTTCTTTCTTAACCCTAAGACGATATCAACATATTCGCATTATCTGCCGTATACGATGTGAAGTAAAGTTGTTGAACGTAGCTACATGCAGCTGCTCCACGGTATCTTCCATCCGTCGTCCTCGAGGTGGACCTTGCTGCTTTAGCTTCCTAGAACTCAAATGATTGGCTTCTCCTTTATTAAGCTGCGAAGTATATTGAAATTTTAAAGCTCTTTATTCTAGTATTATTTGTCATGAAGGCCTATCTGTCTTGCACCGACGACATACGTACCGTTCAAATAAAACAGTATGTACGTAGTTACGTTGATGATGATGAATGACCATGTTGAAGATTTATTAGCTAGCGAACACCTATTTGCCGCATCACCCATCCGACTGCCGGAACTAATTAGCCTTTTATTATTTATACATAATGTGTCCTTTGCTCGCTAGGATGTATGTATTCACGTACCGGCCATACGTACATAATAACTGTATGTGTAACCCGCCCACATCAACTGAGCTCTAGTTCTGACCAACCACATACACGCATCATATAAATAAATATAGATATAGATATAGATATAGATATAGATATAGATATAGATATAGATATAGATATAGATATAGATATAGATATAGATATAGATATAGATATGTACTGTATTTTTCCTTGTAAATGAACGGACATGACAACCAGTAGATAGCTAGAGGGTCTTGCTTTGTTTTGAAAAAACATATTTCATTCAAGAAAGAACAAACAATATTTTTAAAGTAGTATATATTTAATAAGTAACTAAACGAATGCTTAATGACAATGAACGAACTAACCGTTTCTCATTATTATATATTATTGTTTACATGCGTCTATATTATATATATAATAATGCGTCTATATATATATATTGGGGTGGGGTGTTACACTGTGGGCGACTCGCCCTCCAAGGGCGAGCACCAAGGGGCCTGACCGGACCGAGCCACAGCGCAGGGGAGGATACACACACACACACACACACACACATATATATATATATATCCCGCCAACGGAGTGATGCATGACCTTCTGCCTCTTTGCTACTCGTAAGCTTACATCGACTCAAAAGTAATAACACAGATAGAAATTCGTTATTCAGATGTGAAATAAAATTCCACGACTTATTTTCTATGCCCATTGCTCAGCCACCTGCTACTAGCTGCTTCATTCCCATGCATCCAATATGATTCGCTATTCGTACGTGTAGTAATCTGTACGTACTGCCCACGCACGGACGTCCCTCACTCCTAGATGCATGTAAAAACAGGCCTTATTATATATGTTATATATATTTATGCAATGTGCAGAAGAAGAATGCATGAAAAATAATAGCACTACTTGCGTGACCATGCATGCGCAACGCAAGTAAGCATGCATATATACTTCATTCTAATAGCATGTAATAAATATCTTAACACAGCTGCATCGCACGACGACATGCACGACGACCACAAGCCATCCATCCATGATATTTCAGGGTATGCATGGAGATGATGTCGCAGCAGCAGTAGTTCTCAATTATTCGTCATCAACGAGCAGCTTTTCCTGCTAATAAGCTTATTATTGCTCGGCCGGCTGTCGTCTACACACATATGCATACTGCCGCGTCATCACGCGCGTCTCCTGCGTGCCTCAACACCTCTCAACTAACATTAGAAGTCCTTGTCGTTGATCTCGGTGATATTCCGCAGCACTGCATGATGACATGAATGAACATACAGAAGCAAAAACGACTTCAAAATAACGATATGATAGTAAATTCGTGGTACGTGTTGGAAGCAAGGCAGGCAAGTTCTTGTTACGTACTATTGGTACGTACTACATACGTAAGCAATCAAGGCAGAGTAGTGTATGTTATCAGTAGGTCCATGTACGGCGTTTCCCACCCCGCCACACGTACACACACACAGAATCCAAGTACTGCAGTACCTATGAGGTCTCTCACTATCTATCACATGCATCTACAAATATTTTGGCAGATACTACAGCCGGGCACAGCAGGGCAGGGGCGGAGGGCAGACAGAGCTGGCTGGCTGGCTGGCTGGCTGGCTGGCTGGCTGGGCACATCTATCTATCTATATGACCGGTTGCAATCGCCGCGCGCCGGCGCGCACAGTTCAAATAATGCAAACATGCATAATAAGCGAAATAGAACGAAGTAAAAAATCACACATACATGCAATAATCCTCTGCGTGCTAGAGGACACTTCGATTGGCTGACTTTTGCCGACTCGATCGCTCACCATTACTTTGGAAGAACTTCTCATTGGCGATATTTCCGGACACTTTGTACCGGCAAACCACAATCTTGCAGCCGCCGGTGAGGGTCAATTGTGGTCCCAATGGAACTTGCATATCTGCAACACCCACTCCACATCCCAGTAGGGATGTGCTCTTCCAGACGACTTGGGTAAAGTGGCCGATGCCCTTGGGCCAGTTGGCAGAAAGCGGTAGCGGCGCGTCGAAGTCGTAATCGTCGACTTCACGATACCAGGAGATGACCGCCGGTGTGCAGGACATATCGGGCTTAGGATATACCGTTAGCGCGAACAGATTTTCGCCGTAATTTACGTTGTAAGTGTGCCTGAGGGGGCAGCCCTGACTCGCCAGCAGTTGGGCGTAGCTGGTGGAGGCGGCGGCGAGTTCGTCATCCCACTCCAGTGGAGGGGCCTGATGTCGGGCGCGGAAAAAGTTGTGTCGGTTGAGGATTTCCAGAGCATCCGGGCAATTGCCGCCTGCGCGGTTTTGACATTATTATTATGAGGTGGTGGTGGCGGTGTATGGGTTGAATAATGGGAGAGAAGGCGGGGGGGAGGCAGCAGGTAAGTAAAGGGAGGGGAGGACGCGCGAGCATCGAGGTAGGAGAGAAATAAAGTTGCATGGTGTGCTTAAAGCTAACTAGGAGATCTAGCGGCCGATAAGATGAATGTCTCTACCTTCCGGCCACTAGGAGCATCTTAGGAATGTCGGCTACTTACATGCATTGCAGGTCAATGTGTTGCAGGTCATGGATTCGCAGCTTTGGACGAGTTTTGTGGAGATGTAGTTAGTTATCATTAATAAGTGTAATAACACATACACGTACCTACCGAGGACAACGAAGAAACAAATGTATGGACGTACGTATGCACTATCTATCTACTCATTCTCCGTACTGTAATCCCTGTTTGCCATGCATGCATGCATGATCACTTCCGTCAGCTACGCACGAATTAAGTACCTTGCTACGATAGCGACCAAGTCGGTCAGAATATCATCAGCAGTAGTCAATAAATGACAAACGTACGGCCGCGGAATATACAATGTTCAGACACACACACACACGTATATATAACATATATGTGTATATGTATATGTATATGTATATGTATATGCATGCATATGAACAACGGGTTCATATCTTGGACACGCATCCCCCCTTCAAACGTAAGAGTTATTATCAGCGTTATTATCCGTACGTGCACCTCTGTCTCCATGTTGCTTGCAATATATATATATATATGATCCAAACTGAGCAATGCTGATACGTACATGGTAGTTGATGATAATAACTAACAACTAACTCACAAGTATCAAACTAGCTACATACGACCTGCTGCTCGCGCGCTGAAGGAAATAGAAAAAGGATAATAACTCACCTGGAGGTGTCCGTGGAGGCAACGGTGGCGGTGGGCTTGGAGACGGCGGCAACGGAGGTGGCGGTGGCGACGGCGGCGGTGGGCTTGGAGACGGCGGCCGCGGAGGTGACGGTGGCAACGGCTGCGGTGGTTTCGGAGACGGCGGCGTCCGAGGTGGCCGCGGCGATGGCGGGGGCGGTCTTGGGGGGGGCGGCTTCGGCGGCCGGGGGGGGTTCGGAGGGTTTGGTGGATTCGGGCTGGGGGTTCTGGGTGGTCGTCGGGGTGAGCTAGAAGCTCGAAGAAACTTCGGCGGCGGTTGTTTCCGACGGAGCTCCCCAACATCTGGCGAGGGATTGTCGTACACATGAAGCACGGCACACATACACACACCGATCAGGGAATAGAAGAACTCGTTCTGCCTTTGATGTATCTAGCTAGGTATATCTAGCTAGATAGAGCAGGATGGAGCCCACCAAGCACGCAAGCAATTAGTCATAAGCAAATCCTTCATACCTACCATTCACCCCCGTACGTCGATGGATGCGTGCACCGAAAACAAGGCATATGTTTGCGTGCATGTGCATGTGCATATATGTCAACATAACGATGTGAAGTAATGTTTTCGGTAAAGACATGTTCTTATTAGTAGCCATATATTATTATTATGAATATATATACATATATGTAATAATATTATATATATGTATAACTTACACATGGAACATAATATTAACGAGAAAATAGAAGACTGGCGGTATTTACACTATATATATACATATACAATGATCGGTTTAGTTATGTTCATTCTCTCAATGATGAGCCACTCACTGTCGGTTTCTTGGGCCGCTGCCTGCTGTTGGGACAGCGCCAGGGCGAGCACCACGACCAGCGTTGCCGCAAGGGCAGCAGCAGGTGTCGCGAACCGTCGTCGCGCCATTGTTCTTGTCGTTATTGCGACCCGCACCTAGCTGGCACGCGCGCACGCTGTACAGTAATAATAAATAATGTGTGGAATCGATCGTTGTGTGTGTATATATATATATGAGTGCGCAATAATTGGTTTGAGGGAGAATAACTTAGCTTATATAATAATATTCCTGGCTAATTAAAAATAAATAATAAAGGATGGATAATATTGTAAAAGCAGCAGGAGAAAACCTACATTATATGTTTTATTAATGCTTACTGAATGATGCCATTTAAACTCTCTTTCATTCCGACGACCCGAATATAGCTACTTCCGTACTTTAGTTGTTATTTACGTACCTCGGCCACACGCCAACAAGCAAGTGAACTGAATAATGCGCCCCTTCATTTACGTCCGCGCCTTTCCATTTCCTGTGTGTCGTACAAGTGTCCCTATGAGGTATGTAGCCAGCGCAGCCTACATATATACAAATCTGCGCATTAAGAGGATCAAGCAAGAATGATAAAGAGTTGTAGTGCGTGTGTGCACGCGCGTGTGTATATCATCACACATTTCCGTGCTTGTACATGTATAAGCCGTCTGCATGCATAAGGACGGGTGTCCATTCGTCATCAGGCGGCAGCAGGCCTGCCTGCTAGCTTCGCGCGTTGGACAGCTTACGATCGAGGGTCGATCCTATACCCCCAAAATCCGTATAATGCTATTTTTATCTTTAGATAATAATCGCTTAGGTTCACGGCAGGTAGGTAGGTAGGTAGGTAGGATATGCTTTCCGAATAACCGTTAGCTCATCTGGTAAAGATTTTAAAGTAAATTGGTATATACACACACATATATATTTCTTAATATTATATATAATAAGCTACAACGAGCCATGTAAAAATAGATTTGGTATTACTGTACGTTCTTTAAGCGCCTAGTAATGTAGGCGCTTAGTACAACAAGCTTAATAATATACATCTAGAGTCGTCTATCATCACAACAGAACCCTAAGTGTCGTGGCTGTTATCATGGCCTCCTGACTTGTTTATCATAACGCCAATAATAATGCATGCATGAGCGCCGCCCGGAGTTTATGCGCGCGCTAGATACTCTTTATTTGTGCGGACCTTGCATTGAGTAGTTGATCCATGCATGCATGTATATAATCCCGGTCTGCAAGCCGCAAAGCAAACAACGCAATCCATGCAGATCTAGGATCTGGAGGCAACCGCTAATAAATTACCATATAGGGTATGTAGGTAGGCTTCGGACGGAAATAAATGAAGGGGGTGCGTGGGCTTAAGTAGATAGTATGTATGTATTCATCTAGTGACACGAGTGACAAAATCTTCGAGAAGAAAGTATTATTATTACCGTTATATTATTGTCCATGTGGAATAACCTGCTGAACAAGCTTTTGTTTATAAAACACGTTCGTCGTCCACCGCGGACTGCTGCCGGCCAGCGCGGCGGAGCGTGTGTGAAATAACAATGTCGCTCGTCGCTTCGTTCGCCGTTCGACCGTACCGCCTTATCAGCCTTCATCCGTGGAGCTGCAACATATGAAGCAGATCACACATACATCCATTTAACACCTATATATCTCAGGTTGTCCATTTCTTTGGACCTTTGGACCTAAACGATAGACACGTGTGGGCAACATATCTATATCTATATATAGATATAGATATAGATATAGATATATAGTGTATATGTACACACACATATACATGTAACACCCCAATATACATCCAGAGCGAGGCTAGCTTGTATGTGTAATAATGATGGAGCGAGTTAATGTATGTTATTAGAACGGTGATGAGTAACAACACGTACATGCAAATGACCACTCATCTGATACCAGCAGCCGGCAGTTGTGCCCTTTCCATGCACGCATCTATCATGCATCAATCTAGCACCGCTTCGAGTACGTACGTATGTACGTACGTACTTGCTTGCTTCGTTGGAATTGGTCAATCGCCCAAGCAAGGCGGCTGGGCTAGGTGTCTAGCTAGCTAGGTAGCTAGCAGCTCAGCATGCAGCTGGGTATCTATGCATGGATAGATCGAGTGAACTTATGTATGTGGCTACGTACCTGGATAGGTCAAAAGTAAGACGTATCCTTGTGAGTCGTACTAGCTACGCGTGCTGCACTGTATAATAACTATCTATAACTATATAACTATATATAGTACGACATGCGCATACCCGCCGCCCCGCATTACATATATATGTATATATAGCCACGCAAGTTAAACCTGGCACACATTGGTTCAAATTATCGATCAGCTACATACAACGGCGGCTATATAAAGGTAGCATTAAACGTTGCTGATACATGTATGTATGTGCGAACAGATAGATAGAGGCGCCTTCGTTGGCTAGGCTTACTTGTCCAAGACATATGTAGATGTCTTTGCAAGGCGAGTCGCCCATATATATGAGGTATATGACAGCTCGGTCTCATCAGTTAGTTGCTTGTCACGGCACAGCGGCGTACGTACGTAGTCCAAAATTACCACACCATTCATTCCACCCCATGTTCGTTACAAATTTATGGCTCTTCTTTATTTCATGACAGCCGGTAACCTTTGTTTTGAGGGTAAGGCTCATCACAGATAGATGAATGACGTATGTCACGTACGTATATATCGCATGAGTGCGTGCGATCATGAACAACGAAGCAACGCAAAACCTAACTAAATAGATAGGTAGGTAGCCATCAACTAATTATTATTCAGAGATGGAACAAACGAACAAACAACATCCTAACTTATAACTAACTGCTGAAATGGAAGCAAGTAAATGCACACCAAGCAACCCGTGCGTGCGTGTGTATGTACTACTGCACTGTGGGTGTGTAAGCGTTTATGTAAAGGGATGGAGTACGTACGTAAGCAGCTAGAACATACAACAGCAGGTACCTTGGCATGAATAAACCAATGTATTACAGCAGCAGCCAACAGTGAGTTGAAGACTGATGAACCAAAGAAGGTAGGTATATAGCTAGGTGCATGCGTGGGTGGGAGGGTTGGACGTCATTATTTCATGCGCGCATGTTGATGACTTTCTTGACGACTTAATTAAATAAATCTCTTCATGTCGCGTGCTTGCTTGCATTTTTTATCATAATAATCAGCACCATCGGCATCAAGCATGCGCATATATGACGAAAGGCAATTGTTTGTCTAAGCCTCGCTCGCGCGCTCGTCCTTGTCGTCATCCAAGCTTTCCCCCCCACACCCGCCCGGCATCCAGCATTCATCCAGTCATCATTCATGTCGTCATCGTACAAGTAAAGACGGATATCCGTCCTCCACTTTATCCATCACGGCACATAGCTGGTGTTGGGCAGCACTGCAGCAGGCATACATGCATGCATGCGGATAAGATGTGTATCGATTCACGTCTCTCTCTCTCTCTCCCTCTCTCTCTCTCTCTCTCTCTCTCTCTCTATATATATATATATATATATATATATATATATATATATATATATATACATATATACGTATGAAGCAAGGAGACGTAGATGGAAGGTTGCTTGGGGACTAACACATAAGCACATATATACGTATTAAGTACGTCATGCAAATAGCGAGTAACATACAGATATGCATACTGCTATATATATCGACTCTGAAAGTGCACGTACGGCTTATCCCTCACACTCTCACTCACTGCACTTCTATCTCACACCGTTTGGTGTATATGTGCGATTTATTTGCATCAAACATTACGGTACATACTGAGCCATCGAGGCGCGCACAGCCAGTGGGATAACCATATAATATGATATATATATATATATACTAATTTGTGTGGTATATGATCAAAACTATAAGTGGCAGGCGGCGCCTATCCATTCATCCAAACAAAATTAAATTATTTACTATTATATACAACCTCGTTTGCCCCCTAAACGCTCATTATCTATCGCCTCATCATGATGATTATGAAATAATAATAATTCACCTACGCGCCCAGAAGCCACTACTGGAGCTAATTAGTAACATTATTAGTACATTAATAACCAATTAACCTGACTAACTAACCAACCCACTCATGTATGGATAGATTGATAGGCTTACCGTTTGCGAGGAAGGATGCGTCGAGGGGGACGTTGCCCATCGGCAGGTAGTGGCACACAACTACCAAGCAGCCAGCCGGCAAATAGCGTGTACCCGAGATCCAATACTTTGATTCTCCAAGGGCCATACCGCAGCCAACGGTCGTCGTATTTTTCCAAATGATTTGCGTGGCGCGGAAGGCATTGCTGGAGTATTGGTTCAGCGTGAAGGGTTTGACTGGGTCAAACTTGTATTCCTTGATCCCTGTGTACCAGGGCCTCACAGCTTGAACGCAATCGGAGCTGGGGCGCGGCATGGATTGCATCAAGAACACGTTCTCCCCGAGCTTAGCAAACGACGAGCTGCCCGTACGACAGCTCGTAGACTGGTTCTTGGCCCATGCCGTAGCGGAAGCTGCGAGATCCGAGCTCCAAGTCAGGGCCGGGGACTTGTGGACGGCACGGAGCGTGTTGTGCGCATCCAGAACCGCTTTGATGTCTGGGCAGGACCCACCTGGAGTTATTACGCATCGCAGCAGCAATCGAGACAATAATGAAGTACGTACGGCAAAGGGAATTAATTAGCGCGCTCACACATACACATACACGAGCGAACACACACGCAGACACGTATGTAGACTCACGAACAGAAGCAGATAGATAGATACGCACACGCACGACGCACATATATACATGTATGCGCACGACGCATATTTACGCACACACGTACTACATACTCATATGCACCTACCCAACCGTATTCACCCACATACACGCCGACAAAAAAATGTTGTTCATATGCCTCTGTCTATTTTTAAATCCGCCCATATGCACCAAAAACGAAGGGCCCGATTGGAAGATGTCCAATCTTCTGGCCATCGATCCCGGATACGTACTACCCGTGCGTAGATATCCTAATCAAGACACTACAAATACATGGTGAAAGGGACGGTAAGACAAGCGAAACGAGTGACGCACGGACCCGCACGAATGAATGAGACCCGTCACTGACCCACGAGGCTGCCATTGTTCGGTGGCGGCGGAGGTGGCGACCGTGGCGGCGACTGTGGTGACATTCTGGGTGGTGACATTCTGGGTGGTGACGTTCTGGGTGGTGACATTCTGGGTGGTGACGTCCTTGGTGGTGACGTTCTGGGTGGTGACGTCCTGGGTGGTGACGTCCTGGGTGGTGACGTACTGGGTGGTGACATTCTCAATGGCGACGGTGGCGCCCGACGCGGGGACGGTTGCGGCGAGAGCTGCTGAGGTGGGCTGAGGGCGGGCTGTGAGGCCTTCCCTTTCGATGGCCGTCTATGTCTACGAGTGGCCTTTGCAGCGACTGCAAGACATAAGTATATTCATTTAACGTGGACAATAAATTATGCGTGAGATATTTTTGCTTTTAGGGGTTCCAAAAATTCAGGACTGTATTCATACATGTGAATATAATAAATCTTGCTTACCTAATCAATAAATCGATCATTCAAGGACGTGCAATTTATTTGAACATAAAGAAAGCATAATTAGTTATGTATTATGTAATAATAGTAATATACAACAGACGCGATGGGTTTTATTGTCATAATTTATAGTCGTCTATATATTACTATATCATATTTATTTCCTATTCATCATTTTCCATGATTGATTGAACAAGGTATGCCGACAGGCCTTAGGGTCAAAATAACTATGCTTGCTGCCGTACGTCTGATGATGGTAGGGTTATTTATATTCATGCGTGATGATGACGAAGGAATGAATGAGGCCTCCAAGCTAAGCAACGTAACCAATCAAAACGAGCGACATTGATTGAACGCAGTATATGTGTAGGATGGACCCACGCAGGCAGCAGGCAGGCAGGCGGCAATCAAATAAAGTAGGGTCAGATATACTATATTTCCTTGTTCATTCGACCTGTTGCGACCTCACCAGCAAATATTTAACTCCAGGCACGCACTGTATTTTTTCACGATAAATGTCATCATGCATGCATGTGTTTGATGAGCCACTCACTGTCGGTTTCTTGGGCAGCTGCCTGCTGTTGGGACAGCGCCAGGGCGAGCATCACGACCAGCGTTGCCGCAAGGGCAGCAGCAGGTGTTGCGAACCGTCGTCGCGCCATAGTTATTACGGGTTATTATCGTTATCGCGACCCGCAGCTAGCTGGCACGCGTTTTGTGCGTTTTTATTTCTGAAACTAACAAATAAAGAAGTATTATTGCGTATTATTGTTAAGTTATAAATTAAACGAAAGGTACATTCCGGGCGGGGTACGTACTGAAACGCACGCACGCGTGCGTGCATGCATGGCTTTTAAGGACGATGTATTGAGAGTTTTTGGGATTTCCGTACTTGACGTCCAAATTAGCAAATGAACGGTGCATATTCAAGTCTCAAAACTTGCCGTTCCCCTGCATTTGTCGCTTTGATGCCGTCTTTAGGGTTTTTAGGGTTTGGGCCCCCTTGCTTCCTAATCAGCCAGCACGGCAGCAGCCGGCGTCACGAATAACTTCGATTCGCGGATTTTATTATTATCAGGTTATATGCGTGAATTGAAGTCATTGTTCTGGACGATAGATGGTGTGGAGTTGGGTTGAGGACTTCTCGCGACGATCGAGCGAGGCGTGCGTGCGTCTGTTGTCCTTCATTCGTGCGTGGAAGATTGCACGCTCGTGGCCAGCAGGGCCGCCGGCCCGCGCGCGCCCGTTACTGTAAGCTGCACGCACACAGATCGTGCACAGTTTCCGCCAACAATACGGTTTACGTATGCCATCCTGGATGCCCTAAACTGCACCGGTTTAGGTGTCATCAGGCTCGATTAAGCTCAGGCTCGATTAGGGTAGGACTAGCTAAGTTTAAGCGCGGGCTGCTGGAAGTTTAGGCGGGTGGGTTCATTCGGGCCAAATACGTGATGCATGGCTCATTTAAAGTCAGCAAGGGATCCATCATCATTATGTACGTTTCAGGGCCCTTCAAGGGAGCAGCTGTTTGTTCCGGCGGGGTTCCCCGGAACCCTAAAACTTCTTTTCCGGGGTGCGTGGTCCGCGGAACTCTACCTAGTTACGCCAAAAACCACGGGAAGCTGCGCTTCACACTGGAAAAGTTTTCCGGGGATCCCCGGAGCAGCCCCAACAATTTTTCGGGCGTTTTCCTAAAATTTCCGGGTCCCGTCCGGGGTGAAGAACGCTGGTACATTTAGTGCCTTCGTTGACAAGCAATGTCTCAACGAGAGAAAATTATTAAGATCCGTATGCATTAATGATTCGTAAAAATTGAATAGCGGTAGGTAGATGTTACTCGATCGGAATCTAAAGCGGCGGCTTCAACGATTCGTCCCTTTGATGACGGTTCAGCACAACCGCCTTTCCGTTAACCAGCCACGGACCATGTGCCCCCCAAGGAACAGACAACGGAGTGCATTTGAGTCAAACGTCGCTAGATGTATATAGTTAAAGTCTTCATAGGTCTTGGTATAACAAATAGCCCTGCTGACACTGGCTGACACTGTAGACGGTAGGTCTGGAAAACTGTATCTGTTACGGGCAAAAACGGAAAAACCTTCCCTCTTTTACGGAAAAAAGCTTTCCCAGAGCGCGTGGGTGCGTGTTTACTGTTTGTCGTCGCTTGCGTCTTCCGCGTGCGTGACGATGTGCTCAATTCAAATAACCGATATACCTATACAAACTTATACTTAGCAACATGACATTGCTAGAATGCAGTGTTGAACCATTTTTTATATGAGTCATGCATTTGATTGGAACCGTGGAACGTTGGCTTGAAACGTACTGGTAAGATAGAGTATAAGTTCATAATTACACAAATGTATAACGATTTACTTTTCGCTTGATCATGCACGCGACTCCCCAGTGGAGCCTTTATTTAGGAAACCTCACATATCAGAGATACAACTGTGATAAATTTGGACGGCTATTAGGAAACCTCAGATTATAATACTGTAAATTTGATAAATCCAAGCGCGATCTCAGGTGGTGCTTCGCCCTCGTCCAAAACCGAACGCGACATGCTCGTCCAAAATGTTTTTGCTAATTTATATCCCCAAACGCATAAAAAGATGTGTTAAGTACTCTGATTCATTAATAATTATTAAACTGTAAAATGGCACACATGAACCAAAACGTGGATATGAACAGTCTCGGTGGATACCAAATGTTGCTGCATAGTGCAGGAATTCCCGCTCCTAGCTATTGGACTTGCTTATGCAAGGGCAGTTCCTCCCAGGACCTAATATAGCTTCCCAGCTTATGCAACTTTCGGCACAGGCACCCTCGCAACAACAGGCTACAGAAATTACCGCAGTGCCCAAAATGCCTGTCCCTTCACGAGATGATTCTGATGATGAGGGATTGGTAGAAGATGCTGCCGATTCAGATGGCGATGATGGTGAAGCGGATGAGGAACGTTTCGGTAGCAGCAGCAAGCCCAGCAAACCTGCCAAAAAGAAAAAAACGGATTCCCCCTGGAGTGGTGTGCATTGTAGCGAGCTGTTAAGTCAGGCAGTCTTAATTGCACTGGCAGCAGCCGTAAAAGGCAAGGGGCAGCACTGGCACCTGATGAGACGGACAACCTATTTGAGGCTTCTAGGACAGAGCTGCTAACGAAGCTCTCAACAGACAAGACGGCAGCTAAAGCCACAAAGAAGGATGCCGAAGCCAAAAGACTACAGCAGCACATCGATTCGATCAGCAAGCTGCATGACATCAAAAGCCAAAGGAAGGGGGCATCATGGAGCAACCTCGTTTGGACATGGATCCATAATGCTTCTGTTCACGGGTGCGTTAGTTCTAGGTACAGAATATTTTGTATTATCTACGCAAAGAAGCATAAACACCTCACAAATCTGTTACATGTGCCTGCTAAATGGAATTCAGGAAGGGTGAAGTCCGATCCACAGGCAACTTCTCGGTGGCGGCAATCCAAGACGATGATCAACGGACTCAAATTTCGGAGGCTATCCATACAATTCGGCGCTTTTCAGATTTGGGCCACGGGCTGGCGGGGATAGACACATTAAAACCAGCCCAGCTACAACAGCAAGCACTTCGCGAGTGAGGCGGTGCACAGGAAACGGAAAGCAGTAGAGCAGAGCCGTGAGGAGAACCAGAAGAACCAGAGCCAAATCCTCGAGAACGTGCTCGAGATTGTGAAGGTACATCTATTTAAAGTCTGTTTATATCATTATATAAAGGCCCTGTTATCATTTCTTACGACCTGTAGTTGCATGGGCATGTTAGGGACCGTACCATTAGGATATTACGGAATGCGTTGGAGTGCGGCTAACCTGTCTGGTCACTATTCACTAAATCCTTTTGCATAATAATATAAATTTCACGATGCATTCTATTTTCCTTTGTGTTTTGGAACTTCGATTTGCCCTTTATTACAGGACAAGGTGGACACCCAGTCGGAGCTGGTGGCACAAATTGCACGGAGTAACGATCTGAAGGAAAGGGATATCAACTTGCATTGAAGTCCCAATTACAGGAAATGACGAAGCAGCTTGTGGAATCGCAGGCAGCAGCATCAAAGTGGTCATAGGCAGTAGTATGTAAAAACGTAAACGTAGAGAGTGCACTCTGAGCATTTCGGTTAATGACCACACTACAAATGATTGGTTCACTGTTTGGCGTATGTTGATAATAGTTATTGATGTCCGGAGAAAATTTATTTATTGACTGGGCTGATGTGATCGTATGATCATGATTCCATGAACATACGATCACAAGCACTGCACTAACTTACATACATACTCTTTGCTATTGACATGCAAAGTTTGTTGGTAACATTAATTTAGTCGGGATGCAATCATCAATTACTGAGATATTGACAGCTGCGAAGCAGGTTCAAGGTTGTAGCTCACGTGCTCTGTAATTCACATCATCCCAGTCAATAAACTTCTCCGAACATCAATAACTATTATCAACATACGCCAAACAGTGAACCAATCATTTTGTAGTGTGGTCATTACCCGAAATGCTCAGAGTGCACTCCCTACTACTGTCTATGAGCGCTTTGATGCTGCTGCCAGTGATTCCACAAGCTGCTTCATCATTTCCTGTAATTGGGACTTCAAGTTGATATCCCTTTCCTTCAGATCGTTACTCCGTGCAATTTGTGCCACCAGCTCCAACTGGGTGTCCACCTTGTCCTGTAAACGGCAAATCGAAGTTCCAAAACACAAAATGAAATTCATATTATGCACAAGGATTTTAGTGAATAGTGACCAGACAGGTTAGCCACACTCCAACGTGAGCATTCCGTAATATCCTAATGGTACGGTCCCTAACATGCCCATGCAACTACAGGTCGTAAGAAATGGTAACAGGGACTTTGTATAATGATATAAATAGACTTTAAATAGATGTACCTTCACAATCTCGAGCACATTCTCGAGGATTTGGCTCTGTTTCTTCTGGTTCTCCTCACGGCTCTGCTCTACTGCTTTCCGTTTCCTGTGCGCCGCCTCGCTCACGAAGTGCTTGCTGTTGTAGCTGGGCTGGTTTTAATGTGTCTATCCCCGCCAGCCCGTGGCCCAAATCTGAAAAGCGCCGAATTGTATCAATAGCCTCCGAAAAAAGCGGGATGAGGATGATGATGACCTGGGTGCCACAGGTGGCAGGAAGAAGCGCACCAAGCCCATAAAGCCTGTGAAGAAGGGCGCAGGAAGCAAAAAGAAGGAAGTAACTAGGGCAGGCAGACGCCCAGGTGGTAGCAACATGGACGTGAGTGAGGAGGAATGGGAGGATGGGGATTCGGGCTCTACCCCATCAGGAACCAGCAGTGAGAGTGGTAGCAGCGGTGGTGGAATTAGACAGGCCGTTCCTGTGCCACAGACGGCGCGTTTGAAGGCCTTGACTCAAAAGCAAGCTCGTGCTGGGCGGGGAGGTGTCAGGTGCAGAAGCTGGGCCATCAGGTGCAGGGCCATCAGATGTGGGGCCGCAACGAAGGAGGCATGCTGTCGTGACGGGGGTGATGCAGCCACGTTCAGGTGCAGAGCTTATGCAGGTCCGTGGCAGGGGGCGGGCGCAGAGGCAGAAGATAGGCGTATATTGAATGCAGAACTTCACCTAAGTTCTGCGCAATTCTTCACATTGACTATTGTGGACAAATGGTTCGTCTCATATATATATGCATCCATTTGCAACAATTACCGCAATAATGACATAGTGTGCAATCATAATAATTTCCTAGCAGTGACTATTGGAGACTGCTATTGCTTGAAGTGTTGACCTTTTTTGCCGTGACTAGCAGTGACTGCCACCTACCTAATGCAGTGTTGACCTGTATTTTGCCTTACTTTTCTGAGATGTGGTGATTTTAGTGCATAGCGTTTTAGTTCCGGTAGTTATTTTTAGTTAGTTCCGGTAGGTTAAGTTATTTTTAGTAGTTCCGGTAGTTATTTTTAGTTCCGGTAGTTATTTAGCGTCTTACTAATTTTTACTTTAGGTAGTTATTTAACGTCTTACTAATATTGTTCTGTTTAGGCAGTCAATGCCGCCCTGCTGCCTGTTCAGGGCATATCTCCATGCCTTCATCTGTCACATACATGCAATGATGTATGGGAGTTAAGAGGCTAGCTGGTTAGGTATATATTGTGAATGTGAGCCACGGACAACTAACTCAGTTGGAAGTTTGATGACATGGTCATAACAGGTGTATACAACTACTAAAGCTTGATGGGGGAACGTAAATGGATGCAGGCCCTGTAAAGATTGCTGTATGTAAATACTGGCCATAAAATATCACTATTAATTAATTGCTTTTATTGCATTTATCCACCAATTCATCAGGCAAACAATAAAAAATATTGTTAAATATTACATTTAACTTTTCCGTAAACTGCTGTTTTCCGTCCGTAAAGGTTTTCCATAAACCCGGTGGGCATATTACGGAATCATTTTACGGAAACTTATTTTCCGTAAAATGGGGTCATTTTACGGAAAACATCCACCCCATTTTACGGAAAAATGCCCCCCCCCTTTTTCCCAGAGTGACGCACGGTCCAGCTTTCTAGCATGCTGCCGCCGCGCGCCCTTGAACGTTCGTGACGTACAAATAGGCTTGCTTTCGCCATGCAGCTCAATTTTCGGTGTTCTCTTTTAATATATAATTTTGGCATGACATGACAACGTGAACTAAAATGATCCATAGGATAGCGCTTGATCATCTATCATGCATTCGTTCGAAATCGGATTCGAACGAACGAAGCAAGCAGCAGGGAAACCCATACATGCGTGCTGAAATGTGCGTGCCTATCTATGTGCCCCGTGCGTGTACCTGCCTGGGCATATTACAGAAGATAGATCGAGCACGTCAAACAGGGACAGAGCGAGCAGAGCAATCAATGGCACGCAGCGCACCGTCGGTGTTGAGGAGCCCTCTATCCCTAATAATAACCTGCATGATTAAATTTGAGCTCTGTATATTCTTCCCGCCAATTCTGCAGTATTTCATTCGCAAGTAAGCGGTTAAACAGACAACATGTATATATCTATCTGTGTTATCTTTGCATAAATCCATTATGATCCAACAAGATCTATTTGGATCTATTTACTTGGAAACTTGCAGCAAGACAACGGATATAATATATTTTCGTTAATTATTATTGATGCGTGTCCCTATCATGCATGTGCCATGCATGTACCGTACACCGTTATATCGTACGTCACAATACGATTACTACACAGACGGTCAAGCAGTACAGCGACGGCGATACATATATATCGTCCGGCTCGGCTCGGTCCGGTCAGGCCCCCCGGTGCTCGTCTTTGTAGGGCGAGTCGCCCAACAGCAGCGCAGTGTAACACCCCAAAATATATATGTAGCCATAGACATGGCTCGTTCAGCAACGTACTTAACAGCGTAATGCAGTACCCAAACGAGTTGTCTGCTGTCTCGTCAAGTACCCAACTATCCTCCCAGCCACCGACTATCCCCAGCAGCTGAACGAAAGCTTCCGCTCGGCGCGTTGTCAATGACGGTTGGTTGGTATGTACGAGGAATCGATCGAACAAATCGACAGATGTTTACAATACGATGTAGTAACAACTTTATTAGCTGGTGCTGTAAAGCGCACGGACGAAGGCAAACCAATCATGCATACACGCACGTGCCGTGGTAAGTGCATGCGTCATCAAGGTTTGATGAACTTCATCAACGTTCGTGCCCATCCGTCCATCCACCCATCCGTCCATCCACTCACAACACCATCGCAATAACACACGCTCGCTTCATAACAGATAGACGACGCCTGCTTACTGACTTCGTACCCATGCATGCCTTGCTGGCTCGCACTGGCTGCGGGCAAGGTCCTAGGATCCTATCGATCGTTAGACATTAAAGAGAAATATTAAGGGGTGTTACACTGTGGGCGACTCGCCCTGCAGAGACGAGAGCACCAGAGAAATATATTTATTATTCCTATTGTCACTACTTTTTATTATTATATTCTCTCAGCTGCCTACCTCTATCTGTTTATTTATTATACATCTTGGTTACATGTATATGCGGCATGCAGGAAACTGTCGATAACGCTCCCCACGATTACATAAATATATGCCCCTGCCTGCGCGGTGCATTTCGCCTCCCCCCACCTCCATGCATATGTGTTACTGAGTTGTAAGCACGACAAGGCTATGTAGCTACCCGGGTACAGTAAATGGCACATAAACCTGCTGCCGTCTGCCTGCAAAGAAGCTGACGACGTACTACTCCGACGCACGGAGGCAGGCCCGGATGGGCTCATTTCACATGTTCATGCAAGGCACAGCAGATTCATGCCAAAGAAATCAGAACATGCAGAGCCGCCCGTGTCCTTCGTCAACATAATGCACGATGAGTCCACTCCAACTGCTAACTGCCAACCTCCAACCTCCAGCCCTTGTATAAATAAATACCATGAGATGCATGCAGTATGTATGACCCTCCGTCACCTCGCCAACCTCCTGATCCTATGAGCACCGACCTATGAACCAACGTATGTAGTTATAAGACGTTCGTTGCACACCGACCTGGTTAGTTTGGGTCAATGCCCGTACATACGCTAGCACGGTATAAGTAGCTGACACCCCCCGGCCCCCGCCGTACATACACCCTCCAGTGCAACCAACACTTGAAGCAGCAACAACCTACGTAAGTATCACCATAAAGCCGCGGGACAGGGGCGAGCAAATGTTCTTGAAAGCGTTAAGGAATAATGGGAGGTAAAGCAAAGCCAAGCTGGAGCGATCGAGAGTTCAACTACATCGATACACACACTCCCACACTCACACACTCACAGAGGGGGATTGGAAGAGAGAAGATCGACAAACGCGATAGGTAGAACCACGCACCCGAGCCAAGCAAGTCGATCCATATATGAATGGTTCGCTCTTCGTTGTGTAGGGTTATCCGCCAGCTTTGCTAACTAGCTCGAAGGTCGTCAGCAGCGGGTTGGATTTGGTGTTGCCTAAATAGACGACACCGAAAGAAGCAGATCGTTTCAGCCGCGCGACCAAACCGAATCAAATCAGATCAAATGTATCAATTGCAATCAAGCAACTGATGACCGATTTATCATTGTTGATCGCTCAAGCAAGAACGACTGCGCGCTTGATATATAGCTTTTTCAAGCAACGAAAAGATCATCACTTACGAACCAGATAGATAGACCCTACCTACCTACCTACGAGCCAGCCAAAAAAGGATACATATTTCGTTATCGCTTTGATCGTTCACCGCAACCCGCTGACAAGCAAAAAACACTTCGCTGTAGTACGCGCACCGGATCCGCATCCCAAAGCGGCGGCCAATTATTTATCTGATCCACCTCTGGGCGACCTCTTGGGTCTACATATATGCCTCAGCGATTCATCGCACGCCAATGGGCAAACGGCAGGAGCGAGGTATGTATGTGCATGAATGCAAAGCCATGATATGATGACAATGATCCGCACGCACGGCGGATCCGCTGCTACACAAAAACGTACCGCCGATCACAATCAGATAATAACGTCCACGTAAAGTTCTAAGCCGTTCAGCAGTGGACCGTGTATGTTGTCTCGGACGTACGCACGACCGGCTTTTCAGTCGGCTTGCCGAAAAAAACCAAACATGCATGCTCGCGCGCCCGCCGTACTTCGGGAAAACCTATATTTAAAGAACCCAATAATCCAATCAACAAAACATCGATTTCGTATTTACCGCAGCCACATCGTCCCGCAAAAATACAACCCAGCGACAGCAGTATGATGAGCTGCATTAAGCTTTGTGTGTCTGTGTACAAAGTATCGATATAAAAAGGGATAGACTGTGCTGCGTTCATTCATTCGCTTCAGCGAATGGTGCGAATGGAGCGAATGGATGCGTTCATTCGTTCTGAAATGATCCGAAACTTCTTTACCCAATAACGACCGACGCACGCACGCACGCAACGAACAGGCAACAGCAAAATCACAAACCATTTTGACGCGTTCCCGGCCAGCGCGCGGGGAAAACTAAACCAACACTGGCTCCAACGAAAAGATAGAAATCCTCATTCGTTTACGTTTTTGCTTGCAGTCTACACGTACGACAGGATCAGCTAACTCATCACGTATGCGGGCTTAATATTAAAGCCAGCTATCAGCAAGCAGGTAGTCCCCCATGCATCGATCGTTAGCGCAGCTCCTGCATGACCCATCCCAATCCCAATGATGTCGCAGCAGTACTCGGACACAACAACTTGCCTTCTGCTAAACTTACTCGGGCTGCCCACACCCACATGCTGCTGCGTCACGCACGCGTGCCTCCTGCCTTAAAAGCGCTCGGTGATCTCAGTAATGTTCCGCAGCACTGCATGATGATGAGATGGCATGAATGAACATACAGAAGCAAATAAAAACGACTTGATAATAACGAATCATAGTAAATTCGTGATACATGTTGGAAGCAAGGCAGGCAAGTTCTTTTTACGTACTACTGGTGCGTACTACATACGTAAGCAATCAAGGCACAGTAGTGTATGTTATCAGTAGGTCCATGTACGGCGTTTCCCACCCCGCCACACGCACACACATACACACACACACACACACAGAATCCAAGTGCTGCACGCAGTACCTATGAGGTCTCTCACCATCTATCACATGCATCTACAAACATGTTGGCAGATACTACAGCCGGGCACAGGGCGGCGGAGGGCGGAGGGCAGACAGAGCAGCCCTGGCCGGGCACGCACGTCTGAGAAACAAGCATAGCCACGGTTGAAACGCGAACATATGCATGGGGAATGAAGCGCAACGAAATGGCCTCTGCTGATATCATTTATAACACCGATTCGGCTGACCCACCATTGCGAAGGAAGGCCATGTCGAACGCGTAGTTTCCAGGCGCCTTGTACCGGCAGACCACAATCTTGCAGCCGCCCGTGTAGATCAACCGTCCCAATGGAACTTGCATATCTGCAACACCCACTCCACACCCCAGTAGGGACGTGCTCTTCCAGACGACTTGGGTAAAGTGGCCGATAGCCTTGGGCCAGTTATCGGAAAACGGTTGCGGCGCATCGAAGTCGTAATATTTTACTTCGCTGTACCAGGAGATGATCGCCGGAATACAGGAGCTGTCGGGTTTTGGAACCCCCTGAGTCAGGAGCAAGTTCTCGCCGTAATCTCTGCCAGTGGAGTGCCTGAGGGGACAGCCCTGACTCGCCAGCAGTTGGGCGTAGCTGGTGGAGGCGGCGGCGAGGTCTTCATCCCACTCCAGTGGAGGGGCCTGATGTCGGGCGCGGAAAAAGTTGTGTCGATCGAGGATTTCCAGAGCATCCGGGCAATTGCCGCCTGCGCGGTTTTGACATTATTATGAGGTGGTGGTGGCGTGTGGGTTGAGTGGGAGGGGAGGGGAGGGGTGGGAAGAAGCGAGGTGAGGCAGAAACTCCTTGTGAGAAAGAATGAAATTTGCAGGAAGAGGAGGAGGAGGTGGAGGAGGAGGCGGAGGAGGAGGACGGGAAGGCGGCGGCGGCGGAGGAGGAGGAGGAGGGGGGAGGAGGAGGACGAGGAGGTAAAATTGACAGTTTACATGAGACGGGATAGGAGGCGATGAAAAGGAATGGGAAGGGAGAGACTCCGGACCGAGAAGGTTTGGAGAATAGGAAAGGAGGCTAAGGAAAAGGCAGACCCATGGGTCACTAGAGCCCGTACAAACATAACTGGATACGGCACAGGTAAGGAGGTGGGATGTTACCACTAGGGGAATGGAGGACTAGGGTTGTAGGGTTGGTTCTGAACCCAGCGAGGCCCGCAAACCCAAACCAGGAAGCGAAGGAAGCCCAAAAGATACAACAGTTAGTAATTAGCAGTTAGCAGTTATCGGGAGTGCGGTTCACGAGAAGAGGATTGGCCGTTGGTACGATACCCTGCGATACACACACACGCAGAGTGATGTAAGTGCACATAGTGTGTACGATTTTCACTGCTATGTCGTGACAGCGTCTGTAATGGCACAATATGGACTTAAACATTGTTATGTTTTAGTCCATCAAAACAAAGCGATCTGAGTTTCAAGGGTCGAACTTAGTCCCTGTTGGCATTTTGCTGCCGCCGAATGTTTACGTGTGCTCACCTGAAACACTACTTTCAGCCGCAACTGCCAGGCTATAATCAGGATTATCCTGATTAGCTGAAACTCGGGCACCAAGTTTGGGAGGGGAGGAGAGGGGCGGTGGCAGCGGAGGCCGAGATGGCTTTGGTGATGGCGGCGGCGGCCGCGGCGGCGGAGGCGATGGAGGTGGCCGCGGCGGGGAAGGGGACGGCGGGCGCGGTGGGCGCGGTGGCCGTGGCGACGGCGGTTGCGGTGGCAGCGGACGCGGTGGGCGTGGCGGCCGTGGTGACGGGGGTTGCGGTGGCAGCGGACGTGGTAAAAAAGGTGGCCGGGGCGGACGTGGAAATCGAGGTGGTGCTGGGGACGGCGGGCGTGGGGAGGGAGATGGGCGGGGGGGCCTCGGTGAAGGAGATGGAGGTCGTGGAGGCAGCTGACGGAACGGAGGGGGTCGGCGGATCCGGCGGGGAGGTGGTCTCCGACCGTGAGGTGGTGACTTGGAAGTGTCTTTGACGAGAGAGGGTAGCTGGGAGTCCTTCAGCACTGAGGGGGACTGCGGCGGGCTTGACGGTGGGGGAGAAGGGGGCGGTGACGAAGGCAAAGGGGAAGATGGAGTGAGGGTTGTAAGAGGCGGTGTTTGAGGTGGAGAACTGGGGGATGGAGACGAAGGAGAAGAAGGAGGAGAAGGAGAAGAAGGAGGCAGATTGGTTACGCTATGCGGAGCCAGAAGGCTCGACGGAATAGCTGGCGTAATGGTGGGCGAACCCTGCAAATTGTCTGCAGACGACAGATCATCACTTTCCGCAAGAACATGGCGCTGAGTTCGAAGTCGATCAGCATCTGCGATTAAGAAACAGTTAACAAAGCGACAGAGGTTCGTCAGATTCGTGCGTGTGGCGAGGCGAGCCCTCGGCAGCGATTTCCCAAACCAGGTTGATTTTTGCACATCAATTTGCACTTTCAAGTCATCCATACATACTTACGAATATTGATCAGCTCATTCGCTGATAAGGTGTAAGGGAAACCTAAACTGATGATGACGAAGAATGTCACAACGGAATACATTGCGAGTTGTTTAAGGTACGCCACTATGATACGTTATGTTTATATTTAGCTGTGCTTCTCCAGAGGCCCTCTGGACGCCTAGATTACCTTTTCGTAGCGCGACACAATATGGCAAACCAAGTACTAACGTGCATTTCATCGAGCTTATACAAAGTGATATGAGTTAGGTTTTCAAACATCTTAAGTCATAGAAGTAATGTCTACCACCAGCGATCTTAAAGTGTCGTTTAGTAGCGAAAAGTACGGCCGTACAGGACCGGCACGACGCTTGGTGTAAGCCGTCTGCGTTTCAATGAACTTTTTAGTTAATAATGTTTTGTTTTTGTCCTTGCTTTTCATTTATCCTGAGACTGTCCTTTAGATTCTTGGTTCGTCCGGGCCTTACAAACTTTTGCGATCTCACACCTACTAAATTTCCGATCAAATTAGTATCTGATATTTTTAACTCCTTTCTACATTGGCATGATTCCTTGATATAGCTGAGTACAAAGCTCAACAGCCAACGTTTGCTGACCGGTCGAAGTTCGTGGCATTACAATAATTAGCTGGAATATATTTTAATCACCTTACTCATTGAAGCAAGACTGTTTCACCCGGTTCCTTGGTTTCATGGGTTATGGTTGAAGCATTATATTTCGGAATGGCGGGCCTGCCTTGTTTAATATTACGCCCATTCATATGCATTCGTTACACAAGGCTCACAGCACTAAATGGATCTTGCGGAACTGATAGGACTGGATTGCTCGTAAGTTCTTCCTGCAGCACCTTTCTTTTCTGAGAAGGTATTACTCAAACCTTTTTCCGCTCCTTAACCGTTAAAATACGAAACTACGAACGCAAAAAAACCCTTCGAAGCCCTAAAAAACATATCATCTCGTATGTATTTCGTAGGATGGGTTCAGTCTCATCCTCCGCTACCTAAGAAACGGGCTTCTATCTGGAAGCAAATGCATGGGAGAGGGCGCGGAGGGCAAATCTCAGGGGCGTTGAAGCTCGTATTATCTGCAAAAAGCGCTCATACCTGCTGTTAGGCAATTACTTATGCCTGCATGCATACATCCTCAACGTAAAGTGCCAACCTCCACGGACAACGAAAACGCACAACAGCAGCAGAGTATTGCTTTTCGCCATACATCATGCTTTAAGAAAAGCAAGCATGGCTCGAGTTGGGTGGAGTTGGGTATTTACCTTCCAGAGATAGAATCCGTATGTACCAACTCATCAGATTTCACGCCAGCGGCGGCATATCTGGCAGAGACCTACCAACACTCTCTTGCATTAACCAATAGGTCAACCATATAATATATATAATTATATATACAACTGTCCACTCGACGATATGCAGCAATCGTCCTCCCCTACCGTTTTTCGTGCCATAACTCACTCATCGAATCGAAACCAATCGGCGGGAAACACCTACCCTAAGTCTCATCACGAAATGCCTTTTTAAGCTATACACCTTTCGATATAACGGTCTACCTGCAACAAAGCAAAGCAAAACAACTCGAGGAAAGTTTCAAGAGCCTTACCAGCCGTACGTACAAAGCAAATGCATCGATATGCGATATTCACGTACACGATGACAATTACACGATGACCATATTACGCATATGCGCTCAGGCACACCGGCGTCTGTAACCAGGTTAGAGTCATCTCTAACCACCCACCCACCCCGGCGGTGGAACCCGAGTCCTGCGTCCAAACCACCCTTTCCTTCTCTCCCTTTTTACGTCTCATGTGATGACTAGGCCAAAACCAACCACATCAATGGTTCATATCGATCCAGATTTATACCCTTTGCTCCATGCCCGCCCTGCCCATGCATGCTCCTTGCCCCGACGCCTGTCCCTGGCCCCCGCAGCTGGCCCTCCTCCACTCGAAATGCTGATAATAGGGCATGTGCTGCTGGCGAAGTCTGCCAGTGGTAATAGTGTTCATCTCACTTTTTTAACGGTCAACTCACTTCCCTAGTGTAAAGTGTATTTGTATTAAGTCGGCATCACGCTGTCGTCCGGTCCGAACAAACCGAGCATCCGCAGCGGACGCAGTAGCAAAAGCACCCGTTCGGCAGCAGTTCGAAGAATGCTGCAACTGCTGTACCGCTACTCGCTGTTGCCGCTGCTGCTACTGGTCCTTAAAAACCCCAAAGCTGCTTCTTTCGTCGTTGTTGTTGCCTCCCTCTGCGTGTGGGGACCCCGTGAATTGATAACTGCTCCTGCAGTCGCTTCCACTCCTGCTGGTGCTGGTGCTGGTGCTGGTGCCCCTGCCTCTGCTCGTCCTCCCTCCCTCTCTCCCTCCCGCCCATTCGCTCGCACTGTTTGCACAAGAAGGGAAGCCTTCTAAAATAAATCCTCCAAGACTCACTGTCCCCTCGATCGACCTCCTGGCAATGCTTCCCTCAGCCCTTCCAACAATTCCGTCACCTCTCCAAGCAGCCTCCGGGTGCCCAGCATAAATCGAGATAAATTATGTCTGCGGCTGTCTCAGGCTTCTTCATCTCAACAGCCATTCAGGCTTCATCCTTCTCTCCCTTAGTTTAAAAAAACTCTAAACCCTAACCATCCCTCTCTGCCCTCACCTGCCCCGCCGCCCCTGCCCCGCCACCCCTCACCTGCACCGCCACCCTCACTTCGGAAGAAGCCCTCATCAGCCCTCACAGCAGACAGCTCTCAAAGGGGGAGACATCCACAGAACCCGTTTCCACCTATCCGTTCTCCGTTGCTTTTCCGCTATGTCACTTCTTCCGACATGTCAAGCCCGCACCTCAACCGCTTTCGTCGCCTTCACCTCCTGTTTGGCCGTTTCAGCGTCTGCTGCCGGCGGCGGCGGTGAGGTGGCGGAAATCACGGTAGAGCCGTTGGCACCGTCACCTGCCCGCGGCTGCACCGTTGCCGCCGCCGTCGTGGTGGGCTGTTGTTGTCCGCGGATAACCGCCACCTGGGCCACGATCTCCTTCCTTCTCTCCTCCGAGACGGGGGCCGGAGGGGGCACCGCCTTGGGCATGGGCCGCAGACCCACTCGCCAGCGTTGCTTATCTGTCAAAGAGACACGCACGGGAGGAGGGCGGCGAATGGGATGTGCCCAGTAGTGGCAATCTTCTTCTGGTAAACTTCTTTACAGAAAAGATAGACACAAAAAAGCAAAAACACACTAGGTGAAGAATTAGACAAAAATGATAATCTTCGCTCCCCTCACCACATCCATTATATTCCCTTCGCAAACCACCGAAAGCTGGTTCACGACCCCCTCCAGACAGATAAACACACAGACTAAAACACAGTAAAATACACGCAGAGATAAACACTCACCTAGAGCCAGCTTGAGGAAGAGCCGAACGTAGTCCTTTTGACCCATGGGTCGCTTGCCCTTGCTCTCGGCCGCCTCATTGCGCCGTAGCTCGAACGTCTGCAATCCACCAGCGAGTCAACAACCAACGAATAACCATAATGACGGAAGATAGAATATTGGTCTCGGGAGGATGAGGCAGACGTGAATGGGGCGGTGGGGCAGAGGGCGGTAAAAGCATCTAACAAATATGGTGACACCGAGCAAAAGCATACAGGACATATCACACCAAAAGCACACACCACACCACAAAGCGTACTTCTTCGTACTTCGTACTTGGTACTTCGGGTACTATCGTACCTTGCCAGTGGCTTCCGGCATGTTGATCGCCATTGCCAGACACTCGGCCACCTCGTCACGACTGATCTGACCCACGATTTCGTCGCCTTGGTCAGCTTGCAGAAGATACGGCCCGCCCTCTGAGCTGTCAATCATCCCTGCGTAATAAAGAAAACCAATCCATAATAATATTCTATCTACTATAAAAAATATATATATTGCTCATGTTAAGTTTTCGAGAGCGAAGAAGACCGTACGGAGGTGGACCGTACGAATGCATGAAAAAAAACAGCATTTGGAAGGAGGGGAAATCCCACCGCCTCTACGGAGAGAGAAACCAATTCGAAAATCTGCCAGGCAAGTGGCACACACAACCCCACGAAAACGACCTACCCGTGGACCGTACGACAGAGTACGGATATCCAGATGAACGTACGGCAATCTCAGCTGTGTACTTATGATTGAGGGTGCCGTTTGGGTTCAGCTGGACTATGGGGATGTCGGCAGCGCGACGGACTGCATCATCGCCGATTATTGCGTTACGCTCCACTCCGGCCGAAGATATCTGTTTGCACATATTCGGTATTAACAATATTCGGTATATTTCAACCACGGCGTACAAAGGCGCCTAAGGAGTCGGACTCAGACTCGGCGTGGAGTGCTCGAGAGGACAAGGCCTAGAAATAGCGGGATCTACTTGTGCATATACGTCGTACGATGCTCAGAAAACGTATCGTTGGAGCATAATGTGATACCATATCATGTCACGTATTGGCATACAAATGAAATATATATAAATTTATATAAATTTGAACAAATAAGTGAATGTGTATATATACACACACATATATACATATACAGGAACGAGTCGCCCACAGTGTAACACCCCTTATATATATATCGTATATTTATATTTGTATAATATCTATATATTATACAAATATACATATACAAATACTCAAGTGATCTGTTGAAAGGCACGGCAACAACCCCGTGTAAGAGCCTCCCGTCCCCCCTCCGGTTCGCGTCCGCCCCGCTCACCATGACCAACTGCGGCCGGACGTCCTGGTAGGCGCGAATGCCCCCCTCAATCAGCAGCTCGAAGGGACCGGGCTTGTAATCTTGATTAGGCAACTTGTTGAACTCAAAACGGCTCAACACGAGGCCTAATTTGGAAATGCGGGACGGATCCAAAGGAGGATCTAGTGCCAGCACGGCGGGAGTGGTCCAGACCGACGGACCGACGGACGGACGGACGAACGGATAGGGCCCCGGTAAAGTGATGGGATGGGATACCAGCCAGCAGTACGGCGCAGGGCCGGGGAGGGGATGCCGGGGAGGGGTCGAGGGAGGGGGGGAAGCTATTGCTACTTGAAAGAAGCTGCTAAGGGGGCTACCAAGTGATCTGTGAGATTTCTATGCGACCCGCAAGCCCTCCATAAAACCTTACTATGCTTCTTAGAACCTATCCCGGACCTGAAGCAATTGACGACGTGCTTTAATTCTAGTTTCACTGCTGTCTGATTGCCTTCAACTGATTGCCTTCATTGCAAAATGGTAATACTGACGCCTCTTTACCAGAGCACTGTGATCTCTTCGAGGCTCCCTGCCCTCAGTTCCTTCCCCCCTTTCAAACGCCCCTCCACCACCCACCCGACACAAACACACAAATACACATACACTCATCACACGCGCCCCAGCCCTTTTTGTAGATCTCATTATATTGTACGGCAAGCACAATACGATTTGTAATCGGGTAAGGCGGCAAATTCACACAGGTATCATCCCGGAGGTCCTTTCGGGAGCCACGTTGGAACCCCCCCGGGGCCCGTGCTTCGACCTACCATCTGGATCTGATTGTGCCCTCTTGACGGGTACGAAGTTGTGCCATGGTAAATACACATCCGTCCATTGCCCCGCCACCGTATCAAACGTCGCTTGGTAGGTGGACTCGGGGATGTCCTCCTGGTCGATCTAATACAACCCCAAAGTGTGTGTGTGTGTGTGCGGGGGTAGAGAGGGGAAAAGGGGGGAGAGAGGGGGAAGGGGTGTTTGGAAGATACGGATCTGAAAAGGCGTCGTTGAAAAACACACACACGCACACAGGCGTGCGCGTTTTGGAGATCTGACCTCAATAATTAACGAAAGCGCCGCCGTGTCAATTGTTAAGCACGTGATCTCATAAGATTTAGGCTCAGGTTTTACGGTTAGTTCGTTGTTTTGTTGTACCAGATCCAGCGGCCTTGCAGAGTGTAAAACCGAATTTCGATCCGTTTCTCATAAACGCACTTTCCTGTCATTCATCTCCCCTTTTTTCCGGAGATCAGCTTTAATACTGCATATTAGCTTACAATTTACTGTCGGATCTGGATTTGGATTTGGATCTGGCAACGAGATAGAAATGAGGCCATGGAGATCTTATAGTAACGACGTGTGAGTCCAAATTTGCCGTGGTGGTGTAAGCATCACGAGCAGCAAATTCTCGACCGCCTGAAACGTAATGACGCCATAAGCCCCTCGATCCTCACCGTCTTTATGTTCAGTTTGAAAGTTTGCCCATCCCCGAGCAGCCGAAGGTGCACGCCGTCCTGGTCGCCCAAGTTGAGATCCAGCTTGCGGGTGCGAGTGCCGCAGAAGCCACCACCCTGGCATGCCATAACATGTGTATGGGTGGGTGCGTGTGTATGAGTGTGTGCGTGTGTCTGTGCGTAGAGAAACATAGCGAGGACACATCCGTACGAACATCACTGCAAAGAAAAGCATAAACGTGTCGTGCATAAATACATACATGTATATATAAATATATATAATGTGTGCGCTATGTTTAAAATTGCGCTGCACAAAAAAGTGAAAAGTGATATGATGTCTTTGGAAATTAACAACGTCTGTCTGTGTGCGCGTCTGTCTGTGTGTTTTCTCACCTCCACCACCAGGTTCCCACGCCACACCGCTCCCATCACTCCAGCACCCTCCGGCGCCACCTCCAGCCCGCTGTTACTGGCACCCCCCATGATGACGTCATCGAGCTTTTGCCACATGTCCAGCTGCTCTGCCGTATGCATCGGCAGCACCTGAAGCGAAGGGAGGGGATATTCGATTGGGTACACGCGGCAGTGAATCCGGCATTTTCCTCCGCCCAGGCAAGGTAGGTCTGCTACATCGGACCTCTAAGTTCCTTCAGAAGGGAATATCATCCGGAGGAAGAAGAGCGGTGGGGGGCCGGGGGTCGAAAATAGCGGTAGTTGTGGAGGTGGTGGTGGCGGTGGCGGTGGTAGTTGGGGGAAGGGGGGGGGACCCTGGGAAAACGAGGAAACGCGAAAAGAAGTGGGCTTTTAAGCAGCTGGCTTCGGCGGCAGTGCCCCGCACCTTTCGGTGGGGGCAACGTCTATGTACAGATAGTTGTTGATCTGCGCACGTCTCCCCACTAGCATGCACTCTATTACGTTTCATTCAAGGCAGCCCCTCCATAACGGTTAACGAGCCTCTGAAGGAACCATACCTCAAATAATGACTACTTAATCATTATAGGACAGCCTTTGAAAGGACCGCACACACACACACACACACATAAACACATAAACACATAAACACCTGCCGCAAAGCCCGCATTGATGTCGTACCAGGTTGCTCGTGCGAGTTGCCTTTTTAGGAAGCAGCTTCGGCAGGAGCGACACGAGCGAAGAAATGCCTGCAGACGTAGGCGGAATATTCGGAGGAGAGGGAGGCAGCTGAGGAAGAGGACCGAAAGGAAATGTCCAGAAACAAGAGGGAGGGATGCATTCATATGCATGCCCATACACGCACCCCACACGTTCCCTCCCCATCCATCCCGTACCACCTTGTCCCACACCACTCACCCTCCGCCTCCACTCGCTCGCTCGTCATGCCGTCCAGCACACCGAACCCACCCTCCGGCAGGGGGCCGAACACTGTGCCCACAGTCAAGACCACCTGCTGCACCCCCTCCCACAATCCGGGCCGCGTCAGCGATTCGGGGTTGGTGATGTCAACCTGGCGGGCCGCATTGTGCGTCGATGGCGAAAGGTACGGCACCAATATCCATATCAGAGGTAGGTAAGATGTGGTAGGTTGGGCGGTGGGCAGTGAGATGAAGTAGTCCTTGCGAGTTGAGTTGATGCTAAGGTGGTGATCAGGACGATTACGACGATGGCTAGCTTCGGGTAACCGTCTTAGTTTCAACCTGCATAACTATACACACACAATGACACACACGTTAGTGAACACACACACATACACATACACATGCACATGCACATATGCATGCACATGCACATATGCATACACATGCACATATGCATACACATGCACATGCACATATGCATACACATACACATGCACATGCACATGCACATATGCATACACATGCACATGCACATATGCATGCACATGCACATGCACATGCACATGCACATGCACATGCACATGCACATGCACATGCACATGCACATGCACATGCACATACACATGCACATGCACACATAAACATACAAACATACCTGCTCAAGGAACAGGATACCTCCGGAGGACCGATCTATATCCTGAAACCCTTCCCTCAAGCCCATGCGCCCCTCGCCGCTGCCCAGCAACACGTCCCGGGCCTTATCCAGTGTACGGCTGCCTGCCACCACGGTGCGGCCGGCGGCCAACAGCTGCAAGTCCATTTCAGAAAGGAAGAGCCCAGCGGGTTACTCAGGGTTACTTTATGTTGAATTACTTGGGAGTTGGTTGGGTTGGTGGTCGGATGGATTGGCAAGCAATGCGGGGTTACGAGAGTACGGCGCGCAACAGGGAGCAATTAGATAGCGCCGTCGGCGATGCAGGGAATCAGGATAACCAGGGGGAGTATAATGTACGGCACAGAGCGCCATGCCATTTCGCCGTACAGTGGAATGACAAGGGCGAGTATGCGAACCAGAAGAAAGGATTGTGGTCAGATAAGAAAACACAACGGCAACGGCAATCAAGCAACCTCCGGGGGAGGGGGCCCTAGCAAAACCGTGGCATGTTTTCGCGGATGGATTATATCAAAGTGAGAAAAGTAAAAAATCTCTCTCCCAGTACCCACAGACTGCGAAGCAGTGCAACCCGCCCAGCACCCGCTCTGGATGCAACAATATGACGTGCTAGCAGCGTCTGCATTTATGTTTTGTGCTTGTATAGTTCGGATCCGGGGTCCAAAATGGGTCCAAAATGGGTCCAAAATGGGTCCAAAATGGGTCCAAAATGGGTCCAAAATGGGTCAAAGATGGGTCAAAGATGAATACCGGCCCGGGGTAAGGGCGGTGCGGGGGGGGGGGAAGTCCCTGCCATGTGCCATGTGTCATCTCCAGCGTTTTGCGAAGAGCGCTTTAAGGAAGCACATTTGTGGTCCTGATAGAACATGAAGATACGACATGAAAGCACGTGGTGAGATCCATTCAGGTCGGGGTGCTCGAAACGAACAGCCAAGAAAAGGATGGCGGCGCGCTCAGCTTCGTTGACTAGGGTGGGGCGTGTCAGAATAGGGCAGACGGCACACCTTTGCAACAACCCGGCGCCCCAGACGACCAGTAGCACCCAACACCAGTACTGCGTTCTCGCGTGGTGGTGGGGGTGGCGGGGGCGGGACAACCTCCGCGCCATCGGCTGCATTTGCCAAGGCCGCATCTCCACCAGACGCTTGGGACTGCTGCTGCATTTGTACGGTGATTGCGCCGATGATTCCAGCTGAGGTTTCGTATGTTTAGGATGGTGGCAGGGACGACGCAACGGGCGAGATTAGGATGATGGAAGCGCAAGCTTCGCCCCATCAAGAAAGCCACATCAGCCGACTAATAATCTATGCAAACAAACACGAATCATCAATATATTTAATAATATACGGGCGAAAAATGCTTACCTAGGGCAACTCCACCAGCTGCAAGTGCCTCGATGGGTATCTGGTCAAGTCCTAGAGTTGCCGCGCAAGCAATCCGAGGCCGACGAGAACTGCCAGACTGACTGATAGCTACAAGCTTTCCTGTTGTCCGAGTTGTGGCAGGAATTGGTGCGTTCGTCCGAGAGACGCCGCGTCGACTGGTTAACGCTTGCATTTCGCTCTAATGATTAATTGTACGCCTACGGCTTTACTTACGTTATATGAATATAAGATGTTTGAAATAAATGATATTCCCCGATCCTAATTTCAACATTTGTCGGAGGGTGCATATGCTTGCCTGAAGGCAACATCCTTCAGGCCACACGATGCTTCGTCTGCCGTACTGCGCACCTGGAGGTCTAGCATTTAAAAATGCAAAATTGACAACTCTGTTTCAAATATTGCCACAAGAATTACTTCATAGGCATAAATACTACAGGGCTGAAATAATCCCTGTTTGACGAGGCCATGAGCGGCGTCATTCGGGTATCCAAGCACACATGGGGCACATCTTCCCGCTCAAACCTGTTTGCACGCAATACGCATCGCAACGGCAAGCACAGAAGTAAGCGAATCATTTTCACCGCAGCAACATGACCAGTACCATAACCCAGCACATTTTGTTGTGTTCACTGCCGCTACCTTCCCCTACCGACCGACATATCATGTGGAGCATACTGAGGGCGAAACCAACCGCATCCAATACGCCCCCCGCTGAAACCCACTGAACGATCGCAGCTGGTCCTTTGGAAAGCATGGACCCGCGTACAACTCTGGTACTCTCTGGTCTTCCCTAGCTTGATTTGATACCGCTGCTGCCGCCGCGGCTGCCGTGGCATGCAGTGACAACATACAGCTGCCCTTTCGTGTACAGCTGCCATGCATACATGCGAAAGCTGCAGCAGACGCCTCCTCAAGTTCTCTCATTATTACATACGTTATTAATATGTAAGGGGTCTAAGCAGGATGGGCTGATATATGGGCTGGCAAAAGCCGCTTTTACATAAAGCGAGTTACATAGTAACCACCAGGCAGGGCAAGGATCATATACGTTGACAGGCACCCATACAGGCAGCCTGCCTGGACTATCACACCCGACCAGCGACTACATGTTAGGATTAGGCGATGCATGCACAAAGAGATTTTACGTCGTACATACCGTACGAAGGAACGTACGTAGTGTAATGTACGACACAGCATCTTATCCATGTACACGTGTGGCTGCTGGTGGAATGATTGGCTCGCGCACGAATATAAATACCAACATTGTGCACCACATGCCTTTACACGTGTTCCTGCTCTTCGCTTTGCACAGACACAAGCACACGCACTTACACGCCCACGCCGGATAGCGGGCCCGGTTAGATCGTTAGATGACTGTACGTGCACGTACAGACATACACACATACAGCATACACACAGAGCTCCCCCTCCCAGCCACGCCTCCCACACGCGATTATCGAAACCCCCGCCCTTCCCCAAAAGCTCCCACCGTACTTAAAAGTACGATAAACTGGTTTTCCAGGTGATATACTTTGGTTCATATCTTTACTGATATAGATTAAAAACAACATATAAATTCAACCCCAGCGATTATGCGCAAACAAGATTTTAAAGATTACGATGCAAGCACCCAATCAACACAACCGATGCGGTTATGCGCAACACTGGCCACCGCATCCAAACAACACCGTCCTGATAGTCATTAATGGTAAGCGTAGGAGTAATAGTTGCAGTGGGTATTATGGCAGTGGTCTTGCTGCTTTGATAATAGCGCAGCTGAGGGGTAGTAGCGGCAGCAGCCGATGCAGATACAATGTCAGTAGCAATAGCAGTAGCAATAGCTGTAGCAGTAGCTGTAGCAGTAGCAGAAATCCTGCTCCCTCCCTAAAGGACGTCGCGGGGCGCACATACACACTAGAAAACTAACCCTAAGATATCACGCAGCGGTGTAGGATGCATCTTGCTCGTTCGTTGATTGACGTACGGTAATAAACCTGCCTGTCACAACCGCCCTTTCCCCAACACGCGGCCCCCCTTTATGTGCACCGCCAGACGCACAGACACACATGCACAGACACATACACATGCGCATATGCACACACCTGACCTGCAACTGTAAACGTAACCGCCACGACGGCTACAACCAGCCCAACGACCACCTGATAAGGGCCCACCCATATGCAGTAGCAACCAACCGTTTTCAGGTCCTCACAACGTTGTATAGCTCATCAACGTTTTAACGCTTTTTAGGGTTTTAATACTTCCCCACCCCAACCCTGGGTGTAAACCCCCGAATCCCTCTTTCCCAATTAGTACCGCGGACCCTGCCTCTAGAGATCGCTGTGGCGGCCGCTCTGTCCGGAAATGGACGAGAACGACGGCGATCAATACCAGTGCTGCACGCAGCCGCCGCACTGCCTGTTATCCCCGCTGTCTGTCACCCCCCCTTCTGTCTGTCCCCCCCCTTCTGTCTGTCCCCCCGCTTCTGTCTGTCCCCCCCCTCTGTCACGGCGCTATTTCCACAACATGAAGTTCGTGTCGACGTCTGGCTGCTGCCACTGCTGCTGTGGCTGTTGCTAAATAGGTCCTGCGTGTTTTGCGTACATTACCTCTAGCGCCTGCAGTACCTCCCCCGTGGTGGGGCGGGCGGAGGGCTCCGAGTTCCAACATTGAGCCGCTAGAGACCAATAATCCTGGGAAGATAGGAGTGGGCGGGAAAAAAAGCATGTTTGAGTGTGTGTGTGTGTGTGTGTGTATTTTGAAGTATACGAGGGGGGTGTAAAAAGAGGGCTAGTGCTATTACGAAAGAAATAACCGCTCCCAGGCCAAACACGCGTGTGGAGGAAAGTGGTGTGTTCGTGTAATTGTAATTGTTGTACCCTTTTTCCCATCGTCCTTCCCCCACACAACGGATACTCCACCCCACCCCACGCCATACACAAACACACGTACACGACTTAAAAACGCGCCCAAATATAACGTATGTTAGGTTTATACGTGTTTATTGATACTTTACTTTCTGTGACTGCCCGGCCCTTTCTCGCCTATTAAACCCCAAGCACACCCACCTGGGGCACCCCAGGCGGGAAGCTGGGCCGCAGTCCCTCATGCACCACCCGCACCAGCAGGGCCCTATGCCGGTCCTCCCGCTTGGAGATGTGTGAGAGCAGCTCCCGGTACGGCTGCTGGCCCGTGTACAGCTCCCTGGAACGGGTGGGGGGGAGAGGGAGGGAGAAAGCGCGGGAAAGAGGAGCAGGCGCAAAATACGTAAGATGCAGCTGGAGGGCAGAGCTGCGATAATGGTGATGGTGATAAGCTACCTACCCGCGTACTGGACCCCCCCCCCAGGTATCATAACGATACCGTACTGATACGATTGGTATTTGTGCGTGTGGTAAAACCGCACGTGTGACTCGTACGTGTGAGTTAGGGGGATACACAGGTGGGGAGAGATGGGGGGAAGACGAAACGGGTGGGGGTCTCTCTCGGGGATATTTTCACATCCGTCCCACAAAGGGTATTTCGGCGCTGCGCTGGTAACTTATACTGAAGAGGACTGCCTGCTGCGCTGTGCTGCGCTGTGCTGCGCTGAGCTGCGCTGTGCTGTGCTGCGCTGTTCTGTGCTGTGCTGCGCTGCGCTGTGCTGCGCTGCTGCGCTGCGCTGTGCTGCGCTGCGCTGTGCTGCGCTGTGCTGTTCTGTGCTGCGCTGTGCTGTGCTCGCTAGCCCCGGCAACACGACAAGCACCTCCATCGTTCAAGTAGATACGCACACAGGCATACACGGATACAATATTCGCAAGAATGAATGTATGTGAAACTACACCTCATCCATTCATAGTGAAACAATAAGTATGTCTTATATACGACAAGCATGATGTGTGTGTGTGTTGTGTGTGTGTGTGTGCGTGTGTTGTCGGCGCCAAGCGCTAAGGAAACAACTAAGAAAACAGCGCAAGAAAGCAGAGCAGGAAAAAGCGATTTAGCGGTTTGACTCACCACATGAGAATCCCAAAGGCGTACATATCGGAGGCAGATGACACTTGGCGGTGCAGTACTGATTCCGGAGCTACATGGGTTACTGTCCCGCCCAGGTCCCCCACCACCTGACCATCCGGGGACCGGAGCTCGCTCAGTCCGAAGTCCGCCAACTGATGTAGGAGGGGGGGCGGGAACAAAAGGGGCGGGAACAAGGGGGGGGCGGGAACAAGGGGGGGGCGGGAACAAGGGGGGGGCGGGAACAAGGGGGGGCGGGAACAAGGGGGGGCGGGAACAAGGGGGGCGGGGATGCCTGTGTTGGAGTACAGGTTGGAGGTTAGGTTGGGCGTTGGGCGTTGGGGAGATTGGCCTTGGGGTTACAAGCGCCCCGGGGAATTCTCAGGGGAGATCGGAATTGGAGTCGAACCTCATCAGACACGCCCTTCGCGTCCTTACAGCAAGGTACGGCAGCGCACACAACCCAAGATAGAGGCTGCCGTACCTTGGCCGTGAAGCCCCGCCGGTTGTTAGCCTCCTTGAGTAGCACGTTTTCGGGCTTCAGATCGCAATGGACGAAGCCCTGGATGCGGGTTTGCGTCGCGGGTAAGTGAGGGTTGGGGTCGGGGTTGGGGTGGGGAGCGGGGTTGGGGAGAGAAAGGTGAAAAGACACACGCACACACACACACACACACACACACACACACACACACACACACACACACACACGCACGTGACAGCTACAGCTACAGCTGCAGCAGGAGCAGGAGCAGGAGCAGGAGCAGGAGCAGGAGCAGGAGCAGGAGCAGGAGCAGGAGCAGGAGCAGGAGCAGGAGCAGGAGCAGGAGCAGGAGCAGGAGCAGGAGCAGGAGCAGGAGCAGGAGCAGGAGCAGGAGCAGGAGCAGGAGCAGGAGCAGGAGCAGGAGCAGCTGAATGCCTCATAGCTTCTGTGACGTTGATGCGTTTGCCAAAACATCAACCGAACAAAGAAGTTTGCGAGAGATGATGTTCTTGTGTCTTGTCATACCTTCCGTTCCCCTCCCCTCCCTTCCTCACACAAACACACACCCCTTACTACCCACCTGCGTGTGCAGGTATTGCAGCGCCGATGCGACCTCACTAAGAGTGGCCAGGATAAAGTCCATGTGGACGGACTCGGGGGGCAGCGGGGCAACACCCCGGGCGGCATCACTGCCTGCGTGTGTATGTGTATGTCAGTATGTGTGTGTGTGTGTGTGCGCGCATAAAGAACGAAGGGTCGGTCATGGGCAGTCAATAGGTAGGAGAACAAGAATGCCGAAACACCTCCAGCACCTAAAATATCTGACCCTGTAAGCAACCCTGTAAAAACAACTGGTCGAATCAATCTCCCCCTACAACGTGCGGCGTATGCATGCATGTGTATATGATCATACTTGTACATAGCTCAATACCTACGTGCTGGTGGCGGGTAAGCTGCTCAGAGGCACCTGGGTGATAAACCCTAAGGAACACCGAAGAGACGTCCGCACGCTTCAGAGAGTGTGTAGGTGTGTGTGTGTGTATTTGTTGGTCTATATTAGTGTGCCAAATGAAATAAAGACCAGTTTCGTGTCAGCATCCCCCCCCCTTGCCCCCCCCACCCACCCGGAGCTTACCTTTCTCCGGCATGGTGCGATCTTTGAAGAACATGCGGTTGTCAATGTACTTGTGGAGGCCGCCCAAGTTACAGTACTCCATCAGAATGGCCTGAGGACATGGTGGAAGGATGTATGTATGCGCGCGCGCGCGCGTGTGTTTGTGTGTATGTGTGTAATTCTTCAGCATTCTTCATCCCGGGGACGGAACCCGGAGATTTTTTTGTTTTTTAGGAAAACGCCCGTAAAAATGTTTGGGGGCTGCTCCATCGGGGGATCCCCGGGAAACGTTTCTTCCCGTGTGAAGCACAGCTTCCCGCGGGTTTTAGGGCTTAGGCAGGTAGAGTTCCGGGGGGGGCCCTCCCGGAAAAGATTTTTTAGGGCTCCAGGGAACCCTGTAGCCCTACAAACAGCAACCATCTTCAAGAACCCTGGTGTGTATGTGTGTGTATGTGTGTGTATGTGTGTGTATGTGTGTCGAGGTGTGGGTGGGGGGTGGGGGGCGCGTCGTCGGGGTGGGCGTTGGGAACGGAGCTTCTCGATCGTCTGCCAGCATGAGGAGAAAGCAGCAGCCGGACCGGAACGCAGGAGCTGGTGGCGGTGGTGGAAGTGCGGCTTTTGGTGAGGGATGAAGGAGGCGGCCTTTCCCTAACACTCCCTGTAACCCCACCCGGAGTTTCCTTTCATCGAAATTCACATACAGCGGTTTTCGACCCACATGCACTTTGGGCGCCAGTGGCTTTGTTGGCTTCAGCAATGCCACCGATGGCAGTCCCCCCGTACTGCCGGCGCTCGTACGACCAAAGACTGGTGGCGGCGATACCGGAGCGGCGTTGCCTGGTAGGGCGCTGTGCTCCAGGCCGCCGGTACCGCCGGCTGTGGCGGCGGCAGCAGCAGCGGCGGCGGCGGCGACAGTGATGGCTCCGCCGCCGAGCGTCGCCAGTGCCTCTGGCGCGCTGTCTTTTCCGGGGAGGGGGCAGCTCGGCGTTGTCGCCAGCGGTGGCAACACGGGCGCGGCGGGGGCAGCGGCTCCGCCGCCGGCGCTCGTACTGCCGGTGCCGGTATGTGACCGCGGGGTGACGGATCCATTCCCCGCACCGCCGTCGGGGTTGGAGAGTCGCGGGGAGGGGGCGAAGGCGAAGGCGGTTTGGGAGGGGGAGCCCGGGCCGGTGCTGGCGGCGGCAGCGGCAACTTGTTGCGACTCCAGAGTGGAGGGAACGAAGCGGAGGATTCGAGTAGAGGTCCTCTGAAGATGAACGTCTGTTAGGATGGCATGGACCTGCACAACCGGCGTCCGTGTGTGTTTTGGTTTTTGGGGGTTGGAGCCGGGAGGGGCGGGTGGAGCGCGAGGGGTTGGGGTGTAAGTCGAATTGTTTACGATTGACTGGGGATAAAAAAACTTCATATAATCATTTTCAGTTATGTCATAATTGATTATTTATTTATGAGATTTATATTCGAAAAATTGGTTTTTACATATTACATATAATTTCCAGACATCGCATCCTGCCGCATCTTAACAGCAGTTTTTATTTTAACTGACGCACCGTGACAATGGAGGGGTGTGACAACGACTTGTTAACCGCCAACTCCCAGGCGGTTTTCAGGGAGCGCGTGCCGCAGGTGTCCTTGATGATTTTAACCGCCACGACGATGTTGCGCCAACGGCCAACGTACACCGATCCGAATGCGCCTTCGCCAGCTTTTGATAAAATACGGATCTCGTGAATGGAACCTACTTGGATTTAAAGACGGAAAATTCCACAGTACGACACATTACACGTGAAAATGTGTCGTACTGTGAAATGCCTGCCTGCCACAGTTTGCACTATATACCAATTTGTGCAAAAATACCAAAGACAGGAGACATTTGTCCCTCCCCGCCTCCCCCATTCCTTTCCTCGTTCTCTCTCGCCCCTTTTCCTCGAACCCAACCCCAGACTCGCACCCAATCGCATCACTGGGTCGACTTGAATTTTGCAGTTTAACTTAACCAGTGGTTTTGTTGTTCTTCGGGCAACAGCAGTACCAGGTCTGTCATCGATTTGCCTCCCTGCCTGTCCCTCCCTGCCTGTCCCTCCCCGCCTGTCCCTCCCTGCCTGTCCCTCCCTGCCTGTCCCTCCCTGCCTGTCCCTCCCTGCCTGTCCCTCCCTGCCTGTCCCTCCCTGCCTGTCCCTCCCTGCCTGTCCCTCCCTGCCTGTCCCTCCCTGCCTGTCCCTCCCTGCCTGTCCCTCCCTGCCTGTCCCTCCCTGCCTGTCCCTCCCTGCCTGTCCCTCCCTGCCTGTCCCTCCCTGCCTGTCCCTCCCTGCCTGTCCCTCCCTGCCTGTCCCTCCTCCTCTCTTCCTCTCTTCCTCTTGTCACTGACCGGTGATTCGATCCTCATCTACGGCCGGCGCCCTCTGCGCAATGGTGCTCTTATACATCCGCATGAGGGCGCTGGTGGAGGGAGAGTGCCGCAGTATGTACCTGAGTTGGCGTGTGGGCCAGGTGGGGTTTGGCGTATTTGCGTGTTTGCATGTTTGCATGTTTGCGGGGAGAAGGTGAAAATGGGGGTGGGGGAAAGGGTGTTATGACCCACGGACCTGAGGTGGCGCATGAGCCTTCCCAGGAACGCGATTGATGCGACGCGATTGATCGACTCGATTGATCTTCGATTCCTCTGTAATCCAAACCCTCCCATAAAAAATGATACACCCCCACTCGCACTCACTTGACGGGTATGTCCGGTACGGCGACACCGGGTCTGCTTCCGCCCACATCCAGATCTCCCACGATCATGTCGTGGTCGTTGGAGCCGCGGCCCGCCAGCTAGCCAGCAGAGGGTTTCGGAGCAAGGCAGGTTTGGAGGGTTGGGTTTGCGTTTTGGAGCGGGGGCGATGGGTGAGATGAGGTGTGGGTGGGTGATGTGGGAAGTAGAGTTGGAGAGTTGGTGGCGGGTGCGGCCGCTGTGATGTGTACGACAGGTGTGTATTCAGTGAGCCGGGCGGCACACCGCACCCCCAGTCCCCACCCCGCTTACCCGGGCCGAAACCTGTCGAAATCCCCTGACCCTTCCCTATATGTATATATTATGATAAGTATATGAATATATATATTGATACGCACATCGAAAACATGGGGGGCATCTATCTACCTATCTACCTATCTATCTACCTACCTACCTACCTACCTACCTACCTACCTACCTACCTACCTACCTACCTATCTATCTATCTATCTATCTATCTATCTATCTATCTATCTATCTATCTATCTATCTATCTATCTATCTATGTAATGGGATCGGCCTTCGTCGCCATCATAATTGTATCGCCCTCCCCGGATACCCAGCACTTCCTCTCACCCCTTCCTCAGGCGTCCCCGTCCCCAGCCGCTGCGTCCGCCCGCGCGACAACGTAGAGCTCTGACGGCTAGACAGCGCGGTGAAGGAGCTGACGCCGTGCTGGCTGGTGAAGGGGCCGCCCCCGCCAACAAGGGTTCCCTTGCTGTACGCCGAGTCGCCGAGGAGGCCACCCCCCACCATGGCGACGGGGCCGCTGCCGGCGGCGGCATAAAGCTGGTGCATGGCGACAGCCCGAGTGATGGCGTGGATGATGGGGGAGGCGCACGTGGAGGCGGTTCGCATCAAGACGTCGGAGTTGACCCTGTTTGTGTACGACATTCAGCGACATATGAGAGTGTGAAGGGGATGTGTGACCGCGAAGAGAACTTCCTAAAAAATGCACCTCCTCCTTTACGGCTCCGTACAGTTCGGATTCGTACAAAATCGTACGATCTCATTAAATCGTGTAACCATGTATCCATGCAACATCCATTTATTCCTTGGTCAATAACCATGACCGGTCCTTCCCCAACCCCCCACACCCCCCAACACACACACGCACACGTGTACCCATACACCCATACGCCAATTTGGGGGTGCGAGGGCGGATGAGGTTCAGGTGCTGGAGGCAAAAGGTAGTATTTGGTTTATATTCTCAATACTTATATTTGTGTTCATCATAATGCGATAAGTATCATATATGTTAGATGTAGACACATGTGACTCCGGGTGTTCGTACCGGCATGACGACAGCCACAGCACCGCCCCCAGCTTCTTCCCCTCCAGGATCAGCGGCGCAGCCAACACCCAAGACGGCGCCAAGACCACCGCATTATCGAAGAAAATGTCCTTCCAAGGCTCGCCGTACAACTTCAATGCCTGTCGTACAGCAAACACGGGCAAAATTAGGCACACGCAAACATGCTTGGCTTGTGCACTTTTTCATGACCCTCCTCCTAGTATCCATTTTTCTTTCATCCTCTTCTTGCAAGCGTTTCCATCTGCGCTTGCGAGCCTCCGCAAGCAACGTTGATTAAACACGTTTCGTATGGCAAGACATTGTATCCCTGGAGGTTCCAGGATCGATTCCATCTATGAACGATGAAAACTCCCTGAGGGCGCTCATATCCCCACAAAGATGGATGGTGATGCATATGACCCAATGCATATGACCTGCAAGCTGCCCAGGAATGGAGTTGATGCCGCAAATGATCCGGCAGATTCCACTAGACGCTAGTGGTGGGTACTGACCCCCCAACAGATTTCAGAGTAGTTAGCATGCTCGGGCGTGGGGATAAGGGTGCCCTAAAATACTGAGGACAAACACACACACACACACACACACACACACGCGCGCGCGCACGCACACGTAGCCAGTTCCCTCCCTCCCCCTCCCCCGTCCCAATGAGGATATTCAGTTTTCCGACACCCTTCGTTTTCCCCTTCCTGGAGCCCTTCCTGCCTTATCCTACCAGTTAACAACCCCCCGCCCCACCCCTTACTCCTCCTCCTCGCCCGCATCACCGAAGGAAGTGTCCTTCCAAGCCTCCCACCCTCCTGTCACCGCCGGACCCACCTGCATGACATCCGCGACGAACAGCAGCCGCTGCCGGCCGTTGAGGCACCGCTTCGTCAGCGTGTTGTCCAGGCACATATGCGTGCCCACCAACCCATCCTCCAGCAGTGCATTGGGGCCGCTCCGCTACAGGGAGGGTTGAGACACGAGTGCAATGCAAGGAACGGGGCGATACATTAGGAAGGGACAGAACCACCGCCTGTTTGCGCGTGTCGGTGCTTGGCGGTGATATATATGCGTGTGTTGGTACATATGTCGTCAGCGGTGTGTGCGTGTGCATGTCTGTGTGTGTATATATATGTGTATACATGTATATGGCAGCCCCTCATGTCACGTACGTGTCTTATACTCACACACAAGTTAACATGACGCCGTACACAGATATTCACACAACGGTAGACCTTATATATACATTTTAAAGTTGCACATATATACACACACACACACACATATATATATATATACAACGGGAGGGCGGGCCGTGAGGGTGTGCAAATTAAAAATGTGTTTATAAGGTTTACTGTTGTGTGAATATCTGTGTACGGCGTCATGTTAACTTGTGTGTGAGTATAAGACACGTACGTGACATGAGGGGCTGCCGAATCATCAGTCCACTCTATGCAGTGCACCATGCGGGCTTGTTGGCTCCCCAGCCGCGAGTGAAACGATCTTTACGACAAGTACGAGCTGATACGTTGATAGGGACTCACGGCTAAGGAGCTCGACAATCCGGAGCGCATGGAGTTGCGGTCGTCGACGAGCGCGGTTACCGGCACCTTGCAGTACACCGTTGCCGTCTCCGCCTCTGCGGAAAGAAAAAAACACAGAAAAACCGCCAAACAGACAGACGGACAAGCACAGACAGGATGACAGATAGACAGACAGACACCCGGACATCTACGACGGCAGAAATATCTTATCCTAGTCATACTAGCAGGCAGTGCGATGCAGTGTGTGTGGGGGGGGGTTGGGGGGAGATCTTGGCAAGGACGTCAAGGTGCGGGTTAGGTAGCGGGGTGGACGCAGGACGCTGAGCGGCGGAATCAGTCTCTCATCGATCACCCTCTGATGTGCCCTCCCAGCTCCCACAGCACAACGTTTTGACAGCACTGAGCGCACATGCTCGTGACAAGGTTCCATGAAGTCATGTTTTTCGATATCCAGGTCATGCATGGCCTGAACAGTCAACTCTGATCAATCATAACCAGTCCCCGCCTGCACTGCTGCTGGATGGTGCGACCCACAGCAGAAGGCACACTCCGTGTGAGGGCGCCTCTGCCCGGTGGCCGCGTGTCTACCACCCCCATCCCCATACCCCTACCCTCACCCCCCAACCCCAACCCCGCCACTACCACCACCCCCGTCATCGCCGCCACCACCACCACCACCACCACCACCACCATCCATCCATCCGCGCCCAGGAACCCCTTTTGGCCCGTTGTCTGTTGTTTTCATTTAGCACCACCAATTGCTCGCCGGGCCACTGTGTTCCATTTCTTCACGGCTGTGGCTTTTGGTCCGCACTCCTCAGCCTAATACCCGCATAGCCCTTTACGCGCAACCCGCAGTTCCCACCACCCCCACCACCTTCCCCCCTGCTTAGTGCTTACCCTGCCCCAGAACCACCAGCCGTGCCTCCACGTCCTCACGGTGACACCACTCAAAGATCTCCCCCAGATCAGTCGTCACTGCGTAGGCTAGAGCGCTCAGGGAAGCCGCATCCACCAGCTTTTCGACAATGGACAGTTTCCGGACCAGGCACGTCTCGGAGACGTACAGACCCAGCAACGGAGCCAACATCGTAAGCCAACTGCGCGCGGACGGGGAGTTGAGGAGGGCTAGGTGATCGGAGGGAAGGCGGACGGGGACTCGACCCCGAGTTGGGGGTTGTTGGGGGTTGGGACTGAAAACAGCGGAACTGGAAGTTTGAGGGGTTTAAGCGCCTTGGGTTTGGGTTAGGGTTGGGGTCGAATCGGGTTAGGTTGGGGTTATGTAAGCAACAGCATAGGTTGGGGTCGGGGCGAGGTACGGAAGCAAAGAGGCGAAAGTGTTTAAGCCCCATCCCCCACCCCCCGTCGGGATGATGGGCTTAAAATCATGTATCAAGCCCGACCCATGTCCATACCTTTGCTGCAAAGTCCATGCCAGCTGGTCCGTATGTCCCAATAGAAGAGCCCCAGGGCACTTCGGGCCGCCACATAGGGGCAGTACAGCTAGTGCCGTACAGGCTCCTCGGCTGCCGGTTAACAAGTGAAAGTCCGCGTACGACTCACGACAGAGAGAGTCCCACAACTCATCACCGGCCTGTGGACACGGGGAGTTGACCGTGAATATGTGATATATGTATGTACGTGTATATGTCTCAGTCATAGTAAATCACAAGGGTGTGGTGTGGGCCGGTGGCATCCCGCATGACCATACATACCTTGACGCATACCGTCTCCTGGTTAGCGGTTGCGCTGGTGGTGAATCCAAGCGTTTCGGCTGGTAGCAGATCCGGGTGTTGGAGGACCAATTCATTCAGGACCGACCCCGAATTGCATGTAAGCTTGCAGCTCAGACCTGTGCTTGTATATAAGACGATGCTGACAACGATAGGAAGGGACGAAGCGCGCTATAAGAAACAGGCTGCGAAACGTGTGAATTATTAATGCTTCATTTTATGCGGCCATTTGTAAAGCTCACAAAAAATGCTATGTTAGGTGTCCTCGCGTGCGGCATTCAAGACCACCATGCACGGGCATTACTTCCACACCTGCATGTCTTAATACCGAATGTGGAGCAGATGAGGTCGGTACATTTGTAGAGAATCACCCATGCGTCCTTTGGCTTAGCTCCGCTTGCGGCCTCGTTTATTAGCTGAGCCGTTCATACCGGGACGGTTGGGAAAGAATCCCGTCCAACAACAGGAATTGCTTCAGTAAATAAGTACGATGTGCAAAATATGTTGACATTCTGGGACCTTGGCTCATACCTTCGTTAATCCCAAGGCGAATGCAGTCTCCTGCAGACTAGGACCGGTGCTCTTCAATTCCACTTGATCTTTGCTAGTTGTCGGCTCCTGCTTCTTTACCGATGCTGATGCCTGTTCGTCCGCGCGGGCGGCGCTACTTGCACAGCCCATTACTTCACAGCCGGGCTTTCCACATCACGCCCTCGGGCTGCTTCAAAAATACATTTCAACGCATTTTCGCGACTTAATTAGAAGTTTGTTTCGCAATCAGAGAGTGAGCCTCATTGGTAAGTTCAAGTCAGACGTTTCGGCGGGGTACGAGGTCGCGACCGTAAGTAAGGAGCTCAAGTCTTTCAAGTGCAAAACGTGATGCGAATGTAATTTGCCACCGCCAATGTTGCAGCCGAAGAACGGTTGCCGAGCGCACATGCGTGCTAACTGGCAGATCGTACAAACCGCAGGAAACAATGCAGTTTTGGAAGGCAGAAAATTATCTATGTAGCTCATCATTCTTCAGTGGCGTGCAAGGAACTCCACCGTGCACGGGCTGGTAATTTGAGTTAACCGTCACCGTACTTCCACATCTTTTTTTATAAAGCTGTTTCCTTACACTCGATATAGTGAAAGTAACGATAACTTCTTCCTCTACCGTAATTGCATAGATGGTGCTATCTGAAAAGGCCCGCGGCGCTCCTGGTCGTGTAGGGCACCCGTTTGAACGCAATTGATATACGATTTAAATTTGAGCGTAGCGCTAGTCGCCCGCTGTAAATATAATCTTTCAATCGCAAGGATGGAATCCAGAGGAGTGGAGAAGATCATGGAAATTATTGTTTCCCAGTGGACTCCAGACTGCTCCAGAACACAGCCGTAGCGCGCCACCGGATAGATAGTCTGCCGCTGCAAGGCGGACAGGCTGGAAACGTATAAACCACCGAAGCTGAAATCACCAACAAACAAACGAAGCCCAGGAAGAGCTTGGCACAGACTAACACAGACTTTAGCAGGTGGAATCAGCGCCAAATAGCTCCCTTATCATGGAGTCCAATCACCACTCAGCACTCAGGGGTACTACCATTCCCTCCAGTGGTGGCAAATTACCAATTTTTTACAGCGTGGGTTGGCCAAGTACGTGGATGTGTAAGCTTTATCGCCACGCAACCGGAGCATCTGATACGAGTAGCTCGGTGTCTCTTATCGCCTGTGCACACTGGTGCACATATACGTCTCAACTTTGCATAACCCGGACAAACCGTTAGCTTGTTACGTGACCGGAATGAGGTATGATACCACAAGCTGTCTTCATTTCGTAATCAGGATACCAGTAACACTACCAGTAGCAGCACCACTACCCGTCACTACCAGGACCTATACCCAAGGTTACCCGCGCTTACCGGTAGGGCTATTCCTTCTGGCCCCTACGGTCTGCTACTCCTCCAGAGTTTTCCCGTCTAAATTTTATCCAGGTCATTATTTCACACGTGAGGCTGATCGATCACGATCGATGCCACGCGGGCGCAGCCTGGGACAGGACCTTACAGGACAGGCAGGTCAAGTAACTGGCCGCGCGTTGCTAGCTATTGTCCCACCTTGGCAGGATGGTCTTGACATCATGTCGTCCTTCGAAATGAAGGAACGGTTTTCAGCAGAAGCTGCCTTCCAGCATCGCGCTTCAGTTTATTTCATATATGATCAATACCAAACCTTGTAATATAAGTACGGGGATTCGACATCACAAAACACCACCTGTCGCTGGCCTTCCCAGCTGAAGCACACTACAGGTCTGGGTGGATCGTTCTTCACGTATGGGCGTAGATCGATATCTGCATCTGCCTGCTTCAAGAAAGCTGCGCGGCGCTGAACCATGTGTTCAGTGCACAGGGACCAAGAAGGCCAAGAAGCCTATGAGTGTAAGAAGAGCGGGCAAAACACAGTCCCGTATATCTCGTCCCATGTCCGCCTGCCACTGCCCCCAAACATCATATTCAACATCGAATTTCCGGTCAGTGACAAACAAACGTCACAACATAAGTCTAAGACGAGGTGACAGCTGGAGAACCAGCTTTTCAAGTCCCATGCTTTTATGCCGTTAGGTCTTGCCCTCAGGGGCGCATCAAAATCGACAGTCAGGAGCACTTCCTCTTTCCTGACACGAGCCCCCTCCCAACTCCTAATCCTTCTCTCGCACTGCAACGAGCCGACCGGTCACCGGTCACCCGTAGGAACGTAGAATGCATGTCCCATGTCCGAAATTTCCCCAGTATGAGTGTGCCCTTGCATTCACACACACATTCTCTCCTGATCTCCACCCCCGTAAATTTGTGAGTTAGCGCTTCCCACCAGTTAGTTCCATGGTGGGAACTCACTTGCGGCGGTGAAACAAACGGTCTCCGAAACCGCGTCTGTGCAGGATATTACAGTAATGGATGCAAAAATGTCGTATACTAATTAGGATTGCATCATTTTTGCCAGCCGCCCTGTATCCAGCTACGGTTTGAATCCTTTCTGAGTGCAGGGAAATCCAACTCAGGTTCCCAACTTCCATTTTTATTCACATCCCGAAAGTCCAGGACCCCTCTCCAAACCCAGCACCTACCACGCCACACACTTCGCAAAGCAAATGAGTAAAGAACGTCAATCCCCAAAAGAAGCACAAGCCTCCATCCAGCATTCCCCCCACACCCGCGCGCGAGTTCACTGCCAGCTATGGCTTCGGCTCCAGCTGCCGCGCACTCCCTCAGTACGGCGCGTAGAACCGGCCCCGGCCCCGGCCACGTGGTGGGTACCTGCATTACCGTACGGCATTACGCTGTTGCCACATTGCGCGTGGAACGTAGTGGAGCGCATATGCATGCATTCATCCAACCATGCTGAAAATGTATGATAAGTGCCCCACAGACATACACACGCACATAATTTACAGCGCACGGCTCAAGCAGAACGCACTCCAGCATACGTACATGCACCCGAAGCCAATGAAACCAGTATGCCATTATCAAGATCCCGAGAGCCCCCAAGCTGAACCTACCCGGGTGGTGGCCCGCCGTAATAGCCCCCACGACCGCGGAACGGCGGAGGGTAGTAACCGCCTCGGCCGCCATAATATGGCGGTGGGTAGTAGCCGGCAGGCGAACCTCGTCCCCGCCCCCGACCACGAGCCGCCTTTAGCCCGGGAACATTGGTGCGCTTTTGCACGACCTAGGTGCGGAAGGTGACGCAGGGCATCAGGGCGAATTTAATCTATGGGGAATTATGTTACGCGCACATAGCCGCCACAAGGAGAGGGAGCCGTGCATGAGGTAGAACGGCGGTACGCGAAGATGCAGTGGGGCAGTGAGACCAACTCTGCCAGACCATGCTGATGCTGTCTTGCTGATACTGGTTAAGAATACCGATTTACGTAATCCTGGAGCAATACCCCCCAGCAACTCTTTTGCAAATTGTTGCTGTTGCTGATCATCATGACTATCATCATCATCATCATCATAATAATAATAATAATAATTCTGTTTGTGGTTTATAACAAAGTGGTTCTGGACGGCAATCCACAACCTCGCGCCAGAGAACCGAGCCAAGTAAGGTCCTAGGCCAACGAGTCAATAAGCCAGATGGCAGAAGCCCACTGTACGCTAGCCACAACGCAGGTCAGCGCAGCAGTCCTTGCTGACGCGGACCCTTTGCAGCATACATAACTTGGCTTAACCACCCGTACGGCGCATACCTTGAGTTGCCTGCCCCGCAGTTCCGAATTATCCAGCAGCACCGCGTTCTGCACCGCGTCCACTTCCAGGAACTCTACGTATGCGTAGCCCTGCAAGTAGTCGGGTGCAGTTCCCGCGAAAGAACGTAGTCGAGGGATGACAAAACAATGGATCCAGGGTAGGTGCCAGGTGTCAGGTGTCGGGCTGGGAGATTTGTGGGCAGTAGAAATACATCGACAGATCCCAAAATCATAGGAACCCATGGTGAGCGTGGTGAGAAGAAGGGAAAACAACGGGCCCACAGATCAAAAGAAGCCGTTCACGGCCATGGAATGGTGTAGCACTTGTTTGCTCATGGCTGAAGTAGCGTATTACCTTAGAGAGCTAAACTTGACTTTCGATCTTCCCTGAAAGCCAAGGATTTGTTCAACATTGCCCCCTCCCCGTATGTCCTTAAAATCATACGCATGTATTCCGCCTAAAGGAGGAGACGTGGTTCTTATTACTGTTGCACCTTGTCGCTGCTTATCACCTTCACGATCACGAGGCAAAAACAGGGCAAACCTGTCACTACCCGTTCTCCAGGGTGCATGGATTATTGGAACACACCTTAGGGTTCCCAAACTTGTCAGTCAAGATGGTGACCCGGTTCACGGTGCCGCATTGCTGTGGGAAGGCGGGTTCATCAGAAAAGAAAGCTCAGCAGGAAGGTGGGTTTGCGAACTGTCGTAGCAGGGATTGTATATGTGCGAAAGGGTGCGGTAAGGGGCTTCACAGGCTTCCCAAGGGATTACACGGGGGCGCTGTTGGCGTGTGACAATGTGCAAAGACGGGAAGGGTTTCCGGGTTCCGTGTTGCGTTACCGGCTCTTACCGGCTCTGTTACCGGCTCTTACCGCGAAGTGCTGCTGCAACTCCTCGGGCGTGCATCCGTAATCAACGTTTCCGACATATATAGATCGCGAGTCAATCTCCGCCTTTTCCAGGTCTGCAGCTGCTGCTGCTGCAGCTGCTGCAGCGCCGCTGGCGGCTCCCGAAGTCCCGGCCGCTGTCCCGTCAGGCGCGACACCCTGATATGAAATTACCAATATGTCACAACATATTTGATTGGTATTGTCCTTCGCTGCAGACTTACTGCCAGCGCCTTAACTCGTGCAGCCTCCTCCTCCATGTCTTTCAATTTGCGTTTCAAGGCATCAAGCTCCTGTTCTTGTTCATCAAGACCCTGTAAGTTAAAAATGCAGATCAAATCCGTATGTGAAGTCCGTGACCGAACCTCGGGGAGAGCTGGCAACTCACTTCACCGCCCTGCTCGAGATCGTCGCCACCTTCGCCCTCACCCAGGTCCTCGCCCTCACCCAGGTCCTCATTATAGAGCTCTTCGTCAGCCATTTCCGCAGCACCCGACTGCTGCTTAATTGTCAATAACAAGGTAACCAACGAAGTTCAACTCAAGGAGCCGTCGCACAATAGGCCTATTAGCGTATGGTGTGCAATTTTGCTTTCTCATCGACTAGTCTTGAACTGTCAAGATGACTTAGAACCAAGAAGAAATTGGCAGGGTGCACGACTGTTTTTCTGTTAGAATTACAGCAGTAGCTTGGATGGCGTTTGCCATTGTTTAAGAAGTGCGCAATGAATGCCAAGATTTGGCCTCTGGAGAAGCAGCGATTTGTCTGGGGACAGCCGGTCACAGTTGGGTCAAGACAACTTGTGTCAGCGCACGCTTGCTTTGCAAAAACGACTTAACAGCTTCATCTTTGTAAACACCTGTTACATCGCCGAAATCACCTAAACGCTCTTGTAAACGACTGCGCAACAAGTCCCGCGGGCCAACATCCAGTTGGCGAGATACCAAATCCAGCACGCCGTATAGCCGGTCATCAACACCTTCTAGAGTGACAGTCAAGTTAACGAGGGCGTCCTCAGGGGCAGCTTCTACGATGGTGCGGACGGTGGCCTCGGTAATTCTTTCGGCTTCCTCTTGCTCGCGAAAGCCTACGTTAGAATAGCAAAGGAGAAATAACAAAGGATAACAATTATCAGACATTAGGGCAGGCGGAAGCTGTTCACTAATGTGGTATGGGAAAACCTGCCGAACCTGTGGATGTTGCCATGCCCCCTTCTCGAGTACAAGGCGGACCCCACTTCGCGGGAAAAAGTTCGGAAGGATCAACTATCAGCTCCAGACCGATGCACATTCTATGGTGAATCAGGATGTCAATTTCGGGCAGGGGATAGCCAGGGCCAGAACGAACAGCCAACCCATACTAGAACCGCGGGCTTGCGTGCAGGCAAGCCATGTGTGGGTGGCACAGAGCTGGGTCCGGTCGCGAATGGCACGGAAAATGGCGAAAGCCGGTCGCGACTTCATCACTTGGGCAGTTTGGGCCGTTTATACACGAAGTTCATACACAAGGGAGTTAACACACAAGGCCTGAAAGGCCGATATCGGAGACAGCCGAGGACAGGGATAGGGTGTGTTGAGGGGGTTATAGCACGGATGCGTTGAGGCTTTAAAGATCATAATAATCCACTATACTATCAAGACATGCAATGGATGAAGTTACATGAGTTCATACATGAGTTCATACACGAGGGTGTGTGACCTCCCGCCAATATGCCAATACGTCATGTAAGGCGACGAACTCAAGGCGACGAGTTAGAGAAGAATCAGAGTTAGTTACAGAACATTCTGACAATTCTGAGGCAGTAAAAAGAACGTCAGTGTTGCAAGTCCCACATCTTAATTTCCAGTGTAGCTAGCGGTTCCATCCCCAAACTTCACCTGGCTCTTGTTGTCCCCCGTGCAGTTGCCGAGACGCCGTCATCGCCGTAAAGCACCAGCGCACCGCCTCTTCTGCATCCCGGAAAACCGTCAAGGAATCTCCTGGACTAATAGCACCTGCGCCTGCACTGGCATCCCCGCTGATGCTAGCAAAGGCGTGAGCATCGGCACTGACACCAGCATTGGCATTGGGGGAACTGCTGCCATTGATATTGGACTTGGCCCTGGCGCCAGGGCTAGTGTTGTCCTCATCCCCGCCAATTGCGGCAGCTCCACCACTGGCGCCGCGCACACTAACACCCGTCGAATTGCCTGTCTTCGGCACGAACCCGAACAGCAACAGGAAGGCCTCAGAGGGCCAACGGCCGTAACTGATCGTCACCTCCTCACCACACCTGCGCCATGGCATAAGGGCAAGGTGAAGGAACAAGGCAAATCCGGATTACAGTCCAGAAGCGAAATGATGATGAAGCCTGTGGAAAGATCTTGTCAAAAGATTCATAATTAGACAATACAGGGCGGCATATTGGCGAGGGAGCTTCAACTTTGAAAATACTGACCCCTCCCGGCCCCCATTTCCAGCTAGACGGGTTGCATTTTTACAGCTTTTGATGGTGAAGCATGCACTCCGCCCCAGGACTGGGTTTCTGTGGCCCGTGGGTCAATCATTTTCCGCCAACACGATTATTGGTATCCAAGGTGCAACAGTGGGCTTTGCTTCACTCGTGCCCACTACCTGGCAGTCCCTACCTTCCCCAGAATTTCGAAACACCCTCATTCATTCACCCACGCTGACTTCTCCAGTTTCACTTCTGTCGTCCCTTAAAAAGGGTTCTGGGTTCAGACTTTCATGATTCGAAGTTACTTCCTGCACGTGCTCTTGAGCGGATCAGATGCTGGTAGAGCTGACCAGAAAGCTGAGACGTCAGAAGTCATCAGCATAGAATGAAAAGAGGGGTCTTCTTCACTGTCTCCAAAGTCACCAAAAGCTTTTTAGCTTATATTATGAAAGCACCATGCTCTTACAAATAGCGCAAGTCTTAGCTCACACTTCAGGGTCCTGGGAAATGCTAGTATTGGTTGCTACAGCTCAGGCCGTAGTAGCCTGAGACTCCATGATGTTGCGGATGCAACCCCCAAAAGATAACCAGCTTAATATCCCTTGGCAATTAATTGGCGACGATAAAGTCTTAGGACGGGTATGGCCCGCCAAGCACAGGCTTTCAGGACAGAGTTCCGTCTTATGTCTATATTTGTATGGCTCTGCCTGCCTGCCTCCCCTCCAGGGTGTTCTTCTATACCCTGGGTCTCGGGCTGAAACGACTTCTGTTAGCGGTTTCTAAATTCTTTGGCATATCCCCAGAGTGACCAACAGGTTCAGTGGGTCAGGAGGTTACTATCACTCGTCATACTGGAAAGATGAATTACCGTTCGAAGCCGTACTTATCATTTTCATTTATACCTATACGTCCGTTACATTCAGTAGTATGCTTATCGCATGACTTCGGAGTTATTATTTCGTCCTACGATGTGCACGGGCATTGAACGGAAATAACTGTCTCCGTCCATACGGAACTTCTCCATGATAACACTATGTCGCGCATTTCTTTCTGAGTTCAAACCAAATGTTCCCGTCACAGCTTATTAAATCATCCAATTTAGAAACGGCTATGCTACGACACACATACAGGCCCCGTAGTGGATTTCGCAGCTGCAGTCCCCTGTGCTCTCAGTCAACTATGTTCTTTTCGTCAACACCACTGCTGAGTATGAAACTACTAATACGGAAGTACTAAATTAGTTACTATCCATTTGATAAGTAGGAGTTACTTTTCTAAGGAATACCGGTCAGAGTGAATGCCGGCGGCGAAAATAACTCACCGGATTCCAGCTTCGCAGGCCACAAGATTGAAGCGGCTGGGCTCCGGCGGCGGCGGCTCCGCCACCTCCGCCAGCGCATCGTAGCCCTGGCAGGCCCCCGGGCTGTGTTGCAGTCGGACCTCCGCGTTCGGCTGCGGGCTGTGGTTAGCCAAGTCCACTCCCGGAACGCACATGTGGAGGCTGCTGGAGGGTTCGAAAAAACAACGGCTGTGGAAGATCTGCGCGGCACGGCAGCATGGACGGTGGCGACGTGGTAAGGTGGGCGGTGGCAGCATGGATAGTGGCGGATGGCTGCTGTGGTTAATAGTGAAGATCTGGATACTTGAATTCTTGGAGCGCGTGAAATCATGAAATCGTGCCAAGAGCAAAGGAAGTCGCGGGTGCATGCGTGCAACTCCTGAGTGCTCTGTGACGTGCTTTGTTTGGCTTTTTCACCAACCCCATCTCTCTCGCTCTCGCGTTCTCTCACCTGCACAGCCCAAAGGAAGTCCTGCCATCCGCAACCCATCTCCTCAAGCTCCGGCTGGAGAACCTAATGGGGAGGAGGTAGGAGATAGGTAGGAAGAGATCAGGAAAGGGCCAGAGAAAAAAGACGGCGGGAGGGAGCACGTAGCGAAAGGTAAGACGAGCAACCCGCACAAAGTGATGGGATAAAGACCCCAAACAACGTCGGAAAACAGCCGAGCCATGAAGTTGAAGTAACCCACGACTAGGCCATTAAGTGCGGCCGGGGGCTTGGGTGGCTCGGAGGGGTTTTGGGGGCCACCCGGGTTCTTCGGGGAGTCGGGCGACAGGTAGGAAAATAGGAGGTGCGACGAACCCGCAGGCACAACAGGCGCATGCAACGGCAACGGGTGCAGCTGGACCTGGCTGGGCGTGCCTGGCTAGCTCTCATGGCCCAAGGTGACATGACTGGCCTGGGGGACAATAAGAGGATAGTGGGAGGTAAACCTGAGAGGACGGAGCAATCGATGGCGAGTCTCGTCCTGTCTCGTCTGCACCTCAGCGCCGGACGGCAGCAACACACACAAACAGGTGCGCACGCGTACATTCACCCATGCGCCTTGCCGTTACCTCGTAACAGTCCCGCACGCACTGCTGCATGAGCTGGACCTCCTCCATCACGTATGGACATCTTAGCTGCCGTACTTCCTCGTCGTCGTACTCCAAAGGCGTCCGTACGGAAATTGGCAGCGCCGCAATCCAGGGGCCCCAGCCCGCCTCGCCCATCACCTCGGGACCCGTTGAGTCGCCAAAGGCTTGGGAACTTTGAATTCCTCCATCACCGGAACCTTGTGAAGCTTCGTGCTGCTTCTGCTGCTGTTGCGCAGAGAGGTTTTTGGCCCGAAGCAACCGTACGGCCATGTCAGCTGACCAATGAAGCTCCGAATTCGGCTGAAAGGAGGGAGGCGGGGCAATTATCGGGTTTCAGAACATCTATTCGGAGAAATATGGGTGACCCTGTACATTGCCTGCCTGCCTGCCTATCTATCTGCCTATCTATCCATCTATCTATCTACCTGTCTGTCCATTTATCTATCTGTCAACGTGTCTGTCTGTCTGTCTGTCTGATTGTCTATCTGTCTGTGCCACATGTGCTGTGGCCCGGAATCCCACCTGACTTGTAAAAACTCTAGTCAACGGCACACTGAGAAGTGTCTCCCCAGGTGACACGTCAGCCGTCGCTACGATGCCGCGGCCGCGACCGGGCCCCAGATCTCGTGCTGCCACGCGCAGCTGAAGAACCGCGCTGCCCCCATTCGCGAGGATCTCATTATCTGGGTCGACGCTGATTGCAGTAGAAGTGGAGTCAAAAGCGGAGGCTGAAGTGGATCTGGCTGATGCTGAAAGGGGCCGGCGATTGTCATGGTCGCATTCAGGTCCAGGCCAGCCGCTGCAAGCCCACTGTAGAAGCGCCGCAGCAGGCGTAGCAGCAGAAAAAGGTGGTGTCTGGACATGGCTGATGTGGGTTAAGGAGCTTGGAGGAAGAAAATTTTGCGTGGATTAGCAGAAGTACCGCGAACAATAGGTTAAAGTGCTTGCTTTGCTTGCCATTCAGGGTTGCGATTGCAGTTGCGGTTGCAGGTACGCTGAGTTCGGCCTGAGAGAGAATCAAATATAACAGCCAAATGCTTGCCTGGAGGGGGCACCGACTTCAGCCACAGCTGTGCAGGGCCGCACCGAAGCCGCGCGAGCGGGGATTCGCCAGGCGGGTGTAAGGAAGCGGCGGAAACATGATCTACTGGAGCAGCGATGCATATCTATTGAGAAGTTTACATTACTCATATTTAATATTATTGACCTTGTAGTAATAGCCTCCTGAAGAAAGAGCTCACTGGGGGCGCAAGTGGATTACTTCACCGTTACACATGGATTAACATGTTCAAAAGTAATCAAAATGATATTATCAAAAAGCGATGTAAATTGCGTTACGACCCGAACTGTCCTGGTCAGGAACGCGAGTTGGACGATTCGCCGTACGAACGTGCTCAAAATGCAGTCCTGTGATTAGTTCTTCGATGTCGCCTCGGTGATACCCTATCCATGATTTTAGATGAATTGTTCTAGTTTAAGTTTATCGCTACTCGTACCTGGTTCATGTGTTGATGTTGAAATGGTGCCGTGAACGTCCGGTGTTCAAACGGCAGTGTTCACTCAACAGAAGGCAATAGAGCATACAAATACTTCCAATAAATACGTAATTTTAAAATAGATAGAATTCTCTCACGACAGGATAGCTGCGCCGTCCCTCGGGCGCAATGACATCAAACCTGACGGGACACGATGGAGACGGCCGGGTGAGTTAAATTTCCTAGGCACGCCAAAACACTGGACCGTTGGAAGTGACTGGGTGGATGCCTGCAGCCGGATCCCGCAAAGTACCGGGAAACACGCCACACGCGTCTAGTACCCATGGCTTTGCGTGGTTGTGAGATTGTGCCGCCTGAGCTGGGCCTAACCCAGATCCTTTGATTGGAATGAGTTGAAGGTTCTGGTACCGGAACTGGAAATTATGCTGTGTGCAGTGTTCGCCTGTCGATGGTCGCGCGACATGTCCGTCGTGCGGCATGGACTCCACCTGCTTGCCGCGTCTGGACGTGCCTTCAAAACTTTAAGTGTTGCAATGACTTGCGTTAAACCTCTTATCTGTTCCACGTAGGAATTTGCATCGCCTGATGAACTTTGGGCAGTTGAAGCGGACACAGATGGCGGACACAACAGCTGGTACGTACGGCACACATACTACGTGCCATCACGCCCTCACGAGCAACAAAGATAACCATAATGGAGACAAAAATTATCATCCAAAGGTGTTTCTTCTCTTGAAGATGCTGACCATTAAATTGTTGGCATCATTAGTTGTATTGGTTATTCATAGCCGCCGGCTGTCGTACTCTCATACCTCGATTATCCTTGGGACTGATGAATCTTGCTATGAACCTTGCCTATATAGGTACCGGAAAGCCGTGTCGTATTGGGACCAGCAAGAGCCCTCGTACAATGGCGTCCTGGGCGGCTTTGGCTACACATCGGATCTAGACGTACGGGACAGTCGGGCACTACTGCTCAAGGTACATACTGTAGTAGGGGCTGTGATAGCGAGGCCAGTTCGCCTATTGTACTCCTCTCTTGACGAATATCACGTACGACCTTGTCACCTTTGTTCACTTACCTGAACCTTTTGACCCAACTTTTGTCCGTTTCTGGGCCATCTTTTATCTGGACGACGCTTGTCTGCTGCCCTCTTCATTGTTTTGCCATTGACCCACATCGGCGGCCCGTGGGTTATTACTTACACCTACGGATCCGTTGCAGTTTCATCCATGCCTAATAGGTGGAGGTAGGAAGTAAGTAGCTGTTTTCTTGCTCTTCAACTTTAGACGTTCGTCTTGGCCCCTGGATAGCCCTTAAACCCTCACCCCTGTCCGCCACTTCTGTCCGCAGTCGATGCGGGTACAGCTCGAGGCCGCGGACAAGGGGACGAGAATGCTAACAGCGTTGGGTGCGTGGGTCACAATGTTGGCGGGTTGTGGGCGGTGAACGATGTAAGGAGGAGGCACCACGCAAGGTGTGGGACTGAGCTCAGTGTTCCATGTACTTTTCACGACGTCTCGCTTGCTAGCCCCTCATCCTGCCATCGCACGCCACCTTGACTCGAATGCGCAGACTGTGGGGCTGGTGTGGGTCGGGTAACTGAGCAGCTATTGCGACATCACTTCAATGTTGTGGACCTTTTGGAGCCCAGTAAACACCTTCTTGACACCGCCGGTAGGTGTGCAGGGTTGTTTGGGAGGTATGTTTTCGGGGCCGTGAGTCCAGAGTGTGCTGCCCAGTGGACCCGTGAAGGGTTATCACAGTTGAATTCCATACATGCAAGAATGCGACGTTGCTCGATGTACCAGGGAGGTTGGTAAAGAAGCCAAACAAATCGCGTCAAAAAGCAGTCAGGGGTCGCACGCACGCATGTCTCGGATTTCGGAGTTCCCGTCTGCGATGAAAAAACTCCTGATTACTTACCACATCGTGTATTGGGGCGGCTGATACCTGAATATTGTGAAGGGAAGAGGTAATGCCCTGTGGCGAGCCTGCGACATAAATGCGTTGTCAAGACGCACAGATGCGGGCAGGATCTGCTGCATCTTGCATACCTTGTTATCTACCTCGCTTCTGACTTATTCCAACCTCGTTCTTTATCGGCATTGCAGCTAAGAACCTCTCTGTCCTGACGGTGCCGCAACCGCGTGGAAAGGCGGGGAACTTCTACTGCGCCGGACTGCAGGTATTACGGCACACAAAGGAAGCAGCAACGTTTCAACATTTCTGCCGCTTACTGGGTCTCGCGGACCCTTTTTGGTTCGTTCGCTTACACAACCTTGTCTTTTTGGGGGGGCACTATAAACACAAGCACACATATACACACATGTGTACCACCCGGCTCAGATTTTCTGACCCATACAGATCAATTTATACCTCCATACCTCCATACACCTAATGGGTGGGCTGTGAGGACATGCTACCGGGATAGAAACTTATGGATTGGCCTTCTTTACGTGCAGGTTTTTGGTTTGCATTTTTATTTATGTCTGTATCGCCCTTGAGACCTTTCTTCGTAAGAAAAAAATAATTAATTTATTCGACTTTCCGGTTCAACTTCACCCCCGCCCCTTCTCCATGGTGACGACACACCCCCATGAGCACGTACGAACAGGAACACACCTTCGAGCCGGGAAGGTGGGCACTGCGTGGGGGCCTACGACACCGGGCCATTGTTGTACTATCAGCACGCTGTCAGTGCTGGTGGCAGATACAGGGTTGTCTTAAAGGCTGATAGGGGTGCGCTTCACAGGCGACTGGATACGGTTGATACGGGGTTTTCAGGATGGAGGTGTAGAAAGCTTGTTTGATGCCTGCGTTTCTTAAGCCTGCATTTGTCGTTATGAATTGTCGTGCGCTTCTTGTTTTGCGCAGGTACGATGCCATTTGGATCCAGTGGTGCCTTCTCTACCTGACCGATGGTGGGTTGCTGTTTTGGGGAGAGCGGCCTGTGGCTGTGGCTGCAACCGCTTTCTATATTTCTCGGAGTCTTTATCCTTAGTTTCGGCACCTAGTCGACCTGCCGTGAAGCAACTATGTCGATCCTTTCCTGATCAGTTCAGTTGTTTCTCATGCGGCAACTAACTGTACTAATAGTTGTAAACGGTTACTTTGTTGCTAGTTATAACAAGCTATCAGTAACAGTGGTACATACAATGCACAGTGGTACCTCGCCCTCCGAATGCCGCTCTATGTAATGGAGACAGAAAATTGGGGCAATGGTTGGCATCCGCGTATGCATATGCAATTTGTGCGTTTTGTTCCTGTTTTGTGGCTCCCCTGCCCTGAGGCCTATACTGTGCTGCTGCCGTTGTCTTCTTTTTCTCCACCCGGCCCCCTCCTCCAAACCCCCAGCTGACTTCGTGTCCCTATTTCAACGGGCTGCGACGGGTCTGAAGCCTGATGGCCTAATCTTCGTCAAAGAGAACATCTGCAAGTAAGAGCGGCTGATTTTGTCAGTCGCATACATGGGTACATACAGAAACCCGAACGCCAAAACAATCTTGCATCTGGGCCCAGACATAGACAGACCGTCGCGCTCTTGTACCCATAGTGTAAACCCGAATGCTATGCAGTCAGGCGCTCCAGACTCAAACCCTTAGCCCATCCCGCCGGCTGCTGCTGCTGCCTCCTCGGTCTCGGCCTCGGACGCGTCCCTTCCAGGGAAGGCTTCGTAGTGGACAAGGAGGACTCGTCACTCACGCGGTCCAACACCTACATGTTGGAGCTCTTCCAGCGTGCTGGCGTGCAGGTGCTTTAAGCAACATTAACTTGAAATAATACACGTTACTTTGAATGCCTAGCATAGCGACAAAACAGCAACAAAGACGAATTCTAGCACAGTAGGACATATTGACGGTTTTTCACAGTTTCTTCTGGTGACTTCGACACAAGCATGTGCGTGGCGTAGGAGACGCTGGGGCCATTCACAGGAAGTCCCGAGCCACATCAGAGCAGGACTATAACTCTAGAAGGTACATTGACACCTAATAGCTGATAGCTTTAATATTAGTATTTCCCGCTGGCCACATGCGCAGGTGTTGTACAATGTGAAACAGCGCAACTGGCCCAAGGAGCTGTTTGAAGTCCGCATGTATGTCCTCAAGCCGCGACAGCAGCAAACTCAACAGCAAGAACAGCAGAAGCAATAGGACACGATAGCGGAAAAGTCATACGATGTTACATGCAGGGCATGAGATTAATGTTTAAATCTGCAGCTTCCTTGATTGTGGTTTATGCCCTTAATGGGGGGATAAGCTTGTGGGTTCTGTGTCGATGACACTATTTTTCCGGACAGTTCCATAGGCAACGTCCCATGAAGAAAATGGGGTGATAGGAAGTCGTGATGGAGGGTGGGATTTGTACGCTTCTATGTGGCTTGGCGGCGTGAAGCAATAACGGGCAGCTTGCGGCTTTCCGCCGGGAATGATGCGTGGTGGCACAAGGTCGACATAAATTTGTGCGGCAGTACAATGATCCTAGCCGACATCAAACAAACAGCCTCGAGTGTTGGTTTGCCATGTTGGTTTCAGTGCACATGCAATGGCATCACATGCCCTATGTGCTCGTGAATCTCATGAGCTGCACAGCCAATATTGATTTTAAGGGTAGTAAGCATGTGAACGCCGTGACTTTCATTTCCATTGATTGCACGGCTTTTGCTTGATGACCAGGAGCCCCGGCCCTTTGGTGATATCTCGGATTGAGCATGGTGATAGGTGGTGTTGAAAAACACCGGTTAGATACCAATGGGTATCGGGAAAACAGATAGACTGCGAGCCATCCTGAATCAGCAGCTCAGACCTTTACGCCTTCTTGGCAGCCTTGGGCTTCGCAGCCTTCGGCTTCGTGGCCTTCTTGGGCGCTGGCTTGGCCTTGGGAGCCGCCTTAACCTTCGGAGCTGCCTTGGGCTTCGGTGCCGCGGCCTTCTTGGGCGCGGCAGCCTTCTTGGGCGCCACCTTCTTTGCAACAGTCGGCTTTTTGGCAGCTGCCGGCTTCTTCACGACCTTCTTCACAGCCTTGGGCTTCGCCGCCTTTTTCTCTGCCTTCGGCTTCACCACCTTCTTCTCCGTCTTCGGCTTGACGGCCTTCTTCTCGGCCTTGGGCTTAGCGGCCTTCTTGTCCGCCTTGGGCTTGACGGCCTTCTTCTCGCCCCCCTTCTTAGGAGCCTACATGAACAACATTTAAAGTGAGCCGTGGGGAAGGATGATGTTATAGCCTGCTTGGTAGTTAATCAAATGCAATGAGAGAACTCAAGTGAACACGCAACCGGGGGGAATGGGGAACAGCGACGGGACATAGAGTGCAAGGGAGGCAATGCATTCCCCCATATCAAAGCGAGGTGTGAACTCATCATACGGTTCAGAATACGACGGAGGGAGGGGTAGGGTATGGTGAAGCGGTAATAGCACACCTTGGCTTTCTTTGGTGCGGCAGCCTTCTTCGGGGCCGCAGTCTTCTTTGGCGTCGCCTTGGGTTTCGCCGCAGCCTTGGCCTTGCTCTTCTGGGCCTATTGCGACGCGAAAGTAGGCAAAGTACGTTTAGTCTCAATGTCTAGCTATAGTACTGATTGGTCAAAATGCAAAGTCGGGTACGCAGGCGGAAAGGCGTACCTCAGACAACTTGAAGCTATTCTTGACCTTGACGAGCTTGCCGTTCTTGACGAAGGTCTTCAAGGCCATCGATAGCGTCTTGGGGAAGTTCTTGTCGTGAATGTCCTGCAGGAAGTCGTTCTCACAGAGCTCAGCGCCCGCCAGCAATGCGTAAATGGCGAGCCCGGAGGCTCCCGACTTTAAGGCCAGCGACGCGGACGACACCGAAATGCACACTCGACAGTATGATATAGTAAAGAAATTTTAAAATAGAGTTCAGAACGCGTCGCGGCACACACCTTCCCGTATTTCGCCTCAATGAACTTCTTCAGAGCAGGAAGGGAGGACCCATCGCGTTCCTTCAGGCTAAGGATGGCGTCCGTAACCATCTCAATATATGGCGGGTGGGTGGGAGCCGCCTTGGGCTTCTTCTCAGTCTTGACCTTAGGGGCCTTAACCTCAGGAGCGTCGCTTGCCATGGTAAGGGAAGTGGAAGAGTTACAAAGTGTGCCTGGAGAGTAGAGTTATATCAAAAGAAAGTAGATGCCGTCCGTTGCAATTTTGCGCGTAGAATGCGCGGAAGTTGGCGTTTTATTTGTGTTGACTGGACGCAGTGACCGTTGGTGCCCCGGTGACCCGCTGACCCGCTGTACGGATTCGTTGGGACGATCTGTCATCTCCCCGTCGAAGCGCCGTCACGCCAGCTCAGGTGCACGCGTCGGTTGGGTGACCCGATTTCCGAAAAAATCATTGAAAATGAAGCTGTTAACTGTATTCGCGCACGGACGAAAGGTTGGTCGGCAACACGACCTTTCATAATCGCCAGCTAGGAAAGCCTGAGATCCCACAAATAAGCATGAATTCCCAACATTACAAAAATTTACAATTTTTAGAGACTGTAAAAAAATTACATGTGGCAATATCAGAAGTCTTCCACCTGCAGTATTGTTGTCGTCATGTTGTTGTCCACACCCCGCATGTCAGTGTCGGAAAAGGTCAAAATGTAAATTTCTATTTCCCAAAAACTATTTGCACCCAAAAACACAGTAATATACCGTTCCCCAAAGCGCAGAACCAAAACAAACCTAATTTCAGTCTGTGCGCTTTGCCTTAAAGCTGCTTGCAGTTTCATGGGTTCCCTCAGCTCGTTGCTTAACTGACGCAGACCCGACAGCTGCGGCCGCGCCCTTCCGCGCCGCAGCACCGTGCGTCGCCTCCACCAAACCCCTCAACACCTCCTCCTTTTCGCCATGCTTAGCCTGCAACGCAACCTGCAACTGCCACGCGCGCTGCTGCAGCACCTCATACTGCGCGTTTACCTCCGCAGCCTCTGCCATCGCCTCCGCCGCTTTCTTCCGCATATTCTCCGCTTCAAATTGCGCCTGCCGTAGCCGCTCCTCAATAGCTTCATCATGCCGGATCATGTCCGCGTACCTTGCCTGTGTGAAAAAGCAGACGAGACGGGGTAACAAAGAAATAAACTTACATTCACCTACATGTGCATGCGGGTCTTTTTCGCTTCGAATTCACGTGGTAACTTGAAGATATGAGAGAGAACGAAAAGGAGGAGGTTTCCTTTTTCCCTCATCCTTTCCGCGCCTGGCCGCAGCATACGATTCACGTCATATAATGAAGAACGCCAGGTACGGGAGTCTGGAGGGGTGAAGGCATGAACTCTCCCCCCACACAGTCCCACCCCGCCTCCTCGTCCCGGTGTCGCACCCATTTCTGGCACGCCACACGCCACCAAAACATCCTCCCCCAGGAGTCAATTTCGCAACCTCACCCCCAAACCCCACTTACACCCCCTCGTGGAGCCATGGCCCATATGACCTTCCCCGATTGCGGCCTTCACTCATGCATATACATCTATACGCTTGCGAGCGTGGCGCCACCAGCCCGGTTGCTAGAGCCACATCTACGGTACCATTCTCAGTTTCCATATACGACCGGACACGTTTTGTATAAGGCCCCTTGCTTACCTGCGTCTCCATCATCTGCTGTTCCACCTTCACTGCCGTTTCTCGCGCCGCTGTGGCCGCCGCAACCGCCGCCTCCGCATCCGTCCTCAGCCGTGCAGCCTCCCGCTTCTCCGCCTCCACTGCCGCTTCCAGCTCACTGCACCGCAGCTGCGCCGCCGCTGCCGCTGCCGCCGCAGTGTCGGCCCGCTCCCGAGCCTCTCTCGCGGCGTCCTGGTCACGCAATCCCTCCTCCTCCAGCTCATCTCCCCTCCGTTTGAGGTCGATGCACTTTTGCTGCGCTGTGGCCGCCTGGGCCTCGTAGTGGCGGCGCTGGCTGTGGGCTGAGGCGAGATCGGCCTCGAGCTCGGCGGCACGCTTTTGCGCCCTGAACCGGAAGAGCAGGGGAAGCGGAACGCGATGGGAGAAAAGGGGATTTGGTCCGGAGGGTATGGGTAGAGAGGTGGGTTGATTGAAACGTGAAAAGCTATGGCATGACGACGAGCCGCAGAACGAGATGCAAACTTGCCCTGGAAATGTTGTGGAAAAGTATGAGACATATGCAAAAAGCGAGTGTGTCGTTCCCTTCTGGTAAGCACACATGTATGTATGTTTAAAATACGACCAAACCGCTGAGTTCATGCAATTCTTCGTCCCTACCTTTCCGACTGCCGCTTCGCCGTCTCCGCCACAAGCCTCGCATCCGCCAACTGCTCCACCGCCGAATCTAAATCCCGCCTTAATGCTATCAGCGCTATCTCCGCTGCTGTCGCACGGCGACTGTCGCGCGTCGCAGCCGCGGATGCCACTGCCGCCGCCTTGGCGGCCGCCGCCGCCGCCGCCCGCTGCTCCGCCGCCTCCCGCGCCGCCTCCTCACCCGCGGTCCGGACCTCCACCATTGCGGCCCGTAACGCGGCTAGTTCTTTGTCATCCCTAGCCAGCTGCGCCTTGAGCACCGCTAAGCTCTGGATTGGCTCCTGTGTGTCGTACAAAAATTTGCAATTTGAACAGAATGCACGATATGGTAGGATAAGTTATAGCACAGTACCGCAGCGTTGATGGATCCTCGTGACCCTGGGCCCATTCTTCCTCTCCCCTCCCCCCCCTCCCTCCACCCCCGCTTACATCACAGGCGAATAAGAGTAAAATATTGAAGTATCTAAATATGTGTAAAATATGTAATAAATCATAATATGTATTCTATATATATGTATTCTACATATTCTACTTCTAAAACATGTTCGGCTAACGACCCCTAACAAATAGGGCGTGCTGTCAAGGGCGTGCTGCGTTACTGGGTCCCCCCTCTAGTCGGTAGCTCGTGTAGGACGTGATTATAGTGGCTTGCGAGCTGACGACCGCCGGAAGCAGGGTTGGAATGTGCCGTCGAGATCCGCTAGATTGGTTCTGCTGGACGCTGGGCGCTGGTGGGGCGCGCTCAACCCCCAACAAATACATGTTGAAGTCGATTGGGGGATGAATGGATGATGAGGGGGTGGCCCTCTAGCTAACAGCAGCAAAGAGAAGCAGGCAGAGTTTTCCCGCCCAGTGGTTTGTGGGCCGCTGGCCGGTGAGGAGCACCACCACGGCACCCGGTAACACCGAAAATACGGATAACATGTAATATGTATACATAATATACATATCATTATATCAGCACATATTTATATAACATAAAAAATTAACGCGTATTATATGATATACATATAAATATATTTTATATTTTTTTATGAAACGATAAGATATATATATATATATATATCTTATCTCTCTCCCTATATATATATATATATATATATATATCTTATATATCTTATCTTATTATATATACCTTATCTATCTATCTATCTATATATATATATATATGGTATGTACTTCCGGCAAAGGAGGCCAATACCGGTTTCCCGGACCCACCTTGCCGCCCTTGGACAACGTCGACAGCAGCTGTGCCACAAGACCCTCCAGCGCACCCAACACCGCCGGCGTCGCATCCCCTGCCGCCTCCGCCGCAATGGCCGAACACGCGTCCAACGCGCCCTCCACCTTCACCAGCAGCGCATCCAACGCCACCTCCAATGAACCGACCGGCAAGCCAAACCGCACATGCGGGACGTGGGAAATTGACCCGGTGCCGCCGGCTTCCGCGGACGCGGCTGCATCTTCCAGAAGCGTGATACGGCGGTCAATGGCTTCCGCCGCTTTATTCATGGCATGCAGGAGGGGCTGCGAGGCTGCGATATGGTCGCGGAGGCGGTCTCGCTCCGCGGTGAGGGGGACCAAACGGGCCTCAGCAGCAGTAGCGGCGGCCTGGGCCTCGTCCAAGGCGCGCGTGACTTCCGCCAACCTGTTGTTGTTTTCGTTGTGTGTGGTCGTGTACGGTTTGTTCAGCACCACCAGCACATGGGAACCGAGGGAAAAAGAGAAGGGGGAGGCGGGGGGGGGGGGGAAGGGAAGGAGGGGTCGCGGGCGGGGACAAGGAAGGGTGGAACGGAGAGGACAGGCGACGGGCTTAAAAGAGTGATGGAGTAAACTCAGGAGTGCGGATCGTTTCCGTCACGGTTAGACACTTAGCACACTGAAAGCACGCACGTATATGCATATGTGTGTGGGGAATATATAGGGGGGTTTTGCTTCACCCGTGGCACTACCTGGCAGTCCCTGCCTTCCCCAGTACTGTACTTCGGGGCACCCTCGCCCGAACATCCTGACTGCTCCGAAATCAGTGATTTTCCCCACACGGGTTCAGCTCCCACCACCAGCATCCAGTGGAATCTGCCGGATCAACGGCGGACTCCACTCCACTCCTGGTATATGTATGTACATACAAGAGTGTGTGTATACATGCAAACCTATGCGCATGCATGTATGTGTATATGTATATTGGGAACTTAAGGGACAGCTTCGCTGGTGGTCTTTCTGATGTTGGGGGAAGGGCATTGCGGAGCTGCCGTTAGTCTGCGTCAGGCCGACCAGCTATGCGACACATGCATACATACATACACATACATGAGTCTTTCTTTGCTCTAGCTGGTCCGAGTGAGGGGGGGAGCACGTGGCAGGACAGACAGACAAAGCCATGTGCCCCTCCCCTGTGCTGCGGCTCGGTCCGGTCAGGGTCCCCGCACGGTGCTCGTCTTTACAGGGCGAGTCGCCCACAGTGTAACACCCCACATACATACACATACATACACATACATACCTGCCCTCAAGCAACGCCACGCGCTCGCCACGCGCCACCGCCTCCGCTTCCGCCGCCCCAGCCTGACGGATGGCCGTATCCAGTTGTACGGCCGTCGAGCCACGTGCCGCCGCCACTGCCACCCGTGCTTCGCGCCGCTCCTCCACGAGCTCCCCGCTGAGCGCTTTGACGCGGGACTCCAATGAGGCGGTCTCAATGGACTTGAAACGCAGCTGCTGCTCCAGGGCAGTGACCCTGCAAAGGGGAGGCGGGAAAGGGGTCCATCAACTTCCCGCATAGCCTCACGCCCCCCCTCACACTCCTATTCCCCTCTCTGTCGCGGCATAGTACGTAATCGTACGTAGTACGTACATAGCATATGCGCTTACGTTGCTATGCGTTACCGCTACTCCTCCCCATCATCCGACCATCATGTTAGCGATTGTATGTAACGATGTACACTTCAGCACCAGTATCAGGACGCCTTTATTCGCCTTCCCTTTTTTCCCCTCTCCTCGTCTTCCGCCCTATATAATGGACGATAGTATTTCAGTTGTTGTCTTCTTTGTACCTGTCCTTCAGCTCCGCCAGCTTCCGATCCCTCTCCTCGCAGCCGCTTGTTGCATCAGCCAACTCCTGAAGCGTGGCTCGGTGCTTGCGTTCGATGGCTTCCATGTGCCGTACCCAGGCCTTATACCCCACAAGGTCCGCCTCAAGGGCCACTCGCTGGTCGCTGCGTTGGGGGAGGGCGGTGAAAGAGAAGGAGGATGGAGGGGGCGGGGAAGACGGGGAGAGGGACGTGGAGGGGGAATAAAATGAATGAATGAGACCGTTAATTAAAACCTCACACGGCACGGGGGAGTAAAAGGGGAGAGGAAAAAGAGGGAGAGGAAACGAAAAGAAATGAATGAGGAGCAAATGAAGGATATTATACGGGGGGAAATATTATAAATACAAAGACGTACAGTATAACAACAACAATAACATGACTGCAGCTATAACTCCCGTAACTAGTACGACAGAATATACGAAAACGCACAGCAACAAGGGCACGGGCAGGGGCAGGGGCAAGAGAAGTCCGAAAGTCCATGCATGGCCTGCACTTCACCGCACCGGTTCTCCCGAGACTCCTTCTCCAGACCGGACACTGACGCCAGTGCTTTCGCTGCGGCCTCCAGCGCCCGAATACGACCCGCCTTCAGCTCGCCCGTCGTCACCTCCGCCTCCAGCGCGATGTCCTTAGCCTGTGTTGGGCATGAAGCGGCATTAATAAACATCTAATATACACCTAAAAAACAATAATAATATATTATATATTTTTTCATACCAACCATATTAGCTTTTATTACAAGACATTTATTACGTTATATTAGATAAGTATGTCTGATGATGAATGACAACAATCATAGCTGTAACACCAGTACAAAGCGACGGCGGCGGAGGTCGGGCGGGTAACTTAAAGACGAATATCCCAATCGGGGGGAGCAGGGCCCCGGGAAGCAAACCCCCTCCTTCCCCCTCTCGCCCCCTCTTCCCAACCCCACCAACCTCCCTTCTCTAGGTCTCCATCCATCCATCCTCCCCTCCCTTCCCCCTGCCCCCCACCCACCAACTCCCTTCCCCCTTTTTCAACTCCCACCCACCTTCCAGTATTCATCCTCCAGAAGCTTCTGTGCGTCCTGCGCCTCGCGCAGCTGCTGTGTTACCACGGACAGCTGCGCCTCCACACTCACCAAACGGGACTCTGCGGTCTCAGCGCGCTGCTTGCAACTCTGGCGGGGAGAGATGAGGTCAGGAAACACAAAGTGATGGACTTCTCTCTCTGAGTGTCTGTGTGTGTGTGTGTATGTGTATGTGTATGTGTATGTGTATGTGTATGTGTATGTGTATGTGTATGTGTATGTGTATGTGTATGTGTATGTGTATGTGTATGTGTATGTGTATGTGTATGTGTATGTGTATGTGTATGTGTATGTGTATGTGTATGTGTATGTCTGTCATGGAGCGGGCGGAACGGGGCCCACATGGCTGGCGCAAGGGACGGTGATACTCCGTCCTGCAGCTGTTATTGGGGGTCGGGGGGGGGATAACTCACCGCCATTGCCATTGACATATCCCGGAATTTGACTTCGTATCCACGGACCGAGTGCCGCAACGCATCTGCCGCTGGTCTCAAAGTGGTGAGCTCCAGGAGGGCGGCGTCCAGCTGCCGGGTGACTGTGTCCAGCTTCTGACGGACCTGAGTGAAGGTGGCGGTCTGAAGGAGGAAGGAAATGAGTTAAAAGGGAGGGGGGATGAAACGGGGTGAAGGCGAGAAGGATGCATGAGGAGGCGCGAGGAGGGAGGGAGCCACGCAAGACAGAAGCAATCAAGAGCTAAAGAGTCGGCATGATGAGTTGGTTGATGAGTTGGTTTCCGTACCTAACTACCAATGTAGAGTATTGGTACAGTTTTCATCCATGGCATGTAAAAGTGCATCAGCCTTCCTTGTAAAGCACGCGGCCAGCTTTTGTACGGATTCCGGTTTAACAAGTTTGGTTAAAAGTGTAATACTATGTGTGTATGTGTGTATGTGTGTATGTGTGTATGTGTGTATGTGTGTACGTGTGCACGTGTGCACGTGTGCACGTGTGCATGTGTGCATGTGTGCATGTGTGTACGTGTGCACGTGTGCACGTGTGCACGTGTGCATGTGTGCATGTGTGCATGTGCGTGTGCGTGTGCATGTGCGTGTGCATGTGCGTGTGCATGTGTATGCATAAAACACGGATCAAACCAGATCGTGGCAGCCCCTTCCCCCCGGGCATGGGCCGTACCTGCTCTTTCCTCCGCAGCAGCCCTTCAGACCACTCGATCAGCCGCTCGGCGGAATCCACCAAACGGTCGTACGTGCGGTCCAGCGCCACCAGCTGAGGACTCCGCTCTGCAGTCTCACAGCTGCTGCCGATGCCCACCATCTGCGCAAGCCGGCCGGCGGCGACGCTCATACCATCATCGCCGCCTCCGTCATCATCCGCACGGCCGCCATCATCGTCGGCATCATCATCGGCATCATCATCCGCATCGGCATCGGCATTGGCATTGGCAGTGGCATTGGCAGTGGCGTCCCCTTCGTTATTGCCTTCTTTACCGTTGCCCCCCGGCTGTTCCGAGGACTCCTGCTGCAGCTTCTGGCCTCCCGCCGCAGCGGAGACCGCTTCAGCCGCATCGACGGCTTCACCGCTGCTGCTGCCGCCACCACCGCCAGTAGACTGTTGGGATAGCGGTGCTGCTGCTGCTGCTGCTGACGGTTCAGCCGTCACCGTGGCGGCGGCGGCGGAGGTAGCTTCTGACTGCGAAGCCTCCACAGAGACTGCACCGCTGCGCGGCGCCTCCGACGTTGCGGCCGCGCTCGTCTCCGCCGACAGACTGACGGCCCCGGCAGCACTGTCCTCCGCAGTGGCAGCCGCCGCCGCCGCATCCGCTGCTGCCGGCACAGATGACACCGATTGCGTGTTTGAATTCCCTCCCATTGAGATGGCGCTACGTTCCGGCGACGTCAGCACCGACGCCGATGCATTCGCGGACTCCGCACCCGACGTCTGAAGTGCAAGAGCGCGCCGTGCTTCCCGCGCTGCACGCCGCTTCCGTCGATCCTGCTCCAATCTCAATGTACGACAGGTTTCCCAATCACGCGCCATTAAGTTTTCCATTTGTCCCATAAGGGCCGACATTGCCTTAGTCAGGACCGCTAGCCATTTGTCCCGGCTGGCGACAGCGGCCCGAAGCTCTGTCGCTTCCTCTATCACGGCCGCCATTGCGGAATCGGTGTATGCAGTGCCGCCACCGCTGCTGCCACTTCCCTGCAGCACTCGCTGTTCTTTCTGCAGTATTGACTGCAAGCGTGCCTGGGTGACTTGGTCCACGAGCGCCACGACCTGAGAGTTGAGGTGTGCGACGCGGCGGTGACAGGAGCGCGCGAACCGCCGCAGCGCTGCCACCTGGCCCTCCGGCAGCAGTGCCACGACATCGGCAGGAAGCTGAGCGTGTGTGTTTATGCGTGTTTAAGTTTTGAAGGGAGGAAAAGGGAGGGGAAGGGAGGGGAAGGGGTGAGAGGGGAGGGGAAGGGAGGGGAAGGGAGGGGAAGGGGTGAGAGGGGAGGGGAAGGGGTGAGAGGGGAAGGGGAGGAAGAAAGACAAGCCAACTACCATGCCAAGGTGCCCTATGAGGTATATTGAAAACGCGGCACTGCACGCACTGGAATGCGGCAAGATAACAACGAGCTCGAGGAAAGAAGAAATGGTTAGCGAACGACAAGGGAGGATGTGCAGGGAGACGTGCAGGGGAGGATGTGATGGAATACGGCTCGCTGCAGGGAGGGATGAGTGATGGTGGTGATGGTGGTGATGGTGGTGATGGTGGTGATGGTGGTGATGATGTTAATGTGGTGGGGATGTTAATGTGGTGGGGATGGATGGTCGGCAAATCGAACACTGGCAGATCTGGAAATCTAAAGATTCTAGTGGACAACAACAACAACAACAACACGGGCTTTTGACGCCATGACCTTCACCAACCAAGTCAGGGGTACACCACTTGGTATCCGGGGTGTCGATGAGGAGGTGTGTGTGGGGGGGGGGGGCCCGGGCGGAAATGTGTTTTTTACCTCCAGCTCATGGCTTGCCGCCTCCGCCCTGCGTTCCTCCAGCTCCTGCATCGCCGCCTTCGAGTCCGCTGCCGCTGCTCTAAGCTCATCCGCCTCCGCCCGGTCGGCCGCCGCCTGCTCTCGATCCCGCGCGGCCTCCTCCCGGCACCTGGACGCCTCCGCCTCCGCGTCCTTCAGTCGAGTCATCAGCGGCCAGTAGCTGCGGACCAACTCGGCGTTCTTGTGGGTCAGTCTGGAAAGCGAGGGAAGCGGCAAAAAAGGGCGGTCGGGAAGGATACGGCGGATGTCCAATTCCGATGAAATTAAGACGTTTAAAGCGGGCGGCGTACAGCGGCGTACGGAACGGGTCAGCGTTCTAAGAAAGAAAGGAGAAAAGGAAAGGGGAGTGTATAAGAGACAGGATATACGGGATCCAGGATCCGGGATCCACACGGCTGTGCCTATGGATGGGTATGTTTGCGCACATGTGCGCGTGTATTGATAACAAGAAAACATGCGTGCGTGTATGGATGGGTATGTTTGTGTGTACATCTGTGTGTGCGTCTGTATCTGTGTGCATCTCTGTAATTCTGCGCCTTAATCTGTTTGTACGTCTGTGTGTGCATCTGTCTGTGTGTATGTGAGTTTCTGTGCTCAGGTCAATTCTTTTCCATCCCCCTCCCCTCCCTCCCCTCCCTCCCCTCCCTCCCCTCCCCTCCCTCCCCTCCCTCCCCTCCCTCCCTCCCCCTCCCCTCCCTCCCCTCCCTCCCCTCCCCTCCCTCCCTCCCCTCCCCCTCTCTCCCCTCCCCTCCCTCCCCCTCCTCCTCCCCTCCCCCTCTCTCCCTCCCCCTCTCTCCCCCTCCCCCTCCCTCCCCTCCCCCTCCCTCCCCTCCTCCTCCCTCCCCTCCCCCTCCCTCCCGGCCCTCGTCTCTTCGTATCTTGCTATGCTCCCCCACACGCCCCGACGACGCGCCATACAGACCCACTTTCTGTTCTTCTCCTCCAGGTCTTCCATAAACATCCGGCCCGCCTCGAACTTGGCTCGGAAATGCGCGGCGGTGCGGTTGCTGGTGGCGGCCGCGTCTGCTGACTTGCGCACCTCCTCCTTCATCGCGGCGATCTCCTGCTGGAGGGCCTCGTTGGCGGCACTGTGCGAGCGGCGGCGTACGAGAGTGTGAAGGGGATGTGTGACCGCGAAGAGAATTCAAGAACGAAAAAGCACATCCTCCTTTTCGGCTCCGTACAAATTCGTACAAAATCGTACAATCTTGTTAAATCGTGTTACCATGTATCCATGCAACATCCATTTATTGCTTCGTCAATAATCATGACCGGTCCTTCCCCAACCCCCCCCACACCCCAATACACACACGCACACGTGTACCCATACACCCATACGCCAATTTGGGGGTGCGAGGGCGGGTGGCTTGGGTGAGGGAGACGAACGGGGTGGGTAGAGGACCAAACTTTAGGACCGACGGGGGGCCGGAGCGGTGGGAAGAAATCTCATTAGGTGAGGAAGGGGAGTTGCCGAGTTTTGGTCATCATCATTATCATTATCATTATCATTATCATTATCATTATCATTATCATTATCATTATCATTATCATTATCATTATCATTATCATTATCATTATCATTATCATTATCATCATCATCATCATCAACTTTATATGATAAGTATATTAAGAACCAAAATGAAATCAAATTTGTGTGAGTGAAGCATTAGGAAGGTGGATACTCTGTTCCTCGTTAAAAAACCGTTAAAATACGACGGTGAGCGCAATTAAACATACGCAACACATCACACTAAGAGAGAGACACATCACACCGGGTGAAGAAATGGACAGCATGGGTGTGATAAAGGGGGGGGGAAAGCTCTCCGGAAGTTGTACGGGATGTTTGGCACACGGGAGGAGACGGAAGAAAAGGGGGCCGAAGACAGGACCAACAGCCAACCATCAACCGACACGAGGGGAAAGGGCTCAAACCGCTGCTGTGCCGTACAAAAGGTAAACGAAAGGTTAAGCACATGCACAAACCAAACTGGAGGAGGAGGGTGTGAAAACAACGGACATAAAGAAAGAAAGGAAAGAAGCTGAGCTGAAGCTAAACGATAATATAAACAATGATATAAAATACACACACATATATGTATAATATTAAATATAAATATATATTTATATATATTTTTTATATACATATGTAAACATAATGGAATAGGTCATGGGGCCTCCTCACCGTTGCTCGTCCAATTCGTGCATTTTGACGACGAAGTCAGCATGCATCAAATTGAACGCGCGCGTCTTATCCGCCAGCAGCCGTCCCAGCTCGTCCGGATCCAGTAACGACAGATCCGCCATAACGCCTTCCGTCGTACTGTCCAGGCCTGCCGCGCCGCCTGCGCCGCCGCCGCCACCGCCATCACCTGTGCCGGGCCGCACTTGCGCAGCCCCAGAAGCACTGGCGGCGCCGCTGACCGTTATCAGCCCACGCGAGGATGCTCCCGCCAAGCCGTTGCTAGCGGCGCCACGCGTTGTGCCCCCGGCGGTGGTGGTTTGGGGGGAGCTACCGGCGACGGCGCCCCCAGCGGCGGCGGCGGTGGCGCCAGGGTCGCTGGGATCGGGGGTGTTCCCGGATAGCAAGCCCAGTACGGCAGCACGGCGGCGGTTAAGGTTACGAACCGTCTCCTGCAGCTCTCCACACATGCGCTCTAACTCCTTGATCTGTGATGGGACGACGGTTAGGAGTGACAGTTAGGGGAGGCAGTTAACAACCACTCCTTAGGACGACGTTAGTGCTGCATATAAATTATAATTTATTTCATTTATTATTTTGAATATTAAATAATAATATAGTACTGCCGTCCCAGGGAACGTCATTCGTATCACTCTTTTTACATAAGGAGGCCTTTGGCAGCCTTCGGGGTGCCCCTGGAGTGTAGGGGGAGCTGTCTGTCCGTCTTTGCTGGCAAGATGAGATCGTGCGGTACGGTGCGGTACGGCACAGGGACCCTCAGGAGGCGACACGGGGCCACACCGGAGGGGCGGAAAGAGGGGGGACGGGGCTGTGGTAGGTGACGCGGATCCGAACCGAGGTCGGGCCTCACCTGGAAGAACTGCGCCGACAGCGTGGCGTTCTGTTCGGAGATGATGGCCTTCAAGTCGTGCAGGTGCACCTCCGCCGCCACCGCCCGCGACTCAGCAGCCTGCGTGGCGGCACGAGCCGCATCGAGTTGGCGCTCCAGGGTGGCCACTTGTACGGCATGGCGCGCCATGTTGGTCACCAGCTGTTCGTTGGCGTTGTGTAGAGTGTACACCTCCCCTGCAGTTGATGAGTGGTAATGTGGTTGGTCCGTTGGGGTTTTGAACGGTGGTTGGGCGGTTGGAGGACAGTTGGATCGCTCACCCCCGGCTTCTTTTAAGCGGCGAGGGTGGCTTTCACGAAAATGTCGTACTTTGTGGAATGTCAATTCGTAACATCGTAATAAAACCACCACACGTTCATCTTTGCCGGCAAGCACCACTATCATTCACACACAGCCTACCCCACCCCACCTTCTAGCCGAGTGGTCGCTTGCTGCAGGTGTCTGGAGGCCAGCATGTTATCCACGTTCTGTTTCATGAAGTCCTCCAGTCGGACCTGGAGCTCCTGCTTCTCGCGCTTCAGAGCCTCCAGCTCCACAGCGCCCCGGTCCAGAGCCTTCAGCGCCGCGTTCTTGTCCGCAAGCATACTCGTCATCTCGCTGTCGAACACGATCTGGACATATGGAAGGAGATGGCGGCGGTCAAGGTGGCGGCGTGCGTGTGTGTGTGAGTGCGTGTGTGCGTGAGTGTGTGTGTGTGTGTGTGCGTGAGTGCATGTGTGTGTGTGTGTGTGAGTGCGTGTGTGTGTGAGTGCGCGCGCGCGTGTGTGTGTGTGTGTGAGAGGGGGGGTTGAACGTTACGGTGTCTATTCCTCACGGAGCTTAGCCGTGCGCAGAAACACACACAGGCGCGTTTCTTCTCAGTAAGCACGTCATTGAAGTGAATCCCCCCCACCCGAACCCAAACCCACAACTGCACCCACGCGCGCGCCCACACCCGCGCCCCCGCCCCTGGACCCAACACCAACCACACACCCCATGCCCGCGCCCTCCGCTCCGACCACCCCCCCTAGCGCACCCACCCCACCCCCCCTAGCGCACCCACCCCACCCCCCTTAGCGCACCCAAGCAATATCCCCACCATGAGCGCTTCGTCCCACAGCGTGGCGTACGCCCTAAAGACGTTCTCCAGCAGCTCCTGACGCAGGCTGGTGCCCGCCTTCAACCCCACTGCCGCCCCGCTGTTGCGGTCCGATACGGCGATGTCCAGCAGCGACTCCACGTCCGTGAAGAAGCCAACGCTGTACGAATAGAGAAGCCGATACAGCGAGATGATGTCGCGCTCCTGACGACACGCGAGGCGGATGGGGGGACATTGTGGGGTGGGGGACATTGTGTGTGTGTATTTACATGTATCTATGCGTATCACACGCATACAAACACACACACACATACATATATATATGCCCCTCCCCTGCGCTGTGGCTCGGTCCGGTCAGAGCCCCCCCGGTGTTCGTCTTTGCAGGGTGAGTCGCCCACAGTGTAACCCCCCCCAAAATGTATATATATATATACATATATTATATATAATTTACGAGGTAGCCTCACAATCGCCCGTTCTCCCCCCCATCCTTTCGTCCCCTACCCTCTCGTCCCCATCTCTCCACCTCCCCCTCCCTGCCTCCCCGTCCCAGGCGGTCGTCGGTCAAACTTCTTACCAAGATATCAACCATCCAATTGTTACACATACACATACACATACACATGCACATGCACATGCACATGCACATGCACATACACATACACATACACATGCACATGCACATGCACATGCACATGCACATGCACATGCACATGCACATGCACATGCACATGCACATGCACATACACATACACACACACACTCTCTCTCTCACACACACACACACATACACATACCCTCCTTTCCCCCCTCCAAACAGCAACACCCCGACATGCGCACTACCTGCATACGGTACCGATTCTTAAGCGCCTCCGGACCCAGCGGCCCCCGCAGCAGCCGCTGCTGGATCTCCGGGTGGCACCACGTCCCGTCCGCCCGCAAATCCCACTCGCCCATTCCCGCGGCGATGCTCTTCTGCAACGCCGCGGACAGGTCCGCGAGTGTACCGGCCGCAGCGCCGCGGCCGCGGGGTCTATTGAGCAGGCTGTTGGCTAAGCTACTGGACACAGTGTTGGTCGTTCCTGGCCTAGAAACAACGGAGGAAGGAAGGGCACCGGAAACGGACATGACGCCGCCGCCGCCGCCACCTCCGCCTCCACCTGCGAGAATGTTAGGGGAGTGGGGTACGGGACCTGGGCTGGCGGAGCGGCTGTGATCTGTAGTGGCAGGGGCGGCGGCAATACGGCCGCCGCCGCCGCCGCTGACACCGCCGCCACCGGTGGCACCAGGGCTGCTAGCGCTGATGTTGCGCTGGTTGGGAGCGGTGCCGAAGAGTTCCTGTATGGATTCGTTCTGATTGGGCGGTGTACGGTTCGTACGGTACAGTCGCTGAAGGAGCTGGGCGGCGGTGGCCGAAGGCGGCGGTTGCTGCTGCTGCTGCTGCTGTTGCTGCTGCTGCGTTGGCAGCAATTGAGATGATGGCGGCTGCGGCCGCTGTGGCATGCTGGCCTCTGAGTTTGCCGCCGCCGCCGCCGCGGCGGCGGCGGCGCCGGTGGCGCCGACGTAATTGGTGTGGTCGGCGTGGGGATCATTCGACAACGAGACCGCTGGCGGGTGCAAGAGGCCGCCGCCACCGCCGCCAGCCGCAGCGGCGGAGCCATCAACGCCGGCAGGCGGAGGCCAGGCAGCTGGGAGGTGGAAGGGCGGGTTGATGGCGGCGGGCGGCACAAGGCCCGTTGGAAGGCCGTGGCCGTACGTGTGGTTGTTGCCTCGGGGGCCCATAGTAGATGCGAGGGGATGATCCGGTGGCAATGAAGGCGATGAGGGGGCGGTGTCGGACTTAAAGGCGCCGGCCGGCACCGTCGCGGCGGCGAGTGAAGCGAAAGGCTTGGCGGCCGCGGCGGAGTTCACTTGCCTGTGTGTCCCATGGGTCAATGACAGCGCGACGACATCACAGCGCGCGACGGTATGCCAAGTCCGGCACCCAGAACAGGGTAATGGAAGGAAAACTGGGTTTAAAGTGCTCCAACAACAATAACAACAACAACAGCTTCACCAGCAGCAACAGCAGCAGTTGCTGCTTCAACAGCATTTTCATCCTAAACAGCAGCCTAAAATAATTAAAAACAAAGAGGTTAACAATAAATATGCCTTTATCTGCAAATGGATATAAAATTGGAAACGGATTAAAAAACATAAAAGCGGGTTTAGCAAGTGCACCTAAAAGGTCATGATGGTCATAAGGTCCAATATGCCAATGGGAATTTCGGAGGACATTGTCGTACACTGAAACAACGGAAGGGGGGAGCCAATACAGTCTGTCAAGTCTTGTAATCATGCAATCTCGGACTGGATGTGAAACACACACACACACATACACACACACGCACACACATACACACACAGTCGTAAACATGAATTGGATACAGGAGGAGGTGGCAACGCAGGTCAGGTCTCAGAAACCCGCCACGTTTCAACCAGACGGCAACCTCAATCTAAAACTATATACGACAGACACCCGAGAGATGTCTCATTCTTCCGTGGGCCCTACGACCCAACCTCTCCCTACCAGAAGACAAGTAGATCCTAAGACATAAGACGCCAACGACAAAGTAACGGACATATGCATGCGGGATACTGGCTCTGAGCTGGATCGAAACCACACATACACGCACATGCACACATATATACATATACGTATACACACATACACATACACATACACATACACAAAGTAGCCTTAGCCACAGAGAGACCTACCGAACGCCCAGTGGCGCACTGCCGACTGCGGCTAGGGACAGACCCGTCGTGTGAGGCCCCATGATCAGGCCCGCGGCGCCGGGGCCGTCGAAGGGTGAGCCCTCACGACCCCGGGCAGGTCCCCCGGACCGCTCGCCTAGGAGACCCGCGCGCCGAGCGCCCCAGCCACCGCCGGCGGGTGCGCCGCCGCTGCTGCCGCCACCTCCCCCACCGTTCGCCTGCAAACAGAGTGCGGGTTCTTTGGTAGGGTCGTCGTATAAACACACACTGGACTGCAGGTGGTGATGGTGGCGGTGGTGGTGGTGCTGTTGTTATTAGTAATGGTGGTGGTGGCAGTGGTGGTGGTGGCAGTGGTGGTGGTGGCAGTGGCGGTGGTGGTGGTGGTGGCAGTGGCGGTGGTGGTGGTGGTGGTGGCAGTGGCGGTGGTGGTGGCAGTGGCGGTGGTGGTGGCGGTGGCGGTGGTGGCAGTGGTGGTGGTGGCGGTTTTGTCCATGCATCAAAAACAAGTTCCGCCCAAATGTTACATCTGATACCCCAACCCCACCTAATCACACAACGACTTGATCTGGGACTAGGCCAGGGCTCATTCACCCGCCCTCTGAACACGTGAACGGTGGTGGAGGGCATGTACCATGATACATTGGACCCACTGCTACTTATCCGGACTCTGCCAAACCTCACTCCCTCTGCCCTTCCCTGGACACGCACGCACATGCTGCCAGGTGTCGACCATGGACACGGATGCGCTGAGCAGTGCACCGCCGCCACTGCCCAACAACCGACCACCAGATGCTAGCCGTGGTGGTGACGCCACCAGCCCGGGGGAGCCCTGTCCGCCGTCCCAGCTGTGGTGGGGCTGAGGTTCGTCCGAATGCCCACTGCCCGGTTGCCCCTGCGGAAAGAGACACAGATCGAATGTAGAGATCAAATGCGAGATCGAGGGGTTACGTAAATGTGAGTGATCGAGCCAGGGGTTGATCGAGGGATCCGTGGCGCGGTCAATCCAATGATCGCCTCAGGAAGTGAGCAGATGATTCCTTCGCCAGGTCCCCGATCCACATCGCCGCACTCACCCACATCGCCGCACTGACCCACATCGCCGCACTGACCCACATCGCCGCACTGACCCACATCGCCGCACTGACCCACATCGCCGCACTGACCCACATCGCCGCATTGACCCACATCGTCGGGATCAACCCCACCGCAACCCAAATCAACTCAATGCCTTCCGTGGCAACTGGACAACAGGATATGGCCCTGACATGTGCAGTAGCACCTTTGTATTGGCCCCCGAGCTCTAACATAAGCTATGCAAAAACACTGTACTAGGTGCTTTCGACGGGCCGGGGGTGGGACTCCGTTGCCTCCAATCACACCCCGCCCTCGGTGCACCACCTCGGTGCAGTTCGTTCTGGTCGTTCGGCCGGTGCACGCAATCTGTAGGCAGGGATATAGAGTTCAACGACCCGATCCTAACTAGGATCCAGCATAACGAACGCAATGATAGCTAAATAGAACCTAGAATAATCCCTCTTCCTTTTGGTCCCAGGCTAACACAGTCTTTTTCAACACAGTCTGCCGTCGCCTGGCCGCAGCTCCCTGTCACCATGTCCTCATGTTCTCCGACGCACCGTCGCAATCGAGCCGGGTCTTCCGCCCTGACCCGCCAGCGGGTGCAACAGACCGCTCCCCTCCAGCCCAAGCGGCGGCGTTACCGTCTGAAACCCCCGAATACGGGTGAACTTGCTGTTGCTGCGATTGAGCCCCTGATGCTGGGCATTGGGGCTGCCGGGTGACGGGGGCAGGTCAGCCGCGTTTTGGTAGAGGTGGTGCGGGGGCTGCAGCTGTTGCTGTTGTTGTGGCGGCGGTGGGCCGGCTCCTGGCCGGCCGCGAGTGGAGCTCTGGCCAGGGGAACCAGACCGAAGGCTGGTACCTGAGGCGGAAAGAACATGAGGCGTGAGGTTGAGATTTGGTGTGTTGAGAAGGAAGAATTTTGGAATCGAGAAATGAGTTAAGACCAGCACGGACGGTACAGACGGGTCGAGACAGGGGGCACTGCGACGCGATATCTAAGCAGGACTGGTGCCGGCGTTGGACCGCAAAGTAACGAGTTCAGTTAACGGCGCAGGTTGCTGTGAAGACGCAATAGGAATCAAAAATGGCAGCGGCCGACGCGCATGTCGTACATTTCAGGCTTACTGATATTCCTAGGCTTATCCCAGATGCGAAAGTAACGGAATAATAAACGACCACTACTATATTTGATTCGTATCATAGACGGGTTTGCGGACGGATGCTTGAAGGTAACGTCGCGCACATGTGACCTACCAGCTGCCTGTACAAGCGGCGCTCGCGAAGAAAGCATCAAAGGCAAAGGCTTGACCTTTTGCGCACGCTGCTCCTCACGATCGTCCCTAGAACCTGCGGAGCTGTTCCCCGCTAGGGGTGGCAACGCGCTCGATGACATTTGCCCTGTCAAAGCCGTGCTAACTTTTAGGTTTCTCGACCTGGCATCAACAGTGATGGATATAAACGTATATATTCAGAAGCTGGTCCGTCTTCTATGAGCAACCGGCTGAAAAGCTCAACTCCGTATTCATCCACGATGTCCATTCGCATTGATTTGCACATTGTTTAGAGCGGAATACATCCTGCCTATGCGTGGCACCCAATTGCGAACAAAGTCGAAAAAGTAAAATTCACGCGTACGGCGACGCGTTAGTGCCGTGTTTTCGGACAGTAATTCCTGTGTTCTTATTGACGTAGTCTTTAATAAAGAGGTTTTGAAGAATAATTTGTGTGTGTCTACTAGGTTTATTTTGCTAGTACCGAACTTCATTCGACCGGCGGCTAGCTCGGGAAGGAAGTATGCTCGCCGCACCACCCTCCAAACCAAATCCTACAAGCGCCAGTGCATGGCAAAAATGGCTTCAAGACGAGTGGAATAATGAGGCGAAATTCGCGGCAAATCTTCGCGTGGCTCGCGGCTTGGCAGTCTTTTTCGGTGCCATGTTTGCCTTTCGAAACTACGGGGAAGCGCTTTTTGGTGTGTAACAAGTGGATACGGCAGCGCAGCTAAAATAGTTACCAGCGTATCAAGGTTGGATTGCTTGGACTGCCAACAAATGCGCCAAGATCCCGGAAGCAGTCTGGGACTTCCATCTCCACCGAAATTACAGGGGGCATGCAAGGTGCCCTGCTGAGCACCTTGGTGATTCGGCCATGGATAGATGGCAAGGGAGCAAGGGTATCTTGCGGTGGTAATCGCAGCGGCGCAGGGCGTCTGGCAAGATTCGGGGCGACGGACGTGCTCGATTTGCCGGACTGCTGTATACATGCTATGGCAGTATCCCTTGGAGGTGGTAAAGACGGCAACGCAGATAGAAAGCAGTGAATTCTGACGTAGACGGAGCAGGACCTGATGGCATAGGCGGGCGTCCATGTGTCCATCCATCTGGGTCACCCATCTGGCGACCTGGGTTACATGGCGTACTTCGAAAAATTGAACGGCGTGGGGATTTGACTGCATACCTTGTGTGTGCTCACCAAAGAAGCTACTTCCGTGCCTAATGGCTTCCGGGGCTTAAATTTGTCTGGAAGCGGTTATGTCCTGTTTTTTGGGTCATTCGTTCGGCGGCAGCAGCGGTGGCCGCGGCGGCTAGCTGGCTGTTCGTTTTGATTATGTTTTTGGGTGGCGTTGGTAGATTGGGGCGGCTTATCACTGTATGGTGCGTTGGATGAAGTATTTAACACGTCTATATACGTAGTACTGGAGCTTGGGATCGCGGCGCCACGCCAGCCCCATCCATGACGTCCTCAGTTCGTCCTGCGTGACCAAGTAAACGTCGTCAGACCGTGCCGTTGGAGGCAGTCGCAGCCTGAGAGACCAGAGACCTGCGTAGACCGTGTTGGCAGGCCATAATAGGTGCATATGCGGCCAGTGGTCGTGCCACCATGCACTGTTCGTCTGTATACGTGTCGTCCGGTCCAATGGCTGGCTGCTGGCTGGTAAGGAATATGAGGATTTAAGACGTACACTGATATGCATGTGACTGAGTGATGTGCTCTGATGTCTTCTTTTGTAAGTTGGAACCTTGTGCCCACTGCCCTTCACCTGTGCCCTACTGAGCTCTGGCTCTCCCTGCTTTACCTCTAATTTGGACCGGCGATGTTATCAGTTACATACATACCCCTATCACCGGCGCGCTATCTGTTTGTGTTATTGGATTGTGAATTGACATCCCTACCAGCATACCCATACACATGCATGCCCATCACCTATGCCTATACACACGCACACACACACACACACGAATGGGAGAGATATCAAACTGGCAGAGCCAGATGGCTCGGAACGAAAGAGTTTAGCGAGCATGCATGTTAATCGCTTACATTTCACATGTCGGATTTTTCAGTTTCGTCCAATGTCTCCAACGAATAACTGACCATTAACGGTATGCCACATTTCTACTCATAATGCCGTCAAGCAACGTGCTAATAGTTACATACCCAAATGATTGAACAGAAACGGAAGCCACCTCTCTCACATGTGCATCTGGCACTTATCACCTACTAATAAGGAGCTCTGCTCTCACGTCTGAGTCTACCGTACGGTGCTACGACAACCAAACTCAATTGTTGAATATGTTGCAGACAGACAGACATGCACGGTGGCTGTGGCTCGGTCTGGTCAGGATCCACGGTGCTCGTCTTTGCAGGGTGAGTCACCCACAGTGTAACACCCCTTAATATATATGCACATGCAGTCCCTAACGGTGCGTGACGCACCCGCGATCACCAGCACGCACCAATCAAATGCAAAAATGATAATTAGAAAGCATGCATGGATAGTACAGACATGCGCCATGCATCTTGTGGTCGTACGTTCGTACAAACATAGGGATTGGCGGTGATGAACCAGTGCGTGATGAAAACAATAATAACAATAATAAACAGCACAAAGTATTCTAAGCGGTAAGGGAATGCCCCTCATCAGGCAGTCCTCAAATAACTTCCGTTTTGTGTGCTATCTGTCACCACACGCATACCTGCCGTTAATTCTACGTACTCTGAATTCCCTTGAAGCAGTACAAGCGTGAAAGTTGATGAGCACCCGCCGCCAAGTAAGCCTACATACATCACACTTCCTCGCTCACAATTGCATTTCACCCTCTAGATAAATCTTTTAAACATTATGCAAGCTTCCCGTCCATGCATCATCTATCGCACGCATCAAATGTCAATCAACCAATGTTAACTTGTCGTACGTCATTCATCAGTAGTTTCATTCGTACGGATGACACCAACGCTGAAACAACGAGCGGTGTTCGAATTGCAATTGTAATTTATTTTACGTGCATGTATGCATGCATACATGGTGACTTGGCTGCTTACTGTAGCTAGCCATAAAATTCCTTTATTATGGAGTAAGATCCAAAATTGGCACGTACGGCAAGGCTGCTGGGTAAACTGGACAGCAGTCTCTGCCCTCATTGAACAGGCTCACGGAACTGTATAAACGAGGCAGGGCAAGGAGGGGGAAGGGAGGGGGCGGAGCAGGTCAAACACAGCAGATTGAGTAATATTTTATAATTTAATAATTTTAATGGAAGCAGCCGCGGCGTCCTGTCTGGCGGCCCGACAATACAACGGACCACGCTCCTGGATCACGTGTTTACGTAAGTGGTATGCTCGAATGTACATACAGACAGACAGACAGACCAACGTGGTTTATCATCCGACAACGAAAATTGTGATCGCGCACCTACATACATGCGCGCGTATGTACATGCTCCCGTAATAAGTAAACACATGCATGTACATGCATGTGTGGGGTGTTACACTGTGGGCGACTCGCCCTACAAGGGCGAGCACCAAGGGGCCTGACCGGACCGAGCCACAGCGCAGGGGAGGAGCACGTGGCTTTGTCTGTCTGTCCTGCTTTGTCTGTCTGTCTGTCCTGCATGTATTTGTGCTTGGGGGTGTTACACATGTATGTATTTGTGTACTTTAGTAAATAAGTACAATGGAAAGACATACCATATTCCATCGCGTGCACAAAACGTGTCCAGAGGGATTGTGAGCTCAAGACAAAATTGGCCCCCAACGGCCTGGGAGCTGTCCCATCGCAGCGGTGTGACTGCAGGTGGGGAGGGAGGAAGGGCTAGGGAACCGGGCGACGGAGCAAAACACACACATATACACATAACAAGCACAATATACATAATACATAACATACATACAGTACCATATTATACAATAATATATATAATATGAGATATTGTGTTCGTACACCGAGATGTATGTGCGACACTTGGCTGTTTGATTGTGCGTCGATCAGTATGTAAGTATGTACGTCAATGGCGGGCCTGCTTTATAAGACAACTTACTTTTCAGCCAGTTGGTTCCGACCGCGCCCCAGTTTGGATAGATCCAGCGTGACGTCCCATTCCCATTTCCGTTGTAGTTGGGAGTTAGCCGGATTCCGTTAATTTTACGACGCAGGGTGTCATTAGCGTAGACCTCGATTTTATCGAGAAGGTCCGATGGGCCACAGGAGCTCTACATCCACATACACGCGTCCACAGGTACGAAACAGGGAACGGGCAGAACGAGCGCGGTAATGCGGATAATTTGTCTTGAACGCAGGGAATTAAAAATAACGGTCAATAATTGGAAATACGGCGAGCAATAACGTTTTTACATCTACCCTATCATCATTTTCAAAATATATCTTCATACATCTCGGACTTAAATTTTTTAAATTTTTTATCATATTATTTATCATCTATTTATTCGTATTTAATAATTAAGGAATTTCGCGCGTGCTTACGGAGAGATTATCGAAAGCTCCCGGTTGGACCTTGGCAATGGAGAAGCAGTACAAGGTCGAGCCATTTTTGCGGCCTGGCTCCGTACGAACGGTAGGCAATGTATAGTACGGCATAATGCCAATAGTTTGGCTGCATCTGCAGGCGTGCATGGGCAAACACCATCATGTTGAGCTGCCATAATTTATTGGAGACAGCAGACGGTGGGACAGACAAGCAGACAGACAGAAAACAAGGCAGATAGACAAACAAACAATATATATGTATGTGTGTGTATGCACACACATATATACATGTATATACACACATTATACACACATACACACACACAAAGGTAGGCAGACAGACGGACAGACAAACCGCACGTTGGAACTAACACCAGAACCAGAACCAGAACACCATCATCATTATGCGCAATGTAGCATCATTCGGGAGTTGAGGCGGATTTCCCTTGCTGCTTAGAGTATGAGCGTCCCTGACAGGGAGAAATCTTCCAATAAAAAATCTCCCGACGTATTATTTTGGGAAAAGCACGCATTTATTAACGGAAATAAAAAACTTAATTACAATGCAATGGAACTTACTTGCAAGGCGGAGGGGGCGGAGCGGGAGGCCTGCAGGTTTTACTGACGTCCACGTTAAAACAGTTTTCCGGAAGGTTGACGGAAAAAATGCTTAGACCCATGGTCCCACGACAGAGGTAACCAATGAGTTGCCCAATTAGGCTATCGATTACAAAGTAAAACTGATCGCTTAATAAGGCCTTTGTCGTACTATCGACGGATGATGACCAGTTCCCAAATTCGCCGCAAATGGTAATGGACGATGGAAGACAGTTTGCCAGGTCAACTGAAAATTTGACACTCCCGGAAAGATTAAAGTGTCGTACGATTCCGTTAAATTTGATGGCTAGATGCTGCATGATGAGATCGCAGGTCTGATGGCTGATCTCGAAATCGGAAAGTGGATTTGTCACTTGGAATATAATCGTAATACATTGAGTGCATGCATCAGGACGCGGGAGGGGTGGCAGAGGGAGTTGAGGTGGGGATGGGACAGATGGCGGTGGCGGCGGCGGCGGCGGCGGCGGCGGGGGGCTTGGGACAGGCGATGGAGGTGGCGCGAGTGGAGGGGCGGCCGGCGGTGGGGGAGGTGGTGGCGGCGGGGATGGTGGCGGCGGTGGGGGAGGTGGCGGTGGTGGGGGGGGCGGCGACATTGGGGTGGGCGGTGGTGGTGGTGGGGGGGGAAATGACGGGGGCGAGGATGGAGTTGACGGAGGTGGCGAAAATGGCGGTGGGGGTGGCGGCGGGGGCGGGGGTGGCAAGAGTGGTGGCGGCGGCGGGGGTGGCGGCGGCGGCGGTGGGAGTGGCGACGGCGGAGGCGGGTATACGGGGGACAGTGGAGAGGGTGCCTGAGGCGGCGGTGGGGAGAGTGGCGGCGGCGGCGGCGGCGGGGGTGGCGGCGGCGGCGGCGGAGGTAGCAAAGGTAACGACGGTAGGGGCGATGGTGGGGGCGGGGGTGGCGGCGGGGGGGGTGGCGGCGGCAGCGACGGCTGCGGTGATGGGGGGG